>JAKTTV010000003.1:0-581216 GCA_030581635.1 Clavispora carvajalis | reverse complement strand
CTCTCTCTCTCTCTCTCTCTCTCTCTCTCTCTCTCTCTCTCTCTCTCTCTCTCTCTCTCTCTCTCTCTCTCTCTCTCCATCTTCCATCCTTGTGCTTTCACGCGATCTCAACTACACTCTCCCTTTTCTGTTCGTCTCTCTCTATATCTCTCTTTCTTTCTTGCTTTTTTATCTTTTTCAACATCGTGAAGTGTTTTTCTCATTTATACACTAATTTGATATTCAACTCTCAGCTTAGTGCCACTTATCAAGAGTGATTTTTGGCCAATTACGACACGGATCTTAAACACAACCTGTACAACACTGTCTCGTATAAACGTCCCTGCGTATCATATGTCGGATAAGTAAACCACTCAGGGACGCCGCAGCCGTTCATGTCACAAAACCCTTTCCGCTAGAAGTCCGTTGACCCGCGTGAAGTTCACCGGGAACAATATAGAGCGTTCTCATGTCTCCTCATTGTGGTGCTAAGCTTACATCCCTGATAGACAATATTCTCTTGTGCTTAATTAGAGTGTGCATGGGCCAGTTGATCTGCGCTACTTTAGGTTTTCTCGCCGCTGTGACTTTCATTCGAGACAAAAACAGTAGCAAATTTCACAAATGACACTCATTGGAGATTGAATCAAAGTTCTTGTCCAACGGCTTTTCAATTCTCGATCGCTTCAAGCATCTTGCATTGTCATGCGCGGCGAGAATGTATTCTATATATGACCCATATTAGGACAAAATGTAAACACAATCCAGCATCCATTACTTCCTATGCTTGTTCAAGTCACCTCCTTGGAATTGATGATACTAGAATCGGATCGCTTATCTTAACAAGTTTATTTTCCTCCATAACCTATTTTTACACTGCTACCCACTTTACCTTTCGGAATTAGTCACCACTAAACTAATCATATGTGGAGAACGGCTCTATCGTTCGCTGCTCTACTCACCTGCTGTGTTGCGCAATGGGGAACCTTCTACTCATACCTGGATGGGAAGATTTATCTTCTATTGAAAAATAATGACTTAGTGTCCCTCAACTTCTCGATCACAGGCTTCAAAGATCTAAGTCAGTATTCTTCCCTCACCACCCAAGAAGTCAATATCCAATCAGGCCAGCTGCTTCTGACATTGAGTCTGCCCCCGTCCAACTCATCTTTGTTCATGTATAAGGATACGTTATATGCATTTATGCCTCTGGAAGTATCAAATGATGATTCAGACGTTTGCGGGGCAGGCATTCTAAGATTAATCAAATATGATGCGAACGCAGATTCTTGGGAGTCGGGAGCTGATGAAATAGTATTCACCGGTATTAATGATCACTCTTTCTATTCCTCGGCTACCTATCTAGTACCGGCTGATTCCTCGTCCATCTACATTTACGGCGGAAAGTGTGATACTACAGGTGACTCCTCTGATAGACTCATTTCCTTCAATATGGACTCAAAAACATTTGCCAACATTTCAACATCGACCAAACCCCAGTCTTTCTATGGCGCGTCAAACTTGTGGGCTCCCAATCCACAGAATCAATTAGTGGTCGGGGGTAAGTCTCTGCTGGGATGGATTAACATGAAGCAATTAGCCACCTGGAATTTCCAGTCAGGATGGCTGTTCGAATTAGTCAATATCAACGGAACAAGTAATATAAGCTCTCGCACGGATCCGTTGGTTTTGCCTGTTTTCGAGGTTTTACCTGACAACTCGACAGAGACATTCGTCAACGAATACTCTGTGTCGTCAATATTAGTTATGGGAGGAAACTCCACAGACACACCTGATCCCGAGTTTGCCAAAATCAGTCTCGGTTCCAATAACTGGTATTGGGAGAGCCTAGATACTGGGCTCAATATAAGCACAATTATGGGGGCGGCGTCGATTTTCAACACTCTTGTGATTGTAAACAAAGATCTGGAAATTACCAAACGGGATGGTACCTCCTCATACACCGTTGATCTCTATGACATCTCTGACTCTTTTTCATCAGTTTCGGATTTGAAATCAAACACCAAGGTGGCCGGTTCTTCGACCAAGTCGGGAAAGTCCGTGATCACAAAAGCTGTGATCGGCACTCTTGTCCCCTTATGCACTTTGAGCATTCTTGGAGTGGTGGGATTCGTTTTGTGGAGAAGGAGAAAAAATCATGCTGTGGACGAAGCCGACCAAGGTCCCTTTGACTTTGATTATCAGTTGGGACACTTCCGCACAATCCTGGACCAGCAAAACACGTTGCTAAAGCCTGAACCTTTGAACATCTATCATCTAACCAATGATAGTGCATCTACATTGGACGATGCTTCAATCGACTCTTGGGTTCGTAAAAGACAAGAGTTCGATGCAAAGAGATTACGAACGTTAAAAAGGAACAGCTACCTTGCCTCGAACGAAACCCTCGGAGAGATCATGGACGATCAAGACCCGGATGAAATGACTCAAATTCTGGATGTTCTACAGCTGCCTGGAAGGACACATCAATTAAGACAAAGCTATTCCTTCACCAACACACCGCCACAACTGCCTCAAGTCAAGAGAAAGAGCAGACTTGACCCTGGTTATATTGATCTCGCAGAATTGGATAACACACCGGAAAATATCGATGACGAGTCCGATGATTCATTAGATGAGCTGATGGATGTTCAGGTATTGGTGAGCTCCAAGCGCAAATCTATTCTCCGAATTGTCAATCCAGATCTTGCCTCGGAAGAAAAGGAGAGCCTTCGGCAAAGAGTACCTTCTAAGTAATCATCGCTTATTTCTGTATTATATGTATCATTTTATTTTTATTATTCAATTCATAAATTGGCTGGGACAGAAAGGCAACTTTCCATTGACGAAATAAATTTATTTTTGTCGACTATGAACAAAATCAAAATTCGCCGATAAAATTTTTAAGGACACTCAAGTGATCATAGTCCTTTATCAATCTTCCTTTAAGTGCATAAGTGTGTGAACGCAACCCTAAACTCTCGGATTCAAAAGTCATGCTCAATGTGCCACCGGAACGTGCGGCGTTAAGCGGCTTTCGCAGCACCTATCTTAGCTATTCTCCGTAACTGCAGAATACCAAATCGAGCAAGGCAACCCAAAACGGACATTAAAGGGAAGGCACAAGTGATACAATGAAATCTCAATTGGTACAAATTATAGCTTCTGTGTTACCTGTGGACCAAGTGTAGATAGTGTGTGTCTCTTGCCTGCACGTAGCGTAGACACCTGGGCTGAGGCGGCTTACGGCCATTACATGAACAAGTAGACTTACTGCGCAATTTACTACTACAACAGTGAAGCAGTCCAGTCAGATATGGAAGGCGATTACTATGAGGATTTTGGGTTTAGCCAAAATACACAGGATCTGATCGAGAACGCTGTCTACGACAGCCTCTTCACTGCCACCGATCAAGATACGGTGCACTCTACTGACGGCAAACCATGGCTCACTCAGAATCCACGCCAGAATGCTACCAGGCCATTTGAGAACCCTTCTCTCTTTCCAAACGAAAATTCATCCACAAGCATGTTGTTTCCGGAGGCACAAATAGAGCTGACATGGAGTATGCCCGGTGCATTCAGAACAGCCGACCACATGGACCTTGACGAATCGCCACCATTTACGGTGGAGCTGGATGTTTATTTCGATGCTAAAACACCCACAATGGTTGATGAGAGGGGTAATTCCGGTCTCACCCCAACAATGTTTGAAGACAAGATCAAACAGGACGAACCGGCCTATGAAGAAGGGTTCGGCATGCCGCCTGAAAATGGGAGTTTCGCATTCGAAGCAGAGAGCTTAGAACTACGAGGAAATGATGCTAGGTCCTATAATTTCCAGATGCATCAGGTCGACGAAGGTTACCACACGGTGAAAGCGCCAATCTTCAGCTTCAACTCTGCTTCCAACGTGGGTGTCTGCACGCAATCATTACCTGATAATGCCCGTACAGATGGGCAGATGGTTTTGGATACTTATACGCCCGATATCAGCGAGAACGCTGCCCGAAATGCTAGCATAGCCACACCAGAAGAAGTCAGGAATATCGTGCATAGTGGAATTGAAAGACGTGATCTTGTGCGCCACCGGGCTTCACTACTGGTTCAAGGCACAGACTTGCTGCCTTTAACGACGACGACCTCGCTCACTCCTTCGTTGAGCTCACTTCATCTGACTCAACCCTCCTTTTTCTCGGCAAATCAGTTCGTGAGATCTCTGTTTGACCAGCCTCCATCACTGGTGCACCGTCCCTCAATCGATCTTTACTCGCGCCAGAGGTTGTCTATAGATAGCCAACCTTCGGCTCCCATAGTGCAGAACACGTCCAGATCGTTTTCAAGTTATATTCCTTTTATGGGAGATAGAGATAGAGAGCACAAACAACCGGGAGCGGTGAACGGGGCTGATTGGAACCAGCTGGGAATTGAGCAACCTCGTCATCTTATCAGAAGTATTTTCAAGTCGAATAACCCAGTACCTGAAATCGGCGATCCTGTTGATCATCCACCGGACGCAATGTTGACGGATACGTATCAGCAAGAACAACTAGGTATGATTCAAGAAGACACTTCAAAGAAGTCGAAGAGGCCCCGCCGTAGTCTATTTACCCGATTACGTTCGACAAAGTCGGAAACGGAGAAACAGGAAAACTCTTTCTCGGAAGAATTAAAATCCGAGTTACATGAATCCGAAAATT
This sequence comes from Clavispora carvajalis, assembly GCA_030581635.1. Taxonomy (NCBI): domain Eukaryota; kingdom Fungi; phylum Ascomycota; class Pichiomycetes; order Serinales; family Metschnikowiaceae; genus Clavispora; species Clavispora carvajalis. The sequence goes on along the minus strand of JAKTTV010000003.1, from coordinate 576,537 downwards.
CGATGAAGCCGATATACGGGGGTGAGATGAACTCGAATACCGTTGAAGCAAATGAATTCTTCAGACAAAATGTACTCACTCCCACACCTTCTAAACTTTCCACCCTGGAAGCTGAACTCACCAAATCAGAAACTCAAAACTCTTCGCGCTCTAATGAGAGAGAACAGGTACCGGGATTCGTGAGTAAACCAAACTCAACTAATCAAGCATTTGATGATTCTCAAACACCGGATTATGGGGCATTATTCCAGGGGGTGGGCAAGCGGCGTAACTTGGTTGGCATGAAGAGCAAAAAATTGAAGGCCGATGTGAGTGTCAAGTCAGAATCGATCAAGCAGGAGCCAGATTTGCTTACGGAGAAACTTTCTCTGAATATTGCGCGTTCAAGTAACGATGATGGCCATCTGTCGCAGAGCCTCACATTTTCACAAGCCTCGTCGATTTCCAATGAATCTAATTTAGATGCACAAGTATCTAATGGTGGCTCATCTTTTGCAAGTGCCTCCAAAAGAATTTTGGGATCTCGTCTTTTAAAGAGAAAAGGAAATACTCTGCGTTCCGAACCGCAAGTAGAACCTCAAACAGAAGCTCTCAGCGATGTTGTCGAGATTGACCTCAAGTCTTTGGATCTTCCGGCAAACACCGAGATTTTACCACAAATTGATCCTAAGAGCAGAACCAGGGGACGCAAGGAGGACAAAGCCGCAGATATGGAAGACCAAACAAAAGTGTTCGTATGTGGGTACTGTACTCGTCGTTTTAAAAGACAAGAACATCTCAAGAGACATTTCCGTTCTTTGCATACGTCTGAAAAACCGTATGAGTGTCAATTCTGTCAAAAGAAATTCAGCAGAACAGACAATCTCAATCAGCATTTAAAAGTGCACAAACAAGAAGACGGGGAACTGCTAGGAGAGCAGTCGGACGAGTGATCATACAATTAGATTACAACCATAGCATTAGCATTTTATACAGTAATAAAATCAAATATGAAGTACAAGAAATACTGATTTCAAGTCACCAATGGAAGAAACAGGAACCAGCAAATGTAGGAAATAAAGGTTATGCAGATTTAGAAACGAAACGACACTAAAACTTTCACCTATTCAAGAACCAATTGTGGATATTCAGGACTCGATGAAACTAGAAGCCATGAATGTAATGATGCCAGATTGAATTTATAAGCCCAAGTCTTCATTGAGTCTGTTTGAAGTTAAACCGTCCAAAATTGTCTCACCTTTAATGCGATGAGACCCAGGCTTATTAATAGCATTATCAGATAATTTTGAACAAACCCCATTAGTCAAATGCTTTTTGTAACCTTCCACACGGGTAAATTCTCTTCCACATTTGCATCGGCAATGCTTGGACACCAAATGCGATTTCACATGCCGATTCAAGTCATGCTGGCGGACAAAGCTTTTAGGACAATAACTGCAGGAGAACGGCCTGTCACTCAAATGGGTCTGAATATGAGATCGAACATTGTATCGTCTCGTAAACTTTTTACCACAATTTTTATATGTACAAGTGAACACCATGTCCTCATCCGGCCCTTCCCAGTATCTGTCAAGCTCACCCGCTGGTAACAAGGAAGTTTTTTTTACCGTTTTTCTTGGAGAAAGTTCTCGAATCACCTTTTTAACATCAGCACCAGATTTTCCATTGGGCGAGATAATAGGACTCCATTCCAATGTGATTTGTTTTTTGTTGGGAGTAATAGGTTCCCGATTGCGAAGAGGGGTGAGCTGGACTATGGTCTCATTTATATCAGTGGTTGTTTCATCCGCGAAACTTTCATTTCCTTGCTTCTCAAATTTTATCGGCGAGGAACTGAATTGTCCCCCGGGGTCTCGGAGAGGAGACAGTTGTAATTGATTTCCAGAATCAAAATAATAGTTTTCGGCATCGTCGGAAAAAAATTGAGGGTTGTAAAATGATTTTTTGTTGAACGGAGAAGACGTAGCGTTACCTTGTCGGCTGTGGATAGGAGAAGAGTATATGTGAGACAAAGGACTAGGCGGTTCGGGAGAACCATTGGACAGCGGGTTGCTCGGAGGTGGAAGAAAGACGTTCATGCTCATGTTTAAGCCATTTCGTTTTGTGGTGGAGGGTATCTGCTGCGCCACTAGCATTTGAGGATGTAGTAATCTGCCCGGTGATTTTTGTTGCAGCAGCAGCAGTAGCAGCAGCAGAAGTTGTTGAGGTTGGCGGTATAAATGCTGTGACGTTTGCTCTACTTGTGAATGCTCTCTCAGTTGTTGCATCTGCTGTTGCGACTGAACTTGATGCAGTTGCGGGTTCCTGATTTCAGAATTATGGCTGGAACGAAGAGAATGATTTATTCCGTCTTCATGACCTATGCCTAGAACAGTATCTGGTTGAAGATAAGATGCTTCTTTTCTTGGTTGATGCTCCAAAATCGGTTCCTGAACCGGGATGGGAACATAGCGTTTGTGCGATGGAGTATCCAAGTATGATTCAATATCATCGGGGTACTGCTGTGTTTGCTTTGGATGATGGATTGGAGTCAATCCTGAACTCAAGAAGCGATCCACTTCGTTAGAATCTCCCACTGGATCAGGCGGAAATTTATATGATCCTGGATTGCTGTTTGTGACGATGAGATCATCGACTTTTTTCGGAGGTGCAGATGGAAAATCTTCCTCGTCTTCATTTAGAAGGATGGGCTTGCACTCTTCTAAAGGCTGAGAGAAATTAAAGTCCAACTGCTCATTTGATATAGTATAATGCTTTGCTAATTGGGAAGGGGAAATGGAATTTTCTTGTTGCGAACCTTTATTCAAAAATTGAGAGAGCCCGCCAATGGATAGCTCTCGATTGTGGTCAAGGTATCCAAAGATGGCCGTTCCACTGGGCTTCTTTGCATGTTTATAAGGAGTGGAAGCCGATGTTTGAGCAGGAGGTAGAGATTGACCGTAACCGGAGGGAACATCAAGATCTTGTAAGTTCGATAGAGTGTCGTTGAAAAGATTGTCGATATTCTTATAGCTGGAGAAGTACTGAGAGAAGTCTTCCGGTGGAGGACTCTTCAGGCCCAAGTGCTGCGGGATTATATCGTCCCAACCGGAATATGGTTCCATTGGAGCTGAACGCACTCTTTTGAAAAGGGAAGCAATCAAGCCCAGGTATGCTCAGGGTAAACGAATCGGATCTTGCGGGCGAACAACCTAATTGAAGGTCGGACAAACGGCCAAAGGTATTCGCGGGCTAAGCAGAAGGAGCTGAAACTCGAGAGGAAGAAAAAGAATGAGTAATGAGAAGACAAATGTTATCTTAGTGTAAACAAGCAATTGATCCCAACAGCACAGTGCATGCTGCTTGAATGCCGTTAGTGGCTCATCTTATGCTTGGAGATCAACTTACATTTCCTGATTGGGCATAAACAACAACACAACGTAACCCATCCGACCATATGCAACACTGAAAATGCGAGTTGGCTCTTCATTGTTTACGATTCTTCCTATTTAGGAATCCGTCACCACACATTCAGGCGACCCATGATATTGTAGCACCTAACGATGGACCCTTGTGGACTGACAACAATCAAGACTTATGCGGGATTGCATATCATACATTTCTTCCTTTTAAGCACGTGTTGTGCAACTTAGCGCGGTCTTAATATAAGCATGCGAACCTTCTTGGCTCAGCAGGGTTATGCTTTCGTAACTATAAGTACCTGATAATCTTTCATTATATAAGCGAAGCTGTTCATCGAGATGGGTCTGAAATCGATGGTATTTGCAAGAAGTGTGAGAAATTTTCGAGCCACGATTGCGTCCTTCCAGCTAAAACCACAAAGTCGACGGTCTACAAACATCAAATGCTGTACTGCGGAATATTCAAATCATGGCAATATATAGTAAAATGATCAAAGATGCAATGAGGAGATCAGCTCACAACTCATGGAGACAACAACATCTTTCTTGGGTCTTCGATCAACTCCTTGACAGTCTTTAAGAAGGTGACAGCTTCACGACCATCCAAAACTCTGTGGTCGTAAGTCAATGCAAGGTACATCATAGGTCTCGAAACGATCTCACCGTTGACAGTGACTGGTCTTTGCTTAACACCGTGCAAACCCAAAACAGCGGTTTGGGGCATGTTGATGATTGGAGTACCGTACAAGGAACCGAAAACACCACCGTTAGAAATGGTAAAGGTACCACCGGTCATGTCCTCCAAGGACAACTTACCGTCCCTGGCTTTCTTTCCCAAGTTGGCAATTTCTTGTTCAATACCCAATACGGAAAGAGACTCGGCGTTTCTCACAACAGGGGTGACCAAACCCTTTGGAGTAGCAACCGCGATGGAAATGTCCATGTAGTCTCTGAACACCATGGTGTCGTTGTTTTCGATGGATGCGTTCACGGCTGGAATCTCCTTGGAAGCCAAAGTACAGGCCTTAGAAAAGGCACCCATAAAGCCAAATTTGATTCCGGTTTTGTCCAACACCTCGTCCTTGTACAACTTTCTCATGTCCATCAAGGCCGACATGTCAACTTCGTTGAAGGTAGTCAAAGAGGCGGCAGTGTTTTGGGACTCCTTGAGGCGTTCGGCGATTCTCAATCTCATTCTGTTCATCTTGACTCTCTCCTCATGTCTGGAGAAAGAATTGAACGAGGCAGGGGAGGTTTCTTCCTTAGCTGACTTGCTTTCCTTCTTAGGTGCTTCCTTCTTTGGAGCGTCCTTCTTTGGAGTGTCCTTCTTTAGCTCCTCGTTCTTTGGCTCCTCCTTCTTTGGCTCCTCCTTCTTTGGCTCCTCCTTCTTTGGCTCCTCCTTCGGAGCAGACTTGGCAGATCCCTCCGGAGCAGCACCCTCCTCAATCTTTATGATATCTTGGCCAACCTCAACTGTGTCCTCAACGGCAACCAAAAATTCAGTGATAGTACCCGCAACAGGGGCGTTAACCTCCACGTCGATCTTGTCAGTCTCGATAGTAGCAACGAGTTCGTCAACCTCAACGTAGTCACCCACTTCCTTGTTGAATGCGGTCAAAGTACCTTCAGTAATAGATTCTGCCATCTCGGGGACCTTGACGGTAGAAGCGAATCTGGTAAATGCCATCATTGGCGAAACTAATCTTTGGTTTTGCAAGGCAACGGTTGGCGCCTTGAAGTGCAAGGATCTAGTCATCACGACCGGGCTGACCTTGACACCCGTCTTAACGGCAGGCATGCGACGCATGCTGCTTCTAATAGTTCTGGACAACATATTGTTGGGGAAATGTAGGGCTGAAGAAAATGATTCAAAAGAACACAGGTGTAAAAAAAAGGCCGGACTTGTCGCTTTAACATACACGCTCGGTTTTTCGTGCGCTGCGTTACGAATCCGATATACTCCGGGCTCCGACCAATAAATGCGCGCGAATATAGAAGCAAAGTATGCTCTTGTTTCGAAAGACACAATTAAATGCGGTGAGCGGGTGAGGTAAAATGCTCTGAATGCATTGCGCTTGAAGCGGTCCCACTGAAAAGTGACACGTGTACATTTGCTACCTAGGAATGCAATGCTGACTCGACTATGCGGTTTCTCCAGCCCCGTTTCGTGAATTTTTGCGGGGCACACATACTGCATAGAATCGGACATTGCGAGTTGCCGGAGGGTACGAACAAACAAGCATGATCTGAATAATTAAGCTTTCTCATTAACAGAGTGTGAATAGCTCGATAGAAAACTTTGAGCAAGAGCCAAAAAAAAAAAAAACACGAAATAGTTGATTTGGCGAAAGTAATTCGAAACGATGTCGATTTGATTTGGCAGTGGCTACACGATGTTTTCATCAATTTTAAAAGGGTTACCTCGTCGCTTACTTTTCCTCATGGAAATCTATACAGAAAGGGAAGGGCCGATATCAAACTCCATAGAGATAGGTCATTCTCGAGATCACTTATTACTTCTTTTGAAAAAAATTGAAGCCCTACGCGGGGGTCGAACCCGCAACCTTGAGATTAAAAGTCTCACGCTCTAGCCATTGAGCTAGCAAGGCACTGTATAGTATACGGTGGACAAAGATAGATATAGTAGTGCAAGGAGACCACATTCAACGATTATCAAAATTAGGTCGATTCGGTGTCAAATTTGAATTGTCATTTTAAAAAAGCTGGCCTCTTTAGTCTTAAATGACCCGAAGCACGACACAATATCAAAATAATACCTAAATGAGACACACGTCAATTAGAAGTACCTTATACTACCCATCCGAGACAAACTCTGCATTAGTGCTAAAATTCTGAAGCTGGACTCTAAATGCTTTATCCGATAGAAGTTTGAGCGTACAAATGTAAAGACTGTCTCGCAAGGAGGTCAATAATTACTCAGTGGGAGTTGCTAGAATGTGCGTTAAGAGCCAATTGACAAAAAAAAGCACGTCTCATCCTTCCAAGCTCACAAGAACTTGAAATTTTGAAGTTAAGAAGGGTATCATTTGTTTAAATTCACATCTAATGGAAGGAGTTCGCACCCAGAAAGACACAATGCGGCTGGCTTGTTTACATACAGACTAAAATAGGCATAGTAATTGGTCGCATATTACACATGATAACCCACGGATTTTCAACTCGACAGTGCCTCACCTCTCGGTTAAATATCAATTTTCTAATCAAAGAAGAAATGGAGTGGTGAGTGACAAGCCTTGATTCGAATGTCAAAGAGCAGTACCTCCTCCCTACCAGGCTCTTCACAAACAAGTGCACTTGATATTCTTTGTTGAACACACCAGTAGAAATGATAGCATGCAGTGAATGATATATTTTCGGATCTTAACTAACGGAAGACACAATAGGTCCACGTTTTCCAAAGTAAGTGGCCAAGATAATTTACCTCACATGCAAATTCAAGGGATTACTCGAAGAAATGACGAACACAAAGAATTGACGTGGAGCAAAATGTATTTCGCAGTTCGAATGCAGATGAGTCTCTTGTAATAGTAACGGGAATAGTCATGGTTAGTCCGATGTATTAAGAAATTTTTTTTTACAAACATTGACCGGGATTATCATTACAGAGACACTGCGAGTAATTTCCTTGACCGCTAGCAGTTTTTCTTTAAACTGATCCTAGCGAGTGCTTTAACTTCACAAGAGAATCTTCGTGATATAATATTTTACAAATATTCTTTTGCGGTTGGATCCATTACTCTCGCGGTTGCTTTGTTGTTTTTAACCAAAAGCATTGGTTTTGAAAAAAACCGAGGTATATTCTTTTGTCTATTAGCGTGTATTTCATCTGGATCATCCTTTATCTTGTCCATAACACCAGTTGCTACGATGGATAATTGTGCAACGGGGTCTATTTGTATGATGCGCAAAGCACTTTCCTCGTTCTCCATTCTCTCGTTTCTTCTCTGGATGTGCAACATTGTCTTGTTTCTTACCGCTTTACACATTTTGGAACTCGGTTCTTGTGGTTTTTAGTTTTAGTGGAGAATCATCCTCGATTCCCGGAGTAGTTTATCCATATAATCTATAGAATGTTAGTCATAACTATCGTTCTGGTACCACTCAGGTGGGGGAAAGTCATCATAACAACTTCGTAAAAGATAAAGTTGTCGTGTATATGTGAAGCACGTAAAATTGCTTTTTATTTCGGCTCTATGTGAACGTTCGCGAATATTCAGTTTTGCACCCACTTGAACACCGCTGGTAGAGGACAAATGCTTTCTTTGAGTTTGCTTCTTTTGCTGCATTTGATTAGCTTCTCAAAAACCCAGGTTATACCTGCTTTTCAGAGCCCAATAGAATCGCAGAATTTGATAGGTCTCGTTGGTTACCACATTTTGCAGCAAACACTTGATCAGATCACTCTGTACACAGAAGTTGAAGGAAGCATTTATCTTCAAAAGGATGAAAATTCGGCAGCGGCTACATCATATCCAATGAGAATTCAAGTAATTCCTAATGGACTAACAACAACTGAAAATTTGAATTCTATTTCGGCAGAGCCGTTTTGTGAAGGGAACGTGATAATATTGAGCTCCTCCGGCAAAGAATTTACGTCGGATATCCAAGCAAAAGCTTGCGTATCAATAAACAAAAAAAAATCAGGGCTGGGTTTCAACATAAGAGAATTCAATGTGTCCGGGGTCACTGATTCAAAGTTTAGAGAACTCCTCGAAACAATTTCTACATTTGATTCGGGTCAAGTTGATAAAGACTCACCAAAGATTTGTTTTCGTGAGGTATCTTCTACTGAAGCATCTTGTATAAGCTTGGAGGAAATTGGAAGTTACATCTCTCCCTTTACCGTCCTATCCAAGAGAAGTTACATTGATCATGATAACGATGGTGATATTGAGCAGACGGAATCGGGATTGGCAGACCAGGAGAAGGGATGGGCCAGAATAACGGAAATTTTAAGTGATTTAGTGGGAGATTCGTTGAACCAAAAACTCACAGAAAAATTAAGCTCCTTGTCGGCCCATGAATTGAAAAGAGTTTACGATTGGCGAAAAAACGTCGATGAAGAATTTGACGATTCATTGCAATATTCATTTCAAAGAATTGATCGAGCTGAACTCACCAAAAGAGATGATATAAGCAATTCGGGCCTTGATAGTACAGAAAACGACAACAAGGTTTCGATAGAAAGTGCAGAAGCCATCTATAAAATAAATCCGGAGTTGACGCAGGAAACGAACATCGATTGTTCACCCGTCACTTGGTTCAACATTTTTCGCCATAGTGTATTTGGGACACTTTTGTGTCAATAGACGAGTGACTTCAGCGTCGAGCGAGATATGACAACGATTCAACGGAGCGTTCTAGGAAATTGAATTGATCTACTATACATACTGTTTAGCTTCTGCCGTAGTAACCGCTGTAGTCTCCAGCGGTACCATCATTTCTACCTCTGTAAGCAGTTTCAAAATTGCTGTAGGCATTTGTAGAGTTGCCCACAATTGTAGAGGCTGCGTTTTGAGGCTCGACAGAATTTGCTAAAGAATTGTTTGAGAGGCTTGCACTGTTGTCATATGGCGAACCATAAACATTTCTCTTCTTCGAAGAATCATCATCAAGAGACTCATCATCCTCGCCATCGTAAGCGGTCGGCTGCGCATGTTCAAGCCCCTTCATGGCACTTGCACCCAAAGCTACCAACTCCAAGTTATCCTGGCCATTAAGGCCATCTTTATTGTTGGTATTGCCGATACGTGGCAAAAACGAAACTCGGTCATCCTTCATTGGCCTGTACCTAGTGTCAGGGTTCTTGTAAACCAAGGCCAAAACACAAGTCACAATTGTAAAGATCAACAAAAACAATGCAAAGACAGCATTTAAAATAAAGTAGACAACAGCCATCACGGAAGCCACAACTTGTGGTTGATTGAAGACATATGAAAAGAACATAAAGAAAAGAGCGTTGATTGTGTTGACCACCGAGATTGTGATGTTAAAAGCATTTGTTCTTTTATCCATGTAAGGTCTGAGCCAACACACAGTAACACAATAAATCAACTCCGCCGCAAACACAATGACGGCCTGAATTCTTCCGTGTTCCTGCAAAACGGCCACAAACAAAGTTTTGACGATCACATACAACAACGAGCAGGCAACAAAGTAATAGCAATCCGCCCTATACTGAACATAGATAAACCCGAATTTGTTTAAGAAACGAGCATCACCGAACAAGAGCAATGCAGCATTTTTGTGTTCTCTGACAGATTTGCGGCCATATCTCACCACGAGTACAACTGCGTAACCTAACAAACCCAATGTGATGATAAGTAAGAAAGCAGCGACGACGATAACACCCGCAGAGTCGTGTTGAGTGAATTCCCAAAAACCAAATATAGCGATTTGAGGCAATGAGACCAACATAAGCCGGAAAAGAGCACCTCTTATGATATTCGACCATTGCTGTCTGTATTCATTGTATTTGCCTTCATTCATCATCTTTGAACGAATGCTGATTTCAATGATCGCTTTGAAAAAGGTCATGAATGCAACAACGACAAATACAAAAAAGAGCAAAAAAATGATGGCAGTCATGTACAAGTCCGTGATCTCGATGCCCGCCAAATAGGACACTCTTTGGATACCACGCAAAACGAGAACCCTGTCATCGATATCTCCCCTTTCGTTGGTGGTGTACAAAGTCGAGTTAAGCGTATCGCTTAGTCCAAAGTTATCGCTGTCAACAGAAATTGACGCTCTCTTATTCAAGTTGTTGTAACCGATGCTGGCCATGTTGCTTGCTGCTTTCGAGAGAACGCCCAATCCTCTTTTGACCTTTTGAACAGAAATGGACAATTGTGCACTCGCCAAAATATCCGTTGGGGTGCCGCCTGTCGCCTGAACATACCAATTAGCAATCTTTTGAATGAAATCCGCACGAATAATACCTAAAGACCACACAAAATTTTGGGCCCAGGCGGAAGCAATGGGGGGCACTTTCGCCACTGCCAACATGGAAGTGATGGCCAAAGACTGGAAGTACACGAACAAAGACATGGAGTTAGATGCAATGTGGGCAGCAGTGTTCGAATGCCCGATGACTGAGACAACGCCCGATGTGATCAAACCTAAACCTGCAATGGCTGCAATGGGCCAAGCAGCATATTTAGTTTGAACAGTTTTACCGTTCGAAACGACGGCCTCGACACACGCCAAGGAATCCTTGGATGTTGTTTCGTATACAACAATGCGCACTCTGGCATCCAAATCTGGGATCGTGTAAGCAATACCAGGAATTTGCTTTGTAATAGAATCAGACACCTTGTAAGTAAAAGTAATATCCAAGTGACCTGATGTTAAAGGACAAAGCAGCAGATATTCCTCAAGACTGCACAAGTCGACCGTTTGCTGGACAACATTAAGACCGTAAGCAATGAGCTCAACATCAGCAGACACATTCACTCCATTGATGTTAGTGACCGCCAGAATATCAAAGACGACCGAGCTATTATCAGGGTAGAAGACGACATCAAAATAGGATGCAGAAATTTGGGAGTTGTCACTACAAGTCAATAACGAGTCAGCCAGAAGGTGATTTGATGCCGAGACTAACGAAACGAGTGTAGTCAAAAACACAAGGAAAAAATGCATGGAGTTGGGATCTTTCAGATATCGGGGAATGGATGTTAAATCACGAGAAGTCGGCTTTGATCTGATGAAAAATAGTGGGAAACGGGTTTAACCTAGCTATCATAAACTTTGAATTGGGCACAATGTAGACAATGGAGAAAAAGCGACAAAACAGCCTAAAGTTACGTTTCAAGCAATCTAGAAGAGTAGGGGGCCGCACTGAAAGGAATTCAGAAAAAGTCTTGATGTCAGTTCCAAATTGTGATCAGGGGAGAGATACAGGACGTCTAAATGCGCCTCGACAGGCTGAGGCATGTGGCACTCGAACTTTTGCACCTTTTACGAGAGCGAGATTAAACAGGCTGACTAAAACAAACCCACTTATCAGTGCTTAAACTGAAGCGAATAGAGTTTTTGATCGTCCTCCACATCACTCTTATACTTCCATATCGTCAGCAGAATAGAAGATTTTGATCTTGGCCAAAACAAAGAGCTTGCGCGTAAAATATATAACCTGCATAAGTCTGCATACATTCCTCTTTGTTGGCTGTGGGAGAGAGGGGTTTTAAAAATAGGTGTTTTGTATCTTGGCGCATGAACGCATAATATTTTGGATACAGAAGCAGAATACAAAATTAGTAGGGTATGCCGTTGGTGAGTCGCTGGAATTCATCGTAACCAGTCGTGTAGAAACTTTCGTAAGACTTGTTGATCAACCCTTTAAAATGTAGAGCAGCGTCTTTTTCAGATTTTGTAGGTACGAAACGCTTTCTCAACTTCTTGATCGTAGTGTCCTTGAAACATGGTAGACCACTCTCCAACATCGGGTTGATGCAACGAACAATCAATTCCATATAGGGTCTGCAAGCAAGGAACCCCTTGATGCAAAGTTCTTCGAACCATTTGAATGCTTGAGTAGAGTTGGATCCTCCTAAAACCATTACCATTTCTTTCGTTAACTTAAATGGCACCGCTTCAAATTTAACGCCACCAGGAACAATGTCAAAGCAAAATCCAAAATCAATATGCAATACATGACCTTGGTCATCATACATAATGTTACCGTTGTGCCTGTCCTTGAATTGTAGCAAATATGAGACAATGGAGTATGCCGCAAGAGACCTAATCAAATTATTTCTCGCTTTTTGGAACTCGATAGAGCTCTCTGGGCCGAATTTGGTGATATAATACTCATACAATCCATTCACAGCTTCCCTACCAAGCATATCTCTGCTTGTGGAATTTGGTAAGACATCAATGACACCACAGCCCGGGGCAGTCGCCGTGACGCGATATGGAAATACGTATAAGTCTAATCCAGCATTGAGCCAAATACTTCTGAAAACAGAGATCAATTGTAAAGCCAAGACGTCTTGTCTGCAATCATCCCCCACTTTGAAGATCGCGCTTTGCCATTTCTCAATTGGGATTGTTATGATATTCCCATACTCATCAACATCTTCAATCTCTTTACGGATTTTGAAAGTAGCCATGAAAGGCGCTTTAGCATGCGATTGCAAAGGCTTACCTGATTTCCGGTTGATATCTACCAAGACCCCATCGGGGTTACTTGGTAAATAAACACCTGGCTGAAGCTCGATGACCGCCATTTCCTCGTCGATCTTTATTTTCTTTTCTGCCTTTGATTTTTTGATAAACGGTTTCAATTTTCCTGAGATCGAAGTGACCTCATTGAAAAAACTGAACTCCTTTGTATAAAAGTTGTAGTCCTCAGAACTCAAGTTTTCCAACATAAGCAGTTGAATCTCATCCAACAGAGGCTTCAAAGAGTCAGGTTGAGTTGCCTCCTCATCCTTGTAACTATTAGCTAACATATTCCAAATGATTTGATGAGCAAATAATTGGGATATACGCGCAGTTTCAACAATAAATCTTTTGACATATCCCTTGGCATCATATCTGAGCGATTGCACAATTTGAGGGACGTAAAAGAAAGTCAAATTAACGTCATGATATTCGAGGGACCTCATAGTGTACTGCAAGATAATTGGCTTTTTGCCAAATGGTGGTAAAAATAAAGTTATAGCATCAATTGGCGATAAGGGCTCCCAAAACAAAAGGTGGTGACTAGGCATACTTGCACCAGCATTAATGCCAATAAAATACTGGACGGTATCCGCATATGGAAGGCTGGGTGTTGGATTCTCAATGATAAGTCTCTGAAGTATTTCATCCAAATGCTTCAATTTGTAACGGTGAGCCAAATTCACAGCGAGAATCGGATCAATCGAGTATGCCCTCGAAATATGTTCACCACCCACACTTTCCAGAAGAAATTTTCCTCTTGTTTCTTCTGGCAGAATCGGATTTAGCCAAACACCTATTTTAGATATTTCATCGTCCATAAATAATAGTAACAAAACTTTTTTTTGTTCCAAATTGTGATTCTTGAAAGTGTTGCTGCGAGATATAAACTCTGCCACCTCGCTCAATAATTTGAGATCAGCTTTTATTTTTAATTTGTTTCCACCGAACGGATAAACAGATCTGGATTTGAACCACGACAAGGCTCCATCAAAGATGAGAGCCGTGAGACGTTCGCAACTCCGAGAGCCTAGCTTTGTATGATACGCTAAGATATTAAAAGAGAAGCGCACCAATTCAAACCGAATGAGACGTGAAAACGGATGCAAACTTCCATCGACGATGTTCTTTAAACCCACCTTGACGAATCTAGTAAATGTCTTGAGCAAATGGTCGCTTTCATTCATTGTGGCCTCAAAATTAGACGACAATAACTTGATTATTTGCGAGTGGGGCTGGAATGATTTGCTTACCGAGTTCGCGATTCTTGAAACATGCCTAAAGTCACTTGGAGAGTATTCCATTTTGCTTAGTTCGCAGCTCTTCAAATCATTTGATCTTGAGAAAATACCCTGTTTCAAATGAATTGAAATTTCCCAACATTTCGCAATTTGTGATAAAAGAAGAATCGTAACTGACGGTTTTTCCTTCATGATAGTGCTCCATAAATTTGTTGCTGTTTTCATTACGCTAGATTCAAGAACAGTGAATGGAACCTCCACCAAATAGCGCACCAACTCAGCTAAGTTTTCGTCTTGTATCAACATAAACGCAGCAATCTCGCCCACCAATTCGGTCACCTCACTAAACAGGGCATGCTTTTCCGGATTGAGTAAAACACTTTTGAGCTGGCTCACGTTGTTTCTCAAGTTTGCGAAGGCTATGTCTGAATCTTCTTTGCGATAAAACGATGCTCTTGTAATCAAATCAGAAACCAAATTAGATCTCCATGATAATTGGGTCACAATTGTAGGAAGTAAATTTACCGAAAAACCGCCTGTAATTTTAGGCAAGTGCGATAATTCGCGATCCGTGGAATTGATACTCCCTGCCATCTCCAAAGCAAAGGAAGTACCAAACTGAACTTTTTGACTAGATGGGTATTTATCAACTTCAGTAGCGTATGACTGAATCAAACTTTTGGTATCAGTCCCACATTTCAGAAGTAACAATTTTAACCAGCTTTTAGCCTTTTCATGCAATCTGGAGAAAGTCTCGAGTCGCCATGTGTAAGAGTCGGGTAAATTCAATTGAATTCCTGTTTTCTTTGCAATATAAGTGAACGTGGGCTCATATTGGTTGATTTCAGCATCCACTACACTATCATATAATAACGTCAACAAATCAAATAGAGCAAACAAACTTTTTGGATGACACAAAGACGATGGTACCTTTGTAATGAGTAGATCACAGCACTTGATCGCCGCATCTTGCAAATCCACAAGTTTGTAACACGATTGAGTTAGTAAGCAGGTGAGCTGAAGGGCAATGTTTTCCGCACTAAATTGTTTATCGGCACCACAATTGACCAACTTGAGATAATCTTGGTTTATTTTAAATGCAATGGAGCCAAGATATTTGTCAATTCCGCTGGTTTTCATAGAAGGATCAGAGTAGTACCTCAAAATTGTGTGACAATCCCCACTTTTAACTCTTAAAGACTCCACAAAAAGAGCAGCAGCCAAAAACATCAATTTGGAGTATGACATTCCTCTTGGAATTTCAAAGATATCACCGACAATATGTTTATGATCTTTCACATTATGATTTGAAGACCCTCTTCTTAAAACAGTGTTCAACTCTAAGGAAGTTTCTGTTCTATCCCAAGAGAGTTCAGATGCTAATGCTGGAGTGTTATAGGCAATTCTTTCAAGCTCTATCCTGAACTTTTTCGCGTTTTCGGAGTTGACTGAATACCCATGAACGACCATATTAAACCAAATATTTCTGAACAAATCAATTACAGTGCTGTCAGTGGTTTTGAAAGGTTTCTCGCTTTTCTGGGCGTTGGGCAAAAGTTCTGCCAAGGGTTTTAAATCGATCGAAATTTGATCACCGATGGCACTGATCTCATTATGGGATCTGTGATGATGTGAAACTTGGACCTCACCCTTGCTGATGATACTAGTGAACAATTCTGTCAAGTAAACAATATAGAGAGGGTTTGACTCTCTGAGTAGCCTAGACAAATTGCACCTCGCTTCAATAAGAACATCCAACTGGCGAGAATCTTTGTCCTGAAATGCATCAAAAGATAATTTGTGAAGATATCTCACCAAAATTATGAATTCCCTTGCTGGTAAATAAGGAGCGCAAGATACTAATCCTTTGAATAAATCGGCCGCCATTGTCTTGTTCAATTTGATTGCTTTTTGCGATAAAATTGTAACAGCCAAAGTTGTTACACTTTCATCTCCGCAAGCTGCAACTACCTCGCTGATCGCAGTAATGGAATTTTTGGTTACCTTCTTATTTTCCTCTTCATTCAAGGAAGCTAGATCATTGCTGAAACTTCTCTTTTGATCCGAATTACTGGCCCTAAACAGATTGATTTGGCTCGTACCATCTAAGCTTTTGAGGTCCCCAGTTATGCCGCTTTTCAACCCGGTATTCTTGCGGCTACGAGATTGTGACTTTAACTCATTTTCACCAACAAATAAAAGATTTGACAAGGCATAGATCGTTGTGACGACAGTATCTTGGGAAAGAATTTTACTGGCATAACCAACGCTTTTAGAAATAGCCTGACACTGAGAAGAGCTTAACCTAGGATTTCCAACAAGGGAGGTAAAAGTTCTCGTGAGCAGTGAGCCATCCGTTTGGTGCTTAAACACGAGCAACGCGCCAAACTGAAAGATGCTAGAACCAAGGTTGGGATCCAATAAAGCCTCGTGAATTCCCAAAGTGCTTTGGAAAACTCTATTTGCCATCAGGCCATCTATGGCCTCGATGAAAACGCCACACAGAAAAACCAGCAAGAAATCACTCTTAGCCTTATAGCCAAGTCTCAATCGTTCGAGAGTCGAGTACACGACATAAGGTTCACCACGATCCAAGAGTCCCAATTTTTTAAGAGCATTAGAAGCTAAAGCCGTTATGATTTCTTTCGTATTCGAAGACAACTCCATTTTCGAAAGGGATTCCAGGAAACTTGTGGCATTGTAAGAGATATCAAGTGCTGATTCACTAGGGCTGCTTTCAGAACTACTTCTTATTGAATTTCCCTGTTCCTTTTCTGACTCCCTCATCACCAAGAACTCCAATAATGATTTGTCACGGTTTCCCAAGATGAAATCTGCAACACGACACATAATTTCACCCAAGTTTCCAATCAATAGGATTGGAGAGAAAGCTTGCGAAACAGGATGTTCCCAATATTGACTAAATTCAGGTAGGGTAAAAAGCTTACTCGAATAATTCTCTACTTTCATCAAGAACTCTTCTTCCGAAACGCAGGCATCTAGCAAATAAAATACTTCAAAGCCTTCGGGCGACATGGCAAAAATCTTCGCATTTAAGCTAACGGCGCGTAAGAACCCAAGCAAGGTGAAGTAGCTTGATGCTTCGTACTCAGAAGCACCGAAAAATGACTCGATAAAATAGGTGAAGGATTCCAAAATCACGGGCAAATTTGGCCCATTCGAATTGAGGGCTAAGTTAAATAGAGCAGCAGAAAGTCTTTGAGATAAGACGAGCCATGGCGGATTTGGACCAAGCAAAGCGTGAACCTCTGCCGAGAATCTTTGTTCAGGTAATTCAATTAAGTAGGCGGTAAATTTTTCAATCAATTGCGAGGTTTCTTTTGACGAACAATGGTCCCCAGAAGTTGCGTCGCACAACGCCAGTAAGATCTCGTATTCATTCAAAGACATGGCAACGAGTGATATTCTGGGACTATTTATTTTTCGAGAAAAGATCTTGGACGCATCTTTGTTCGCAATAAAGGAAAGTTCTGGCGATACATTCTCTTCAAGCGAGAGTTTAGCCAACTTCTGGTATGCGCCCGCACGAATAGTGCCCCTCCTGATGCCAAAGAAGTCCATTGAAAAGTAGGATGCACGATGTCCGAAGAAATATGGCTCGAAAGCGATGCAAAAGAATGTGGAATTGAAGGCCAGATGAAGGCAAGAGAACAAGAAAGACTTGTTTGAACTGTTAAAAGATTTATGCCGAATTCGAATCGCGTACTCAATAGTGTGCACATGAAACCGCTCTTAAAACCCCCACCATCGTTTGCCAACTTAACATTTGCTGGGATCGAAAAGGCCGTGAAAATTAATTTTGTGGATGTTTCCGTTCATTAAGTAATCCAATATCTAATATACAGAGATGCCAAGGACATATTTCGGCCCCAATGCCATTACCAGTTCAATGTCCAGCGGTAACATTTAAGAGTAGGTCTCAATTAAGGTGTCTCTCAAGTTACCGGTGATAGCTTCGGGCTGCGCTTCTTGCAACCTGAATATGGACTCAACGACAGACAATTCTGGCGCAGTGGTATCCAAGCCGGTGACAGCACACCAGTCATTCACTACCATACCAGCACCCACGACGGAGGAACCCCTGTTAACAGTACCAGCAACCAAGGGCACTTGCAAAAGCGAAGACAATTCCTCCTGATCCTGGATGGAGGTCTGAGGGTGCACCACGCCACCTTGGTTAGATAAAGAACAGTAAGAACCCACCAACACATTACCCGCAATTGTTTGACGGAAAACTTCCACACCCAAAACATCAGCAATCAACTCTTCTGTTTCTCTTTCAATGTCAGGGTGGACCAAAGCAACGTAGTCGTTGCAACAGATGACATTACCCAACGCAGACAATCTTTCCTCGACTCTTTGAATTTTAACCGAGTCTGGCAAAGAGTTTCTCAAGTGCATTAGTTCTTGGTCAGAGGTTTGTGTAGGAACCAACAAACCTCTTCTGTTACCAGCGGTCATTCTGCCGACAATACGAGTACCAGCAATGGTGGTACGCACAATAGGAATAACATCACCAAGCTCGGCTTCAAACGCAGAGTAAAAGTTCTCGGAACCTCCAACAGCGACAAGACAGTAAGAGTTGGTCAACTTAGAGAAGACACCAACTTCGTTCGAGTTTTCAAATTGAGTTCTGGTCGCCATGGCTTAAAGATTCTCAGTGAAGTCGATGCAGTTTTTGTTCCGCAATTTTTTAAACCAGATGAGTAGGGCGTGTATACACCAGCTTGCCACTGTTCCTGCGCCTTACATCGTCATGAAATGTAGGAAGGCAAAATAATTAATATTAATTATTCATGCTTCCATTTCACCTTTGGGTAAATGGCGCCATCAGGTAATTAGCCAAAATTGCCCTGAAATTATCATTCCTGATGCCCGTCTCCCAAATCTTTCAACCTTGAAAGCCATAGATTTCTGGAGTTTTGCATCCTAACTGAGTACGGCGCTTTCAATGCACTCAGACTGGGAATTCATGATTGACTAATCTTCCAAAAGTTCGTATCTACAGGTGTATGAGTAGTGGAGCATATATAAGTTTTCCTTTTTTTCTTTATACAAATAGTTAGTCAAGATCAGCTGACAAGTCGTCCTCATCACTGTCTTGCCAGTCGGCATCAACCATATCCTCATCTTCCGCTTCATGGTTGGCTAACACCTCCAAACCGTTTTCGGTACAAACAACCCGAGCAATCTCCTTATCTCTAACCTGTCCCTTCAATAACATAACAGCCAATTTATTCAAGATTTCTCTTTGAATAAGACGGTTCAAAGGTCTGGCACCCAAATCGGGAGAGTACCCGTTCGTGCACAAGTATTCCAATGCTGAATCGTCAACGTCCAAAGTTATCTGCTTGCCGTTGGCAGCAAATCTCTTCAGAATCTCAGCAATTCTGATCCGGACAATCTTCGCTATCGCCTTTCTCGACAATCTGTTAAAGACAACCATGGAAGAAATACGGTTTAAAAATTCGGGTCTGAAGTGATGTCTCACAGCACCCATGACCAATTCTTTAGTTTCCCCATCAACCTTAGATCCCTTGGATGCATTCACATACTCTGCACCCAAGTTGGAAGTCATGATGATGATACAATTAGAGCAGTTTATCACCTTGCCTTGAGAGGACGTGACTCTACCATCATCCAATATTTGCAACAAAACTGTCAAAACCTCGGGAGCGGCCTTTTCAACTTCATCAAACAAGATGACGGAATAAGGTCTCCGTAATACTGCCTCAGTAAGTATGCCACCCTCTTCGTAACCCACGTAACCTGGTGCGGCACCCAACAATTTCGATGCGGACCACTTGTCTCCCAACTCAGAGCAGTCAATTCTGATCATTGCCCGCTCATCAGCGAAAAGGAATCCCGCAACCTTCTTTGCCAACTCAGTCTTACCAGAACCAGACAAGCCAAGGAACAAAAATGATGCTGGCTGGTTTGGATTAGCCAAACCTGACCGGGTCAATCTCACCGCATTGGCAACTGCCTTGACTGCCTCGCTCTGACCAACCACTTCTGAAGCCAAAACCTTTTCCATGTTGATTAACTTCGAGTTTTCGGCTTGTGTCAATTTCGTAACGGGAATACCGGTCAATCTTGCGGCTGTTTCCGCAACGGCATCAGCTCCCACTACATTGTTTAACATTGAATGGGACGCATCTTCCTCTGCAACTTTTACTTCCATCTCCTCAATTTGTTTCTTGACATCGGGAATGGCGAAGTATCTCAAGTCAGCCGCAGACGCATTGTCTCTTCTTCTTTCCGCGTCGTGAGCTTTAACCTCCAAATCGTCCAATTTTCTCTTAAGGGCAATCAACTCGTCATGGCCCGCCCGTTCTTGCTGGAAGCGTTCTCTCAATGGAATCAAGAGCTCTTCCAAGTCGGCTTGCTTCCTTCTCGCCTGCTCCAAACGCTCGACAGATTCAGAATCTGCGTCCTTGTCTCTCTCTAAAGCGTTGATCTCAACCTCTAGTAAGTGAAGTTGTCTTTCAAGATTGTCCAATTCCTCTGGCTTGGAATCTCTTTGAACTGCAACTGTGGCCGCAGTTTCATCGATCAAGTCGACCGCTGAATCTGGCAAACTTCTGTACGTTAAATAGCGAGAAGCCAATTGAGCGGCTGACACTAAAGCTGAATCCAAAATGCGGACACCATGGTGGATCTCATATCTTGGTTGTAAGCCTCTCAAAATTGCAACGGTTTCCGGGATGGTGGTGGCAGGAACGTCAATTTTTTGAAATCTTCTCTCGAATGCACCGTCTTTAGAAATAAACTTGCGGTATTCTGCGAAAGTTGTCGCACCGATACAGTGCAACGCACCTCTGGCCAACATAGGCTTCAACAAGTTGGCGGCATCGGACTTTCCGTCACCCATCAACATGTGAATTTCATCAATGAAAAGAATAATCATTTCCTTGGATTTCTCGATGTCATTCAAGACTCCTTTAATTCTTTCTTCAAACTCGCCCTTGTACTTTGCACCAGCGGTCAAAGCACCCAAGTCTAATGCAAAAAGCCTCGAGTTAGACAAAATTCCTGGCACGTCACCATCTATTATTCTTTGGGCGACACCCTCAACAATCGAAGTCTTACCAACACCAGCTTCGCCAATCAAGACGGAATTTGATTTGGTTCTTCTAGCAAGAACTCTGATGACTCTTCTGATTTCCTCTTCTCTACCTATTACCGGATCAATTTTACCTTCTCTGGCTTTTTCCGTTAAATCCTCACAGTATTTCTCTAGGAACTCATAAGTGGAGGAGGCATCGGCCTTTCTTGAGTCAATCCTCTGATTTCCTCTCAACTCTATGGCGAGAGTTTTTATTGTCAGCACATTGACCTGTGCCTCTTTGAAAATATCCTTGATGGAAGAATCTTCTAAGAGCGCCATTAAAATGTGGTCTTGTGCAACATAACTGTCTTTCTGTTGAGCCTTGATTTTCGTGGCACTTGTAATCAACTGGCCAGCAGCATAACTAAGTCTCACTTCTTCTGGAGCAGGTGTTTGAGAAGGTAACTTGACCAAATGACGGTTAACAATTCTTTCGAAGTCAGCCCATTCATAACGGCCCTTTTGAATTAAAGTCTTTAAGTATTGCGTGGAATTGTCTTCATCAGTGGGAATCATCGCAGCCAAAAAGTGCAAGGGCACAATCTGGGAATGAGAGCCCTCTTTAGCCAACTGAGTGGCTCTCTGAATTATCTGCAAAGCATTATCAGTAAATTGAGTTTCATCCATTGTTGTGATTATTTCTGTTTAGCTTGAGGAGTGGCAGAACTTTACAAGTGGGAGATGCTTAAATAGATCACGAGCAGACGGTAGCAATCGGCCTAGAGGGTACTAGAACCTTCTAGAATATGCAGGTCTCGCTTCCCAGTATGGCGTTATTTTCATGTGTGTTCCCGAACCTGCCGGAAGCCATATCATCACCTATAACCTACTCAATGAGTTGCTAGAACTTCTGACTGCTTGAGTACCACTAACGGCTTTGCTGCCTTCAAAGGTTGTTATCGTACATTGGATGAGGTGCAGTACTCTCACCGTTCTGCTACCTCCATGCAATGTTGGCGATTGTCTATAAGCTAAATTTCTTATAAGATTCTTCGATACCCGCGTGCTCAAATAGCCCAAAAACTATACCTCAAGCAATCCATGAGAGATGCATTATTTGGGCTTTCATTAAAGAGGCTTAATGATAGCCTTCGGGCACATGTTACGATGCGCGACTCGCAATTGATGAACCCGCAGAAAACATAGATCTCCGACAGAATGGAGCAAATATCATTTCCAAAAATCGTCACAAGCAGTTTACGTGGTAAGGCATCAGAAGCGAAAATTCATCAGGGAGAAGCGTACAGTATATTGTGAAGTGAGCACTCGGATTCCCTTTCGCGATCCGTGCATTAAGAGACGATAAGCTCACCTCCACTTTCTGTAAAAAACAGGCAATTTCAGACCAAGAAAAATTTGAAGTGACGCGAGGTGCAATTTGTGCTTGTATGGGGCTTAAAATGTAGAATAATGGCTAATCGGAATCAACGCGAGTGAGCGCCCACGCTAATGATTTCTGCAACAGTTGCAGACGCTGGGGCTAGTGTTAAAGATATGCTTTCACAGGGCAAGTTAATACAAAACCTTGGTAATACGTGGCATCAGCCGAGTTAATTTACCCACAGGAAGCCTTTATGGCCAAGTTGGTAAGGCACCTCACTAGTAATGAGGAGATCGTCAGTTCGAATCTGGCTGAAGGCATTTTTTTGGCTTATTGACATGGCGCGTTTCGAAAATCCTGGCTGTTACATTCATGGCCTATATAAATTTGTGAGTCACATCCACAGTTGTGGAGGATTACCGTAAAGCTGCTGTTGAGGTTGGTAGAACCCCGTCTGTTGTTGCACCGTAGGCTGCATGTACACCTGTTGGGGTACCGAATACTGCACTCCTAAGCCCGTTGCTTGGGGATATGCGGTTTGTATCGGCATTTGGGGCTGCGGTGGTTGCGCGTACGACTGATTTCCCAGCACAGTTTGGGGCTGCCCTGCTGTGGGGGCACTGCCCGTTTGATTGTAGAGCGACATGATACTCTGCTTAGTGACCTGCTGTGAGAGCTGCTGGGGCATCGTCTGTTGCATCAAGAGCTGCTGGTGCTGCGGATTGTTTGTATCCAAGTACTGCTGGCCGTTTGAATCCACATAAGAGACTTGACCCGTCCCCGGGTCGGTGTACTGGTAGATTTGTGGTTGGGTTGGCTGCGCTTGTTGGGATGTGGCGCCAGACCACCAGTCAGCCGACGTGCCGACAGAGGTTGGTGCCGAAGCGCCGCTTGATGCCGCATTTGATGAGTGTGATGAGGACGTGGCCGGTCTGCGGGGTAACTGCGGAGGAAGCTCGTTCAGCAGGGGGTTTGTCTTGGCGTCGTGTTCCAAAATGTCCAAAGCAAAGTCGATGTTGCCATCGCTCAAGATCAAGCTTTCCAACACCGCGTCGCGGTCGGAGAAGCCGATTCCCACCAACTTGGCCACCTGCGCTCTGTATTGCGTCTGCTCGAACGTTGTAAGCCGGCGATGAGACAAAGCCGGCACCGTGTTGGAGCCGGTCCTCGACCGGTTGTCTGGAAGCGTTGACCCCAGTCGAGAATTGCGTGGTCTTGGGGTCAGTGCACCACTCTGTCCAGAGTAGTGACTACCGCGGTCATCGAGCTGACCGTAGTCATCGGGGTGGTCACTGAATTTGCCCTCAATGTACTTTGCCCGGAAGTAGCGAGCCACCGGCTCGTAGTCATCGTCGTCCACCCGAGGGAAAGGTACTTGCTGTGGGTTCCATCTGCGCTTGGCCTTACGGTTGCCGATGCGGCGCAATGTATCGACCTGCTCATCCGTCCAGTTTTCAAGTGTCAACGATTTGACCTGCGAGATGGGCCCGCCTCGAGGACCGTCTTCGGAAAGCGCCTTCTTGTGCACATTGGCACACCGGCCACACAACAAGATCCCTAAGTTCCACGACGCCCATGTCGGATAATCGGAGCCACACTCTCCACACTTGTTGATGTTGTTTTTGTTGTTGACAATGTCGATTAGGGTTCTCTCTACCTGCTTGCTGTGCTTTCTGAACATGGTGTCGAATGATATATGTGGGGAGGCGGAAAAGTCAGTGGCTGCCCTGCAGGGCGGAGTACTCTTTGGGCCGGGCGGGTTGAAATCCCGGCATGCCGAATATACTGCTCGTGCAAAACCTGAAGCACTCCTCTTGTTACAATTCGGGTCGCTTCATATAACCGGTTCAAGTAGCTTCAAGCTCTTCTATTTTTCGTGATTTTTAGCCTCTACTTATGCAATGTGTGTGAATTTTGAGGACAAGTGCCTACCACCAGAATATTCATGCTTCCTTCGCAAGAAAATATATACCTCGTATACCATTTTATTTGCACATAATATGACATACATGTCCGATTATTCTCCATCTAACCCATGTTGACGAACCCTTGTTTAGTCTATATCAAATTTATATCTATCGACTGACCCGCGATATTGCGCACCCGAAGACACTCAATATCAACGGTGATGTCGCCAAGGACGTCAGAGACATTACACAGTTGGACCACCTCCTTTAGGCGCTGAAACTCCTTGGGTTTTAGCCTTCGGTCATAAAATTGAATTTCCCCAATGAGCAACGTCACATGGTATTTGATTACTGGAAGACCGTCGTCTAACTTTCTCGAGGGCGTTGTCACCATCGTCCTCCAGTCATATTTACAGTCTAGTACACCAACTTGCTCCTCGACAAATTGCGTCATTTGACGTAAAAATTGATATTCCGGCAGCAAACCTTTGCCGTTCGCCTTGTCGTAGATGTCAAGCGCAACAAAAACTGTCCCTGACTTGGAAGACATATAGCACCGCAAAGATGGATTGGCCCTCAAAGATATACATTTCTTTGTTGAGGCCAGCAGAAGCATCTTGTCGATAGCACTAGACTCTTGCTCTTTGATAAGACCGCCTGGAAGCGCTATGTTCCTCACAGCTCGCTTCATGTTGGATTGAAGCTGCGTGAAGCGATGTTTCTCGCCATAAAAATTGGGAAACAAACTGATATGGAGCGAATTGACGGCACCAACGTTAGTGTAGCCATATCTTCCAAATACGACTGGTTTATTGGCACCGGTGAAATGCCAGTCGTATCTTGTTTTCAATTCAGGGCACTTTTCAGAAATAGCATTGATAGCACGTTGGGTCGAGCTTTGAAGTCGGTTGATATCAGCGACTTTTGGCTTCCATGGGAGAAGAACAAAGCCGGATAGTAGACTTTTTTTGTTCATGTTGTAGTTGGCCAGGTATGGTATGAGGCTTCCGACTTGATCTATAGCAGGTATGGGGCTCGAGGACGTTGGAACTTGATTCAATTGAATCTTTGTAGAAAGGTGCGGTTTCGGAACTGCCAGTCTTTCCGATTCTTCTGAAGATTCGTCCGACGAGCTGTATTTTGCTAGAGAGTCCATATCGGATAAAAGTTGGCGCGGCAAAAGACAGCTTATGATGCACGGGTTTACGATACAACTAAAGTTTAGGCGTGAACCGATTTTGCGGCGCCAAATGACAATTAAGAAGTGCCCTTCCACAAGTAAAAATATTATTCATCTGTGAATCTAAAACATATGACTTGGTTGCCTATTTCTAGTTTAAAACAAACTTGGATGGTTTTTTCCAGAAGATTAAACCTCTTAACCTTGCGGATGTGGTTTCTCATTACCGGACTTCAGTTTGTGATATCAAATAACACTTTTTGTTCATGTGTTCTGCCGGGAAATGCAGTGTGACATGTATGACGGAATAGGCCCGATTCCGGTGGAAAAAACAAATTGCGGAAGAACAAAATACAGCATTTCTCCCGCAACTTCGACTAGCATTTTAGGAACGTGATCTTTACAATATACACAGAGAAGGCTTTGACGGAAATACTTGTGTTGGAAATCGCACACAGTATAGCTTCTTCAGGCTCTGTGTTAATCAAACTTGGTAAAGTTACAAGTACGTCCTGCACAGACATCTACCCCACGCTATGACTCCATCCGAGCAAATTTCTGGATGCAGACTTTTTTCAGCCTTGCAGGTTCGTTCTTTGAAGTCTACTCCCCTGCCACGCGCGAGATGAAGGACTTACTATCATCTCACTTTGGCGACAGTATGTCTGCTCGCTCAGCGAAGGAAGAGGAAGAGTTTCGTGGTGTCTCTGTTCCGAAAGAGATCTACAACTTGAATATTGTTCTAGTAGCCGTCACCGCAGCTTCTGCCGCTGTCATTATCGGTTATGATTCCGGGTTTATCGGGGGAACAGTTTCTTTGAAATCCTTTCAAAAGGAATTTGGTTTCGATAAGTTGTCTGAATCTGCTCGTGCTAATGTTCAAGCCAACGTTGTTTCAGTGTTTCAAGCAGGCGCATACTTTGGATGCTTACTTTTCTATCCTATTGGTGAACTCTTGGGCAGAAAAGTGGGATTGCTATTATCAGGTTTCTTTTTGACATTCGGTGCTGCTATTTCTTTGATTTCAAATGAGCAAAGAGGACTTGGCGCAATTTACGCTGGTAGAGTGTTGACCGGGTTTGGTATCGGTGGTTGCTCGGGCTTAGCCACCATCTATGTTTCAGAAATATCCCCACCAACTATCAGGGGAAAATTAATAGGATGCTGGGAGATTTCATGGCAGGTGGGAGGCATAGTTGGCTACTGGATCAATTATGGTGTATCTAAACACGTTTCTTCTGGGAGAAAACAATGGTTAATCCCATTCGCAATCCAATTGATTCCTTCTGCAATTTTCTGGATTTTTTGTTTTACCGTTCCGGAGTCGCCGCGGTATCTCTTATCGAAAGGCAAAATCGACAAGGCAAAGGCGAATTTGGCTTACTTGAGAAACCTACCAGAGGATCATCCATACTCGATGCACGAAATTCAGCTCATGAGTGCATCCATTGAAGAAGATTTGGCTGAGACTGGAAAAGGTCTACTCGGTCCATTAAAGGCGCTCTTTTTTTCTAAGAAATTAGCCTACAGACTCTTGCTCTCGGTATCCTTATTCATGATGCAAAATGGATTTGGTATTAACGCCGTGACTTACTACTCCCCAACTATTTTCGCATCGCTCGGTGTATCAGGGTCAAATACGACATTGCTCTCAACTGGTATTTTTGGAGTTTTGAAAGGATTAGCGGCCACAATTTGGGTATTCTTCCTCGTTGATAGATTCGGACGCCGTTTTTGTCTTTGTTTTGTGGCTTTACCTTGCGCCTTTTGCATGTGGTATATTGGTGCCTACATCAAGATTGCTGACCCGGCAACACGTCTTGCCGCAGGGGAGACCTCTTCTACTCCCGGCGGCACAGCTGCAAAAGCCATGCTCTACATTTGGACAGTTTTTTACGGCTCCACATGGAATGGTACACCTTGGGTTATTGGTGCTGAGCTTTTCCCACAGTCAGTGAGAGCAGCGGCACAGGCAATAAATGCATCTTCCAACTGGTTCTGGGCGTTCATTATTGGACACTTTACCGGAAAGGCATTAAACGAAATTGGTTACAAATACTACTTCATTTTTGCAGCTTGCTCTAGTGTCTTCCCTGTCGTTGTTTACTGCTTTTATCCGGAGACCAAAACCGTGCCGCTAGAGGCGATGGATTACTTATTCGAAGTACCTGCGTGGAGAGCACACTCGCACGCATTGCAGAAGTACGAATTACAGATACTTGAACTAAGAGAGCATAAAACAAGGGAAGAAGGGGGCGCGCTGGTTGATTTGGATGACCAAAAACTGAGTGTTTGAGCCGAGCGCTGCCCAAATAACCGTGCATATAATTAACCAGGTACTCTCATTTGTTTGCGTCGTAGCTTCCGGAAAGAGTTTTCATGAAAATTGAAAACGTGGCTTGTTATATATTTTCATTTGTTTTTTTCATATCAAGCTATTCCAATGTTCATCTTTGAATACACCACATCGGGCCCAGGAAAGCTAATTATTGGGTAGTAGCGTGTTTCCTATAACGTGGGGACATGATACTGTGCAGGTGAAAGTCGATTTCACAAGCATGCGAAATGTGGGGTTAAACGTTTATTTAGCGAGGAGGTTCCCTAAGGTAGTAAATTTGGCTACACACAGTTTCAAACTTTTAGAAGCTCTAAACCATGTACTCAAAATCTGAAAATCTTCAAGATAGGCATTTTGAAGAGTTTATTGCCCTCTGCGATGGTGTCATCAATGAAATTCGACCCGAAGCTATTGCGCCTTATGTGACAGAGGAATTTCGCAAGACTAAACTAGATGAATATGTGAGAAATGTGACCAGGCCATCTCAAACTCCTGGCTTTAAAGAAGGGTTAATTCTAGCTGTCAAATCGAATTCGACAAACTCTGTTCGGCTTTTTTGGTTCTTGACTACTGTTTTGGGCTCTAGAGTCTTATCTCCCGTTCTTACTGGAACTACTAAGCTCGTGCGAGAAATGAATGACGCAGAGAAGCAAAAGCTTCTCTTGTCGTGGAGAAACTCTCCCTTTGAACTGAAAAACAGGCTCTTCTCTCTTGTGGTCGCCCTCACTGTTTCTACTTTTCTGAAAATAATGCCCGACATACATGCCGAGGCTATGAGATATAATAAAAACGATGCGAGAGAAGTCCTTGATGAAGATTACGTGCGCAATGATTTTGAGTACACCATGATGGATCCTCCTGTGGGTGATAATGTTGAATTGTACCTCCCTCTATTTGATGCTGTAATCATTGGCTCGGGATCAGGTGCCGGTGTAGTGGCACACACCTTGGCCAATGCGAACATGAAATGTCTTGTGATAGAAAAAGGCAAATATTATAAGAATGAGGAGTTCAATTTCGATGAAAGTTCTGGATTCACCGAGCTCTATGAAAACAAAGGGCTTTTATCAACACAAAATTCCCAATTGATAATTCTTGCAGGATCAACTTTTGGTGGCGGATCTACCGTGAATTGGTCAGCTTGTATCAAAACGCCGTTCAAAGTACGCAAAGAATGGTACGATAATCATGGAATCGACTGGGCTGCATCTGAAAAGTACGATGCCGACATGGACTACGTTTTTAGGCAAATGGGTGCCTCAACTGATTGCATTACACATTCTCATTCCAACAAGGTGATCTTGGATGGCGCTTCAAAACTTGGATACTCTGCGAAGCCTCTTGATCAAAATACTAACAACAAAAGTCATTCTTGCGGGTTGTGCCACTTGGGATGCAAGTGGGGAGTGAAACAAAGCTCGACTAACAACTGGTTTAGGGACGCAGCAATAAATGGGAGTAAATTCATGGACCAAATTTCAGTACAAAGGATTATTAGGAATTCGAAAAATGTTGCTATTGGAATCGAATGCACTAATGAAAGGAATGGTAACAGCTTCATCATAATGGGTCCAAAAAAGTTCATCGTGTCTTGTGGAGCCCTTCAAACCCCAGTCCTTCTTCAAAAGTCCGGATTCCGTAATCTGAACATTGGCAAGAACTTGAAATTGCATCCAATCACTACAATCTTCGGGGCATGGGACAAGGACACAAATCCTGAGCTCAATTCTATCATGACGGCGGTATGCACCGAGGCTGATGATTTGGATGGCAAAGCTCACGGCGCTAAGATAGAGACTGTTTTACATAGCCCTGCTATCGAGGCGGTATTTCTTCCTTGGGATTCTTCTGAAACTATGAGGCAAGATATGTTGAAGTATCAGAGACTAGGGGCATTTCTTGTCTTGACACGGGATACTCTGTCTGGTAGAGTGACGTACGACTACAAGAAAAAGAATACGGTGATAGTGGACTACGAAATCAACAAGTTCGACCGACATGCTATGCAGCAAGCCCTCTTGATTGCTTCAGACATTATTTACGTCGAAGGTGCAAAGGAAATTATTCACCCGTACTGGAAAGTACCCAGATTCACTAGTGACAAACCGAAGGAATTGCGTTCAGTTGAAGATAAGGACTACCAAGAGTGGAGAAGTAGATGCGCGAAAGTTTCTTTATCTTCCTTTGGCCCCAAATACGGCTCGGCCCATCAAATGAGCACCTGCCGCATGAGTGGAAAGGGACCATCAGACGGTGCGTGTGATACCAAGGGTCGTCTCTTCGAGTGTGATAATGTTTACGTCGCGGATGCTAGTGCCATGCCGACTGCATCCGGAGCAAATCCAATGATTACCACCATGGCTATCGCGAGGCACACGGCATTGGGGATTGTGAAGGATATGCATCCCAAGTCAAGATTGTAGTTGTTGAGCCCATCTAGTGGCACACAGTCTTTTTTAAGTAGTTACTCATTGATATCGTACTTCACAGTATCACACAGTAAAAAGTAGCGGAGATTTTTGACATCAGATTCTTCTGCATCAACGAAGCCAGCGAAACCGATTGGGCCTCTGTCGCATTCCCCACAAACTAGCAATCGTTCAACCTTAGAAAGCTGGCCCACAGCCTCGCTTGATTTGAGCTCTTCTGCGACCCTTGACACTCCAATGTTGTCGAAATCCCAAACGTCAGCAACCTCGAAGAAAGATTTACCTTCGGCAGCCATGGATGGTGCATTTCCTAAATGTATAATTGTTGAGTGTAATTTAGGAGTGAGGCCAATAATGCGGGTATTGCACGAATCGAATGGACACTTGATAATACCAGGCGAGGGATTGCTTTTCAAATCCGCAAACAGCTGTAATGACATGGCTCCCTTGAGTACTGATGATAAAGTTGGGTTAAACGTATTACTACACAGTGGCGCGGCTTAGATGCGTGTAGGTGCACGCTACTCACAATGCCTGTATCTCACAACTTACTGTTACCTTCGATAATTACTCCCATGGCTACTTGGCTTAGTGGCTTATAAATCTGAGAATACCGCGATGCAGCAGCTGAACTCGCTACCCCCTTGGAAACCCTCATGGCCACACCCTGGGAGATCACACACAATCGTAATAAACTGAAAACGACACCCGTCCTCCACGTATCGACAGGATTGTTCCGAGCATCTTTCTTCTCCCAGGCATACCCTAGTTTTCGTTCATAGAGCTTCAACAAATGATGTAATTCTTTCTCAGAATCCGCATTATCTTGACCTATTTTGGACTGCTCGGGATGCCAAAGTGCGAGATTCATTTCATTTGGAAGAGCGTATGGTTGGAGAAAGTTCGCAAGATCAAATAAAGGGTGACCAAAAGTGCAAAGTTCCCAATCCAAAACGGCTATAACTTTCGGTTCTGTGGGATGAAAAATGAAGTTATCAATTTTACAGTCACCGTGAATTAGCGTCAAATCATCTGGATCAGCAGGAGCGTGATCTAAGGTAAAACGAGACAAGTTTTCAATGTCAGGAATTGGATCAACTGTTTCAGTTTGCAATTCAGCAACCCTGAAAAGGGTCTTGATTTGTCTTTGAAAATAAGAAGATTTGCTAGCCAGAGCTTGTAGTACACTCTTCTGGAACTGAGGGAAATGTTCCGCCGGCAAGTACTCAATCAATTTCCATGCGTCTAAGCTATGTATGGCACTAATTGTATCCATTATGGAATCCCATAGTTGAGCACGAACTTTTGAAGGAGCTCCGCCCATCTCGAGGTTTTTTATGGCTCGCCCGTCTATGAACTCCATGATGTAAAAGACAGAACCCAATACACTCTCATCTTCACACAAGATATAAACCTCAGGAACAGGCAATTCCTTCGCGTTAGGTGACGACGCATTGCACTTTGCGATTGCATTTAGTATATAAAATTCTCTTTCGATCGCATGCGCTGATTTCAGTACTAATTTTGCGTTCAGGGTCGGCTTTCGTCTGAGGACCAATTGTTGATCATTATTATTTCTGAGGAGGTAAGTAGGATTGGACTGGCCGTACAGAAATTGCTTCACCTCAAATGGACCTATAGTATTAGGTAAAAGGGATCCTCGAGTGACATTCGCGGGTATATTTGATAAGAATCTATTAACACTTTCCTCGTCAAGTGGGTTTCTGATTTCAGTTGTGTCAACCATGTTACGTTACGTGATTTTTGCCGTGCGGTCACGTACTATATGTATTTGATGCGATTATGCAGTTACCCCACATTTGGCGATCCCAATCCTCGGCACCTGCGCGAGAAATTGAGGTAGCGAAAGGGGTGCAAAAGTATCCAGCTATTAGCCTTCATGAATAGACTGGCACTATATATGTCGTTACCAGAGGTATAAAAAACTCACCCATTCATTTCACGTTTAGCGAATAGTAATTGTAGATACCCCTCTGGCTGAATTCTACCGGCCAGACTGGCTCCCGAAAATGGCCTTCCAAATAGGACTTCTTCTTGGCTGTTTTTAGATTATAATAACCAATAGAGCAGTTGATTTTTCTTGAAGCATACTT
Source organism: Clavispora carvajalis (assembly GCA_030581635.1). NCBI lineage: Eukaryota > Fungi > Ascomycota > Pichiomycetes > Serinales > Metschnikowiaceae > Clavispora > Clavispora carvajalis. Next base: position 544,285 of record JAKTTV010000003.1, on the reverse strand, counting down.
CAAAAAGGCTGGCTTGGTTACTTTGGCCTCAATTTTTGCTCCCGTTTCCAAATCATAGTAAACTAAATTGGATGCATTGGCAAAGTTAGATGCGTTGCCAGAAATTATGGCATCATAGGACGGATCAGAGGAATCAATTTTATGAACCCAGCACCTTCTTCCCTCATTATCATAAAACTTCCATGCCTGGGGAAGATGAGAAGCACCGCTCACCGAGAAGTCAGTTTGGACTGGATCTATTCGAAGGCAGTCTCCGCCTGTGAGGTCAAAGAGAACTTTGTAGTCGAATTCAATAGCCTCAAGGTTCGACTCAAAGGTTGATTTCAAAAACTGGGTGATATTGCCCCTCTTCAAAGACTTGCAATCGGTGAGGTCGAGGAACTTAATTGATGTGTTTTCACTCATTAAATAAGTCAAATCTTCGAGGTCAACATCAGAGTGAGGTATAGCTAAACTTTCTAGGCTGGGAAACCTGTTCTTAATCAAGTTTACGATGGACTTATTGACCGGCATGCCACCTAAATTGAGGTACCGCAAATCGGGGGCATTGAGAGACTTCAATGTAAACATGAGGTATTGGTCGTTCAAAGGAGAAACGACGTTTGAGTCCGTCTGCAAACTGAGCCATTGTAAAGAGCCTTGAGACACTGCAGGGTGGCGGGTCAAGAATTGGATCAAGTCCTTAGTGGTCAATTTGGAACAGCGGGCCAAAGACAAATGGGTGAGCCTACACGAGTGCGGGAGGCAAGTCATAAGGATGGATGAGGTGATGGAAGTGTGAGTGACATCAAGGCGCCGAAGATTGATCAAGTGAGGAAACACTTTTTCAAAAACAGCGGGAGGTAAATTAGAGCAATCATGAAACGAGATTTTCAAGATATGGCTCAAGCCCTCGGGAAGGTCGGTGACAGTATCCGGACTTGAAGAAGTGTGCCGCTCAATGACTAGCAGGTTGAAAGCGTTGGCAAACAGCCTCAGGGAGGCTCCACAGAAGTCAAGGGCCTGAAGTTTTGGCATATGGTTGAAAAGGAGCAGGAGAACGTTTACGTCCATGTCATCTTGAATATTTTCTGAAGCCAAAAACTCTACCAAGTTGGGGCACAAGTGCAAAGCTGCCAGGATGGTTTCTGCGGTAAGCATCTGGATCTCCTGGTTCATGCGACCTGTACGGCCCAAGCCGATGGAGGTGAAGGTCTGGAAGTCCATGAACTGGACGTACTGGCCAAGATCGGGCTGCTTCAAGATATTGCGCAAAAAACGGTCAAACGAGTGGGGCCGGTTGAAAATGGCATACTTGTACAAAAAACGCATGGCCAATTGGTTGAATGTTTTCAGCAACACCGGAATAGTTTTAGAGAACTTTTCCAAGTTTGCGGGAATGGAAGAGGTGGTTTCGTCGTAGTAAACGATTTCGATGATTTGGTACAAGATCTCCAACGGCAACAGGAGAAGCGGGGAGAATGTCTGGCCCACAGGGGGTTCGACCACCTGAGGATCGATCAACATGAAGTCTCTGGTGACAGAGGACGCGGAAAGCGCGGACGCCGAGGTCTCATTGGAAATAACGGGCAGCAAAAACAAACCGCCCCGGTTTTCCGGCGACTCGGGCTCCTGATGGTGTCTTTGCGCATCGTATTCGTGGGTGTACTCTTTGTTAAGAACCGTGAAGATGTTGGGCAAGTTACGATCGAGGTCTGACTTTGGGGTAGCCGCAGACAGCAGTGAAGTCAAGGGCAGCGCCGAAGTTGGTTGCAGCACTCGTTGTCCCATGCGGTTGGCGTTGGCGTAGAAGAAGCAGGAGTACGAATAGGTGCTCACGACATCATTGTGCATGCACGGGTGAGAGGCCGGTGAAGCCATGGGAGAGGTAGAATGTGAGGTACGGGTGAAGAGAGAGTACGAGAACAAGACTACAACATGACGCACCGAACCAGCGGGTGGGAAGATGACCGACGAACACGCAAGCAGTGGCTGATTTACCAAACGCCGTTCACGCTCCGGAGCCGGGGAATGCGGGTTTGCACAGGGCAAGTGCGAGGGCGCCGCACCGGTGCGCAGATCGGACCTTACTCCATAGCACCAATTGGCGTTTGGCGTTCACTTTCGTGGCAAACGTTCCAGAGAGAACAATGGCAGTATGAGAGATGGGGAAATATGCTACGGTGCAAACCCGACACCATGTAGATGGAGTGAATGGAAGAAGCGATGTTGGCGTTGAGCTTCTGGCGTGCTGCGGTGCCCAGTACAATAAGAGTAGCGACTGACCTAATCAGAACTTCAGCACTGCCGGTGGTTCTGTGTCATCGGTCCCAGCTCGTATTTCTCGGTGCGCAGCAGACTGGCGTGGTTTTCGGGAGAAGTCTATCGTGCCGCGTGCGTAGGTATACTAGTCATGGGCGATGACAGTGCGTTGAGGCCCGCTCAATAATGCCTCCTCTCGGTAGCTATGCCACTACATGCGCGGGGATCAATGGCACCGAAAAGTGTTTCGCTGTCTTCTTTTGTCTCCGATTTTCCCCGTCATGGAATCGACTTGTTCCGCTCCCCACACGCACCCCATATGTGCACACGGACTCAACCCTCTCCGTCCTCCACCCCACCCCAATTTTTTACCATGTCCGTGTACGATTCAGACGACCAGTCCGTGAGCGAATTTGAGCGGCTCGAGTCCACTTTGCCTCAACCCCTTCGCCGCTCGGCATCCAGCCTTTTGGAAACGCTCGCTGGCTCCGGCAGCAAGGAACACCTTCCTTCGGGGTTTCTCGACTCCACCTCATCTCGACTCCCTTCAGCCGCCCCGCTGAACTCATTGGGAAAGTCTTCCCAGGCAGCCCGCCATGACCACCTTATCAATAGACTCTCTGCGTCGGAAAATGGCAGAGAGGCGTCTCCTATTCCGCTTCCCAAACCCAAGTTCAACGAGGAGATTGTCAAGCCAGCAATGAACACAAAGCAGTCGTCTACAGGCGTGTTGTGGGTAACGGAACGGGCCACTGAGTATGGCTTTCTTGGAAACGGCGACGACACCTGGGCGAATTTGGGACAGGGCGCACCGGAGCACGGCGACAGCATCCCCGGGTCTTTCAAGCGGCCCACTTCCATCCCGGTTGATGAAATTAGCAGGGAGTACGCTCCCACTGCAGGAATCCGGGAATTGCGTGAAGCGGTGGCCCACTACTACAACGAAACGTACCGCCGGAAATGGAGCTCGAAATACACCTACAAGAATGTGTGTATCGTACCCGGCGGCCGTGCCGGGTTGACCCGGATCGCCTCGATCATCAGTGATTGTTACTTGTCCTTCTTCTTGCCCGACTATACCGCTTATGCAGAGATGCTTTCTCTATTCAAAAACTTCTCACCCATCCCGGTGCCCTTGGAGGAGGCCGACAACTACGAAATGCATTTGAACATTATTGAGTTGGAGTTAAAGCGTGGTGTGTCTGCATTGCTCACTTCCAACCCCAGAAACCCCACAGGCCACTGCATGACCCGTGATCAGCTCGAGCGTCTCCACAAAATGTGTAGAGAAAAAGCACTCTTAATCATGGACGAGTTCTACTCTCACTACTACTATGCTGAAGGATGTACTGGATCTTCCATTTCTTCGGCGGAGTTTGTCAAGGAAGTGAATAAAGACCCCGTTCTTATTTTGAATGGGCTCACCAAGGCATTCCGTTTGCCTGGATGGAGAATCTGCTGGATCTTGGGACCGGAGGATTATATCAGCGCATTGAGCTCTGCGGGCTCATTTTTGGATGGCGGCTCCAACGCACCATTTCAATATGTGGCATCGTCATTCTTGGAACCATTGAAAGTGAAGCAAGAGATGAAGGCGCTTCAGTTACACTTCAAGATGAAACGTGATTACATTATAGGTAGATTGAGCGCCATGGGCTTCGTGTTTACCGAGAAAAACACACCCAACTCTACATTCTACCTCTGGCTCAATCTCTCCCATCTCCCGGGAAAATTGCGCAACTGTCTTGGTTTCTTCCATGAGTGTCTCCACGAAAAGGTTATTGTGGTTCCAGGATTCTTTTTCTTGATTAACCCCCAAAATTTGAGTAGGTTGGAGGATGTCATCTGGTATAACTTTGTCCGGATCAGCTACGGGCCTGAATTGTCTCAATTAGAGATCGGAATGGACGGAATCGAGCGCATCTTGGGGCGCTTCAACTGTTTGCCTGAAGGATATACCCGTCTAAGCCATTAAACGCGCAATAGCAGAATTGAGCAAAGCTAAGTTCAGTAGCTAATTAAATACATTTTAACTGTAAATTTCAAATTTTTAACATTATAGAACGGATTTCTCGGTTTTTCAATGATATTCTGAAAAGAGAAAAATAAAGTAGGTGGTTCCGACATCAAGATGACGTGTGTATACGATCTCCCCGCAGCAGTGTACCGCACGATCTCGACCCATTACACAGGAACAAGGTTGCTATGGCACGTGCTGCCGTAAGCAACGAGTTTGAAGACCAAGTCAAATATCCTGATCTGCACATTCTCAACAACCCAGCATCGAAATTTCGAACCTCTTCTGATTAGCCGTTTATGCTGACATTGCATGAAACTTTATCGGTCCCGAATAGCTCCCCTGTACCTCATGGTATCGCATACACATATCTGATATTCATTTCACTAGTCTCAATGTTTCAAGACTGGCTATGGGCCGTTCTAAGGGTGGTATATCACTTTCTTATGTTGATTCCGAGAAAAATAGTTGATTTGCTACATGTGCAATTCCTGGTCACCCTTTCCATACTGCTGATGCTATTCTACTTGGCTATCACCGCCTCTTCAAGCTACCTCATAGTTCGTCACAAATACCTTTCCCGGTACTCTAAAAATTCTCCAGAAAAACCTGAAAAGGGTATCAATAAACACCAAGCAGGTGTCGACCTCGTTAATAGTACGAGAAAAAAAAGGGGGACTGACAAATCCAAAAATTACTTGGATGAGTTTTTGAGCGCCATAAAAGTGTTTGGTTATTTGGAGGCACCGGTATTTCACGAGCTCACGAAAAGCATGACCACTCAAAAGCTCTCTTCAGGAGAGATTCTTTATTTAGAGGAAACATTAGGGTTTCCCATCGTGGTAGCGGGGACAGTGCAGGTCTACACAAAGGTTGACGTAGCCACTGCTTCTAGAGTTGAGTACGATTCAATGTCAGATCAGGATCTGGACGATGTCCTCGTAATTGGAGAGAACCGTTATCAACTTTTGAACGAGGTGAAGAGCGGCTCACCATTATCTTCATTGTTGAGCACTTTAGACTTGTTCGGATCAAGACACTCTTTGAGCTCTCCCATTTACCTGCCTCCCCTTCATGCACAAAATACTGGGTCCAAGTCAGATTTCGGGCATCAAGGGGGCACTGACATTTCATTCAATTTCACTAAACATATGGATGCCGACACGCAGGGATTTCCCTGGAGGGAGTCTGTGCCACACAAATTTTCCTTAAACAATCCTTCGCCAATTAATGATCAGATCCTGCCCGCATCAGATTCGTCCATAAGATTGTCGTTTACGAATGATGACCATTTGCATGAAGACTTCAAGAATGTGCCTGAAGTTGTCGTGAGACCTAAACCTAACCACAATGATCCTAATGAGTCAGCAGCCACAATAGCCATTATACCTCGGCAGGCATTTCAAAGAGTTCAGTCCAAATACCCAAATGCCACTTCTCATATTGTCACAATGGTACTTATGAGATTGTACAAAGTAACAATGAATGCTGTTCATAACTACTTGGGACTAACAAAAGAGATTTTCGAATCAGAGGTTTCCTTAAATTCGATTTCCCATGAGTGCAAACTTCCTAGCTATCTACACAATTACGTTATGGAAAACTTCAACGCCAATAATACGAAAGGAAATGAGAATTCAGCAGTAAAAGTGATTCCCAAGTCTACAAAGAGGCCTCGAGATTTGAACCCAAGAAAGTCATCCCGCTATGTGGTGCTTAAATCACGATCCGAAGCCTCAAATCCAGGCGATTTACTTTCCTCCGTGCCATTGTCGAGGCGACCTGACTCAAATAGACAATTTTCTCTGTGGATTAACGATGAAGACGAACGAATTGGCAATGAGTTTAGCAAAAACCAGAGTAACAGTGAAACAACTTCACGAATCTCTAAACTAAGCAAGGCGCCAACACACAGTACTAAAGCGAAATCTATTAGAAACCGGAATTTTTCTGATGATAGGGAGGAAACAGAAGAAACATCCCTTCGAGTAGCCATTGTGGAGATCATATTCAAATACCTAGGAATAGATGAGATTGATTCAAATCAGAGCCTCTCCGGGATAAACAAAGCCCCTTCTACACACGGTTCACTTGTGGGTTTGCCTGCCTTGATGAATTCTGATGCCCCCGCAGACGGAGAAAATTTTACATTGGGTTCCTCCGAAACCCTGAGGAAATCATTCACCTCTGAAAACCCTCGATTATCTTTTTCGAGTTCTCAAAAGTTTTATAATACCATTTATGAAACAAGAGAATATACTGCCAAGAGCGAAAGTAACAAAAACCAATTTCAGGACCAGAAAAAAGCCGTTCCAGCCTCCTCTAGCGGAGTTGACTTCTCATCTCTCAAAAATTCATTCAGTAAGTATCTTGAAGTGAAATACTGTCCTCCGGGCACAACTTTAGTCTCTCAAAATTCTTCAGAAACAGGGCTATTCTACGTCATCGACGGAGCCTTGGATGTCTTATTTCATTCTCATGCCCAATCTGACGACAATAACTCAGCCCCAAAAAAGTTATACTCCATCAATTCGGGAGGTCTAGCAGGCTACTTGAGCGCTATTCTCGGCTTTAAGTCTCTTGTTACAATCACCACTGGGACTGAAAAAGGGGCCATAGTTGCGCACATATCCAGAAAAGACATTTCAAAATTCATGGATTTATTTCACTTTTTACAACTACCTATTGCGCTTAAACTCAAATCCTTACTTCCGGATTTGATAAAAACAATTGATTTTGCAGTGGAATGGTGCCACATTCCGGCAGGGGGTGTTTTGTGCAACCAAGGAGACCTTGCTAATGGATTTCACATAGTTTTGAGCGGCAGATTTCGTGTTATTTGCTACAAAAATTCTAACGATTCGAAAAAAAATGCAGGGGTACAAAACTCACTAATTGACGACTCAAATGCACATGCTCATGCCTCAAAAGATGAAGATTATGAGATACTTGGCGAGTATGGTCATGGGCAATCAATCGGAGAAGTCGAGGTTTTGACTGCTTCTAGAAGGACAAACTCCTTGATTGCAGTTAGAGAATCCGAGACAGCTAGAATTCCTAGATCTTTATTCAACATGTTATCCATGCGCAATCCATCAATTATGGTAAGAGTATCTCGAATTGTCGCTACTAGGGCTATTGAGATGAGCAAAAGTGAAAAATACGCTACTGCAGTTGCGACGGTTACATCCTCCAAAACCCATGAAATAAGCAGTGATTACAAGACTATCACCATATTGCCCAGCGTCAGTGGTCTTCCTGTAAGGGATTTTTCAGAGAAATTGATTCATGCCTTGAAAGGTATTGGGCGTAAAGCAATAGCGCTTGATAACTCATCCATCCTCACACATCTTGGGCGGCACGCTTTTGATGAAAATTTGTCTCGCCTCAAATTATCAGGCTTCTTTGCCTTTTTAGAAGAAGAGTACGATACTGTGGTATACGTCTGCGATACCCCGGTAAAGTCAAACTGGACTTCAACCTGTATGTCTCAAGGTGATTGCATATTATTATTAGCAGATGCAGAAGACGATGATTGTGCCACAAGCGTTGGTGATTACGAAAAAATACTCATCAAGCTGAAAACCACTGCTCGGACAGATTTATGTTTGATTCACCAGGAAAAAGCGGTTGCTCCAGGATCGACGAGTTTGTGGCTCAAAAATAGACTTTGGGTTCAAGGCCATCATCATATACAAATGCATTTACCGAGGGACAGTGCATCAAAGAATAGAAAGCAGAAGAAGAGCATGTTAGCTGACCTCGCCTTGAAGTTGAGCAGTAAAGCGAATCCTAATATCAAATTGAAACTCGAGAGCGTGAGATCTAGAGCATTTTCTCCTTTCACTAAACTCCACGATAGGCTCGAGGAAACGCCTAAAGCTCATAAAAATGATTTTTTGCGACTAGCTAGAATACTTTCTAACCAAGCAGTTGGGCTCGTCCTCGGGGGTGGCGGCTCGCGTGGTATTTCACATGTGGGAGTGGTTACTGCTCTTGAGAAGCATGGAATTCCTGTCGATATGATAGGTGGAACCTCTATCGGCTCTTTCGTTGGTGGATTATACGCCAAGGATTACAACATTGTATCCATATACGGCTTGGCAAAGAAATTTTCGAGAAGGATTGGTTCTATTTGGAGGTCAATTTTTGATTTGACATATCCGGCTACATCTTATATTACAGGATACGAGTTTAACCGGGGAATATGGAAAGTTTTCGGATATCACGAAATCGAAGATTTTTGGATAAAGTACTATTGCAACTCCACTAACATCACTAATTCGACTATGGAAATACATGAAACTGGTTATGCTTGGAGATTTATCCGTGCTTCGATGTCATTAGCAGGTTTACTTCCCCCAATAGCATTTAACGGATCGATGTTGTTAGATGGTGGCTATTTGGATAATCTTCCTGTTTTAGAGATGAAAAATAGGGGTGCCAAGCATATTATTGCAGTGGACGTGGGTTCGGTTGATGATAGAACTCCCATGAATTATGGAGATACCTTATCGGGATTTTGGGTCTTGTTCAACAAAATCAATCCATTTTCTAAGCATCCCAACGTTCCCAACATGATGGAGATACAATTGAGATTGGCATATGTTGCTAGTGTTAATGCTCTTGAAATTGCGAAACGAACTTCTGGTGTCATATATCTCCGTCCACCAATTGATGATTATGCCACCCTAGATTTCTTGAAGTTTGACGAGATTTATAATGTGGGACTCACTTACGCCGATGATATTCTTACGAAATGGAAAGCAGAAGGAAAACTACCGTCCATTCCAGGAATTAAAACCACTTCTCCTGGTTTGAATAGCAAGAGGCAAATCTATAGGCGCAATTCTATTTGACTTGCTCTGAATCGAAAGATGAAGCACATAGCTCACTTAAATGCAAAGAATATAGTTTTGGAGCAGTTTCTACTGTGTTAATGCCCCTCACAGCTAGCTATTGCGCGTCGCTCGAAAACGAGACGATAATCGCTGTGGGCACGTCACACAAGTAGAGATGATGAACAAGTTATGAAGGGGGTGCACCTTAACAAGATTGGGCACGCATAAAAACCTTCATCGACTCTAGCTGCATGATCATTGATCCCCTAGATTCCTTTTGTAATTTTGTTTTCTTCGGATTGTGCTCCAATATGTCCTATGTCCTGCGTGAAGTTTTCACTGATGGTGAACTAAATGGATTTTAACGAAGACGTGATTGTTAGTGTGAAACAAAATATGTACAATATTCTTACTTTAATTGATTCAATTTTATCCGGGATTTAATTTGAGCCTGAGCTACGCATCTTTTCCAGGAATACCCGCTAGATCTTCGGAAGTTGACAATGTGTCGTAAAATTCCTCCACTCTCTCGTGTGTCTTCACCTTCAGTTTGTTAAAATTTATGACTTGCAACCCTTCGCGGCTGACTGCTCTAGATAAAGCGACGTACGCTTGCCCATTTTCGAAAATTCTTGTCAAATCAACTTTTACTTTCTGTAACGTCTGACCTTGTGATTTGTGAATAGAGAGAGCCCATGCAAGCATCAATGGCAATTGCACTCTCGAAGCAAAAACTTCACCAGTAGTATCATCCTCTATCTCCCACTGCTCTGGCTCGACCAAAACATCTCTCGTTGTAACCCCATCTGGGTTCAAGAAACGGACCAACGGGTATTTTTCGCCTTTCGAAGAGCTTTGGATTTGCCGAATAAATTCCGATTTCCGTTTTCTGTTCTCTAAAATGAGTTCCTCGGGAGTCGGTTGCTCTTCCTTTTTCGCCACTGGTGTGGTATCTTCGGATTTAATGGTGTCCCCCATCTCTGCGACAGAAGGTTTAGGTTCTTCATCAAAAAAGCTGAAAACATTGTCAAGTAAATTTTGTGAAGCATTTTCAACCTCTTGAGTAATTTTCTCCTTGACTTCAGGGTCCAACGGCCCACCTGTCGCCGCCTCTTTCTTTGAAACAACAAATTCGACTTTTTTCTTCTTGACTAATTTTTCAAATTCATCGAACTCCAAATCTGGGTCCTGCTTATTGATTTCAGAACACATGTAGGTGTCACGATCCAAAAACCCGACAACCTTACCCAAGGATCCATTGACCAATGTTTCATCAAAATTCTTTATGCACATAACTTGTGCATTGAGCTTTAAAAATAGTTTTTGAGGCGCTAGAAAATTCGTTAGCATTGTTGCTCTCGCAGGTGGAGGGAGCGACCCACCATCTTTTGAATCATAAAGTCTAGCGGATCCCTTGAGGCTTGCCAACTTGATATTGTTTGCAGAATCCACTTCATACCGGGTAGCGTATAGTTCAGTAGGTACTATACCCGCTGGGCAATCCAAAGGACGAGATAGGCGAGCAAACTCCGCTTCTGCTTCAGGAGACACAATTCCGTGCCTCATATCATTGAGAATATCAATAAAAGTTTGATCTCCTTTTTGGCGAAAAACTTCCTTTAAAATAATTTTCGATTTGATGCAAGCATCCCAGGCATCACTTTGGAAAGCAAATGTTGCGGACTGTTTCACTTCAGTCCCGTCTTTCTGAAAATCAACTTTACTCACGGGCGGTAGCTGGTAAAAATCCCCACAAATGATTAATTGCAAGCCCCCGAAAGGATGGTGGAGTTTCCGTCTTATTTTTCTTGCGATTTGGTCAAGCTTTTCGAATAAAGCACCATCAATCATTGATATTTCGTCAATTACTAACACCCTCGTCCCATTCCACCTTGTAACGGCTTTACGGTTTCGCCTGACTGTGCGTAGTAAGTCTGTAACCTTTCCCTTTCCAAGGCCGAATCCTGCGAAGCTATGAAGGGTTATACCACCAATGTTACATGCCGCCAACCCTGTCGATGCTGTAACCGCCACAGCACCTTTTCCGTGTATATTTTTTAGCTCTTTAATGATCGCCCGAAGAAGAATTGACTTTCCGGTACCAGCAGATCCTGTGAAAAAAATGGACTCTCCTTTTTTCGCAAGTTGAAGAGCATATTCCTGCTCGGCCGATAAAATAATAGGCTTCACTGTTTTCTTCATTTCATCACGCGATTCTAATTCTTGTGTCGACCCTGTGAATGGACGTTGGGTTGCAAGTTGAATAGTTGGATTTGGAAGGTTTGATAGTCTAGATCGCTTAATCTCCTTTTTAACTTCTACTTCAGACGCGTTCACCGTAAAATCTTCAGAATTTTGGGAAATGCGGGGACTTTCGGCCATGCTGGAGGTGGAATAGTTGCGCACCGGTGAAGACAATAGTATTTTCGGCTTTTTGAATTCATTTGGCCTCTGTGAAGGCAACAATTCGCTCTTAATTCTTTGTTCTAAAGGGGTGCTCGGAGTTCGCGTTGCTCCCACAGTCTGCGATCGATCCGAGTGCAATTTATTTGGGGTTCTTCGAGGCGAGCTAATGGACAATGGGGGGCTCTGTCTTTCTTCTTTGATAAGGATTGCTTTGTTGGTCGGTAGACAAACACCTGTCATGCTCGAATGCGATACGATGCCCACAAGGTCTTCAGGGTCAAATGGGTCATCGCTTTGAAAGGAAGCAGCAGCCTCTGGCGAGATTTCATCCACAGTTTCTGAAAATGATGATAGTTGCGAGAAGTTTACTTCGTCTAATGACTCTTTTGTAGGAATGAGTAGGTCGGCAAAGCTTTGGCCTCTCTCGCCATTTCCAGTTGACATGTACGATTTCAATAGGATTTGTGAAGTAGTTTTCAATTTGTGATTAACTGTGCGATAGGATGAGTTAAAAATTCGAATCATATATTCTGCTAGATTCAGTTTAAATGCATAAGATTATCAAAAAGGTACCGTGCACCTTTCGAAGCCCTGGGAATAACCTTCAAAGTATGCGCACGTGATTTGGTATGTTTCTCTCAAGAATAGGTTAGCAACCGGAACCAGAAAAGCTGTTCTCCAATAGCATCATAGGGCTCAATCATTACAAATTTGAGCATAAAATACCGCTTGCGGCTTTCAGTGTGACTTGCGATAATGCTTGGTGTCGATCAGGAATGCACAGACTCACCTACAAAGCGCATACAGTTTCATTTTATACCATAGTTTTATCCCATGACGACAATATCACCAGCGCTAGAAGAAGCAGATGCTAGACTCTTTGTCTTTCTGTGTACTGCGCTTTCAAGGTTTCCTCGAAGGACATCATGCATTTTTGAGAAATTAATCCCGGTGGCACTCTCGAATCAGCTACCTTTCACAAGCACTACTAGTTTGCTGAGAATACTTCTCACATACATCAGCCCCGTCTCCATAGGCCCTAATCAAATTGCCATAATGGCAGATAAATTACTTTCGTGTGAAAATCCTCAAGATCAATTGGAGGAATCCGACTTGATTGAGGATGTTGAAGGTTTACTATTGTGGATGGTTCAGCAATTCAACCTTGATGAAAACACGCCCCATTTGGCAACAATCCAGATTGCCAGGGATTTGAATTGCACATTGGCCGTACAATGCAAGCATCTTGGCTTCGTATGGGACGCTTCGATGCCATACTCGAACGACGTACTTTTTTCCTTTGTCAAGGCGAAAACCTTACAAATGTCTCCATTCCACCATAACTTGAGTGATTTTGATGCCTTATACCGTCTATTGGCTCATTATGAACCCTTCAATACATGGCACGAAGGAATCATAACTCCATATTGTTATTTTTGGAAAAACTATGCCTCCGTTCGTAATATTGAATACTCGACCAACGATTTCCTACAATCTCTGTCAATTGAAGAGCAATTCAATCTTTTAGTCGGACCTCTAGATAGTGTCAACACCCTAGGTAAAATGATGGAGACTCGGGCATATTTGCAAAATGCTGTTCTTCCGTTTTTGTTGTACACCGGGAGCGGGTTACAATTGTTGTCATCTTGGATTTCGGAGAAATCCCACACAGCTGATCTTAACCAAAGCACTAAATTCTGGGATGAAGTTATACAATCCACTCTTTCTTTCACCGGATTTGATCAAAAGTCTTTCACACAAGCGGAAATCCTAAAATTTGTTCAAGCATACGTTGTGTCATCCATAAACCAGACTATCTTCCAAGAGTATAACCTTTCTTCCATCAATTTCGTTGAAGCTTACAGTCAAATGAGCTCAACCACTCGTCACCTTATCAACCTTTTTCATGCGGATGAAGTATCTCCAATTAATATACTGCTCAAAATAGACCCCATTATGATGCAGAATGTTGCAATTATGTCTGACTTCCTTGAAATTCAAAACATCCTACTTTTTTTGTCAAAAGAATCTGCTTTACTGGCTTTGATTCTTTTACAGGAACTCTCTGATACTTGTGTTGCCTTGTATCCAATGTGTTCCCTCACATTTGGAAGATTTCTCTATTTGAAAGGATCCTCTACACCTGATAATGAAATAAAGGAGCAAGAGCTTTCGAAAATTTTATCTATCATCGACGAAACCAACTATGAAAAAGTCTTAGAAGGAATTGATCTTTTTGTGAGTACATTTGTCGGAACTGACACTCTTTTAGCAGAGGAGATTGATCAACTTATTATCGAGAGATTTTTCCTAAATAACATGTTTGACTTGGTTTTGGAATATTACCAAAACAAAGACAAGTCTTTTAAAATGTCACCTGCTAATATATTAGATCTTGGGATCAAAAAAGTTTGGGACTTACTACGGGCTGCCTCTAATATTGACGACACGATCGGCAGGATGAAATCTTTCTCTGAATGCCTTGACTTACTAAGCGCTATTGCGGGAGATAATTGCATTGATGAAGAACAAAGATTGATAATCTCAAAATTCAAGCACTTCCAAAAAGCTTTGAGTCAGCTTAAAAATTTTAAGTTAGTTTTGGAAAGAAATACCCCTGTTACTCCCCTGCAAATTCTCAGGATACTTTATCAGCAAGAAGACGAGGAAGCGCCATCAGCTATCTCGTTGATTTCTTTGGTTCTTGAACAGAATCCCAAGTCTTATCTTGCGCATGAAAAACTCTACCGAATCTCTGTTGATTTTTCAATTTTCTCGGGAACAGAGTCGATGGAGAACTTTCTTCCCATTATCCAATCAGCGTGCATTGAATCTTCTTTGATAGATGATAACTTCCCTTTTGCATACAAGCAGTCCAAGGCGATGTTCGACCACTACGTTTCTCGAAATGAATTCGAGCATCTAGGTAAGTTTTGGCTTACGTTTTACCAAGTAGGGAAGTATATTCTGACTGATTGGTTCAACGATTATGACGAAAAGGTAAACGCTTCAAAAATTGACGTCTTGCGCAAACAAAAAGAAATCCTCTCTTTGACTTTAAAGCTAACGCGACCTTCTAATTCGACAGTGGATAATAGCCGTTTAATTATAGCCCAGCTAAGGCATGTAAATGGGGAAATACGCAGGTGGTACGTCGAGGATATTACACAACGTGCTGAGACCACTCAAAGAGCTGCAAAATCAACTCAGACGCAGATCCAAAGCAATCTAAAAGAAATAATCAGTGATGTATCTGCCTCTAGAACCCAAGCAAGTGAAAAATTGTCGAATCTTCTCGTCTCTGGCATAGGATGGGCCATTGGGGCCAACCGAGAAGGCTTGTAGGGAGGTCCTATTGCAGCACTTTCATTATGCAGGCATCTTTGTATAGAGTAATGAAATCCAAACCACAATACTGATATCCAGGTTTCTCTGCTATGTCGCTGGTAACGAGTACTCAGCAAGAGATTATAGACGAATTCATATCAAACTTCATCAAAACTAATGACAATGTGGGGAGGCAGTATCTAAAACTCAGGCAAGATGCGCTAGAAATAGTAACGAAAATCAATAGGGAAGTCGAGACAGAAGGGAAAGCCAGTGATGATTCTCTCCTTCTGCTACTGCAGCTTGAGTTTACCAAAGATAAAGTTCTTGAAACTTACCAGCGCTATCTCGTTACTATTGATGAGAATCTCACGCTTCTGGAATCAGTGAACTCTCATTACTTGGATGACCTTGACAGGCAATTCACAAACCTTCAATCCGCGAAACAGAACTCAAATAAAGACATTGAAGACATTCAGCTGCTCAAAAAGCCTGTTGTCGATAAAATAAACATTTTGGCAGAGAGATATTATCAGGGACTCACGGTATCAAAACAAAATAAACAGAAAGAGGGCCGTGCGTACGTTAAGACCGCCAAGGGAAGCAAGGCCGATTTTAATAGCACATTTCTCGACTACGAGTCATCCGTTTTCGATAGAATTGAGCTTCAAGACTTATTTCGAGACACAAATGCTAAGCTATCAAGCCTTAAAACGGTGGATGAAATTGACGAAAACAAAGACGTTTTACTTCATTCTGGTGCTGCCGGTACTAAGTTTATTACCAGCACCATCGAAAACTGTCTTGATGAGCTTTTGAGGGATAGTCACGCTTACAGTCGTACAGTAGACAACAGGTACGCCTACGACATCACAAAATCGGACTCTGTCGATGTTGGTGGACAGAATTTTATTTTGGATGATTATAACGAGAACATCGAAAAGCTAACCATGGAAATACAAAACTTGGTCGCTGGTGGTACAGCAGCCAAGGAAAGATGGGTGATCAATGCCAAAAAGCTCGAGATGATACAAGCAGTTTTAGCTGAATATGAGGATATAGATATGGACCCTTCCCAACATACATAGACTTTTACATTAATGATTTGTGGCGTTTTATTCGTTTTTCTTATTGTACACTGTGTAGCTTACTTGGCGTATACTCAAAGACCCTAATCTTCGGTAGGGCTTATCAAGATGACAGAGTCACCTCTCACAAATACCATCTCCGTGTTTTTCACTATAGTGTCCTCTTCCTTCTCTCCGTAGATGATTTCTTGCGCATCACTTAAAACCAAATTACAGTGAGAATCATATCCTTGTAACTTTCCTTTCATTTCACGAGCGCCTCTCAACTTGACAATAACCGACTCATCTAACTGATAGCGAATGAGGTCGAGGGGTTCTTCTTGTTGTGCTGACGTTTGTACTGTAGACATTGGGGTGAAGTACTGTTAAAGAAGTTGCGGGCGCCGTATCTGTTGAAGGTGTTGGTTCTCCTATGCAGTCCGTCGACGGCAGGAGAAGATAGAAATTCCCTCTCCTCTAAACTAAAGGACCTTGATATTATCGCTTCGAATACAAGGTGATGCATCGAAGTGTTAAACTTTTCATTTGTTCATGCGTCCGTTTCTATTTCTGCCTCTTTTATCTTTGAGTCTCGTATGGTGCAATAATTCATTCTCTGTGATTGTAACTCATTGAACTAAATAATACACTATTTTTTCCCTAGACTGGCGTTTCCAAGAGCATGATTTGTTATTCGATCACTTCTAGTCCGGCTGGATGGCCCAAAACCATACTTAGGACATCCAAATCACCTCAACTGGTCACGTGTGTATACTCGAATTTCTCACACCAAAAAATTTTCTAACGCGGTAGTCAGCTAAGTCTATCTAACATGTCGACGATCTTTAAAGGTTTCCAGAGAGGCATCCACAAGGCAGCCAGAAACCTTGAACGGCAAAAGCCTCTCAAATTTGGTGATTTCAGATCCATCAAATTAAGAGAGCCTATTGTTCCTACCCACAAGAATTTCGATGTGTCGCCTGATCACCCGTTGTGGGCGTTCTTTCCCGATGGAAGTCAATCCGAAACTTGCTTCAGATCTCCTGAAGAACTACCATCTGATTCCCGTGCCTGGACTATGCCTGAGTTGCGTAGGAAATCATTTGACGATTTACACAAATTGTGGTATTTGACCTTAAAAGAAAGAAACATCTTAGCCCGCGAGGTGAGATTATCTCTGTCTATCGATTTTATGAACACGGCAAGATATGATGAGATTGACAAAAAGTTAAAGATGACCCAAAAGAGAATCAGACAAACGCTATTGGAGAGACAAGTTGCGTATGAGAGAGTTCAACTCAATACGGCGCAGCAAGAGGAATATTTGCAAGAATTTAAACAAAGATATATCTCTGTTGAAGAGCATGAGATCGGGGATATGAATGAGAAGCTTGTACGTTTACAATATGCCATGTTCGGTATTGAACCGAGCCTTTCCGAGTGCAACTTGGATGAGGACATCAACATCAAGTTTGTCGAAGGTCTTTCTTATGTCGCCAACTTGAAGGCTGAAAGATTCGTTAAATTGAATGAAAGTCTGTTGAAGTTGCCTTTAAATGGCCCTATGGAGCAATTGCCTTTCTTGTTGCGTGACGTCAAGGAAGCTGTTGCAGAAGTTAATGCATTGAGAGAAACAGGCCAAAGTGTTGTTCTCGATAAGATTGACGTTTTCCCATTTTTAAGAAATGCTTTGCAAGCGGCTAAGGACGCTGAGAGCTCGGAGTTGGATGCAGAGACCGCTTAATAATTTCATCCTTTTATCATGTACATAAGTCGGCAAGTATAGTTGGCAAAGTTTATAACTCAAATCGATATTTCGTAAGCAATTCTTTCAAAGAATCAACCATTGCGTTGGCTTTTTTTTAAGTTAACTACTTTACAGTGGTCGACATTTTCCTGCGCAGAAACGTGCCAATGAAATATCGCGAGCCTAGTGGAGTATCAACCAAATCAGTCAAAGACTATTCACCATGGGAAACAGAATACAAGGCTTCTTCGCCGGAGTGGTGTTGACTGGATTTTTTGCCACTACCACCGTTGGATATATTCGTTCTGTGAACTCCGTAAACTCCAAGATTCTCCGTGAATGTGACGGGGTGATCAACAACAGAATCCTCACCGATAAAGATGCAAACACAGAGCCCGTCCCTCTCAATAAGCGTATTACGTTCACGCATAGACCCTCTGTGTTAGAAACCAGCAAGGATATCTGGAACGAAGAGATTATCACTATGGCCAACTGGGTGTACTCCATCAACTGGTACCAATGGGGGCTCAATGTTGACCGCAAGTTAAACAAAATTGCAGACAAGCTCGTGCTGTTGGCAGCTGAAAAAAAATAGAATAGATATTTAGCTTACTAGGGATGAAATAAATTGCATTAGTTGAATCATGAAAGTAGAAAGGGTAATCTAAACTCCCTTTCTGTCTCTAAAGTACTTCTTCACGTCCAGCGAAACAACCATTTCGGCTATAGGGCCAAATATCAGAAATAAAAACGCAACGATGATTTGGAAAAATGCCCAATTTCTGGGATTGACGCTTAGAGAAGAGCACGCAAGAACCCAGCCGATAAAATCAGTGTAGATCGAGTCGTAACCTTTAGCAAGCTTGTCTAACACGATGTCACAGCACTCGAGCGAGGAAATTGGCTTGCTTGGTCCCTCAATTTTCTTCGTAATCTCGGGCTTCGTCTTCTCTTCTTCGTGATAACCCTCACTCTCGAAGTTTCCTGGGAATATACACGAGACTCTGTAGTTGTAAGCGCCCATCTCTTGCCTCAACAAATTAGCAAGTGCAACTAAAGCTGCCTTCATTGGAGCATATTGAGCATATCCTGTAAACGAATACGACGCCAACACAGAAGAAAAGAATATGATGTGTCTTTTTTTGTGCTCCTGGGGCTTCAACGTCGAACATGTGTCCACGATCTGTTTAAACCCAGCATGTACAACATTTAACGCTGTCATATAGTTAACATTTACTCCAGTGGTCAATTCTTTTCCAGAGAGCTCGCTGAATAGCTTGGGCACCGAAGTTCCGGCACAACAAAAGATAAAGTCTGGATCAATTTCACGGGTTTCGGTCAAGCTTTTCCACATTTCAGAACTGGCGTCGTAATTACCGGCATCACAGACGTAATACTCAATTGCCAATTCGCCTCGGGTGTTTGTGTGCTCTCCTGCAATCTTCACGATACGATCAACCTGGTCCTTCAACTTGGATTCGGTTCTAGCGACAAGAATGACAGAACATTCTCTCTCGTACAATCGAAGGGCAATATCAGCGCCGACTCCCTGAGAGGCGCCTATAATGAGAGCAACTTTTCCTGCTGGTTGAAAGTTTGATGTGTTCCAATGCATATCGATGAGTAAGTGCTTGGCTACACATAAAAGCGCGAAGTCTCCACACTGTAATGCTACATTTCAATCATCCTCCCCCATGGAATTTATAGATAACAGAATGAGATGAAAAATTAAGAGAACTTAATTTTACTGTTTCACGAAAAAATCCAGCTCACTAATTTTGAGCATTTTATTACTTTGCATCCTATATACACGGTGGTATGTTGTACCTGTCACAGCGAGTCTATGCTAAAAAAGGGGACTTGGGAAGCTCAACCACAGGCTTGGCTTCTCTCTGTCTAACATCATGCTTCTTTGAGTTACCAAACGTCGCACTTTTGTCGTAAAAGCTCATCTTGGGTGGCTTGTTTTCCAAATTTTTGGCGGTCTCGGGATCCTCGATTGTTTTAGTCTCAGGATTGTACTTGAAAAACCGCACTTTGGCTTCTTCTACTGCCTTTCTGAAGCCGGCCTCACCGTTTTGTCTGAATTGCACCAATTTGTCCACATTGTGTTGTGTCAAGGCATCAACCGGTAAGCCTTGCAATTCCAATCTGGCGACAATCTTCGCGGTATACCAGAACTTGATTTCAAATTCAGAGTCGACCAACTCCAAAACTGACATAGGCGCCTTGTCTTCGCCCAAACGGGGTTCCAATTTGATGATGCGGGTAAAACCATGCTTTCTCTTGGTATATCTTTTGCTCAACTCTTCGATTACTTTGGAGCCAATCTCCTTTTTATCAGGGGGCTGCAAGTAATTAAGCGCCTTGTTGTTCGCAAATCTTTGCTCGAAAGACTGGTCGAGATTCTTGTCGTTTTCGTGCAAAGCTTTTGCTAAAAAGCTCTCGATCTGAGCTTGGGCTCTCTTGGCCTTAGTTCTGCCGGTGACAATATACTCATGACGAATTAAATTAGCACACAAGTTCTTGTTCATCAGCTTTACGTGACGAGCCACGTTGGCATCAAACTTTTTTAAAGCTGGCATTTGCGTTTGACTTACACTGACCAGGCCAATACAGAATTTTTTCATGAGTGTGCGTAGTGCGCAGACCAGTTTTGACGGAAGCACATGGCAGTACGATCACCACAGAGACTTGAACAGATTCCTATTGGGGTAAAAGATCGGTTTGACTTTGCTGTTTGCTCTCTGCGTCCTATCTGATAGACTAGTGAATGTCTCGTATGTGAACGTACGTGTTGGTTTCACGGTGCGATGTCAGCTTGCTAACAGATTTAAGAAGAAATGCCTTGTATCGAGTTCAGTTGATACAGAAAAGAGCCAACGTGTAAAGATGAACAGACCCGATTCAGCGATGATGTATGCAATTATGCTTCTTCATATCTGTTTTACTGTCCGCCTACACTATAAGCGACTTCGTGGCCAAGCTGGTTAAGGCGTAAGACTGTTAATCTTGAGATCGTGAGTTCGATCCTCACCGAGGTCGTCAATTTTTTTTTTTAATTAAAGTCGATTCGAGCCAGTCTACAAACATGCTGATGGAAAAATATGTGGATCACCTATTTACTTCTTAGCGCTCTTTTTGATACCACCACCCACCATTGGGCCGCCCTTCTTCGCCTTCTCGGCCATAGCCTTCTTAGCCGCAGCATCTGCCTTTTGCTTGGCCTTGAATGCAAGATCCTCATCGTCGAAATCTTGGTTCTTTTTCTTTGGAGCCTTCAATGGCTTCGCTTTACCGCCTTGACGTCCGGACATAGTGTTGTAGTAGCTAGGGGAGAAGAGTGTAATTTTTTTCTGAATCGCTGCGTGTATGTTTGTATGCAGTTCTCCGCTACGCAAATGGGTCTAATCGAGAATTAAGCGGTGCTGGAAGCGAGAAGTGGGTTCAGGGAAAAAATAAATTTAGGCTTCCGTTTGGTGTCTATTTCTTCGGTTATTGCTATCCTCTGGTTGCCTCTTTCCCAACCACAATCCATCTCCATGTCAGACTCACCTGTCTACTAAATCCTAAGGCACAGCCACCCTACACCGGATAGAAATCTCTACCGATAACTTCAACCCCAAATGCATGAAGAACGCCACCATAACAATTGATCGCAACCATTTGTATGTCGTGTCTCTTCACGCCCGCTGGCCGTAGTTCCCAGTGGAAAAGAGTAAGGTGCAAGAGAGATTGCTTCTGATAAGCGGTGCGCACACCTCGCGCACTGACACACATCCCACCTTCACCTGCCAAACGCACCCCACAACACCGTCCATGGGCATTCTTACCTCTGCCGACAAGGAACAAGTCAAACGGGTCGTTCCCAAGGCGTCCAATAAGGTGATTGATGCCACCGTCGCACGCCTTTACGTGGCGCATCCCGACCCCACCGCCTGGACCTACACAGGGTTGGTGGGCGCCATCGTGTTGACGGACGATCTAGTCGGCCACACGTTCTTCTTGAAATTGGTTGATGTGGTTGGCAGCCGCGGCGTTCTCTGGGACCAAGAGCTCTATGTGGACTTCCAGTACCACCAGGACCGCAAGTTCTTTCACACGTTCGAGCTTGACGACTGCTTGGCGGGGCTTCTTTTCGAGGACACCAACGACGCCGCCCATTTCTACAAGCGCGTCACCACGCGCCAGAAGCATGCGTCTAAGCACACCGCCAACAACAAGAATGCCGTGGCATTGAAGAGCCGCCTAGCGCCCGGGGAGCGCAAACACGGCCCCCGCGGCGAGTTCGTCGACACCACCACCGACCAGCGGCAACGGCGCACGCGGGGCGTGCTCTACTACGACAACGAGCCGCCGCCAGAGTGGGCGCCGTTGTACGCGGAGCTCGCGGCTGCAGGCATCACCGAGGACATGATTGCCGAGAACAGAGAGTTCATCAAGAGCTACATTGCCCAGCAGGGCGGGCCGCTCGTGGGGAAGGAGCCGCCAGTGCCGCGTCACTATTCTGCCCGCGTGCCCTCTGCCGCCACGACGAAGACGAAGAAGGCCCCGCCGCCGCCCCCGGGCCCCGCGCCGCACTCAGTGTCGTCGTCGCTGTCGCCTGACCCTGGGCCGTCGCCTGACCCTGCGTCCTCACGCTCCCGCTCCGCCACAGTAGACAGCGTGTCATCTGCAGACGTGATGCCAGAGCCGGCCCCGGAAAAGCCGCGCTTCCGCTTGCCGCCGTCCTCTGCGGCGCCTCCGCCAGTGTCGCACACCAACCTTGCTGCGCCGGCCATTGCTCCACCCGCCTCCGAGCGCCCGCTTCCGGCGGCCCCGCTGCAGCCGGCTCAGTCTCAACCGCCGCAGCCCCAGGCTCACCAGCAGCAGGCGCGCGTGCACGCGGTTCCTCCGCCCCCGCCTCGGGCAAACAACCGCGCAGTTCCGCCCCCACCCGCACGAGCGGCGGGTCGCACGGCTCCTCCTCCTCCTCCCCCGCGTGCCGGGGTCCACAACGTACCTCGTGTGGGCGGAGCCCCCCCTCCGCCCCCACCTCGCGCTTCTCGAGGAACGGCCCCGGTTCCGCCCTCGCGCGCTTCACGAGCCCCGGAACCGCTGGCCCCACAAACACCAGCGACACATATTCCTCTGGCTGCGGCGCCCCCTCCAGCACCTCAGCCGGCGTTCCATGCGCCTCCTCCTCCGCAGAGGACGGTGCCCATACCTCAAAGTGCAGTCGCAACTTCCCCTCCTCCTCCCCCTCCTCTTCCTCCGCTTCCTACAATGGACCTCCCTCCTGCTCCTCCTCCATCTGCTCCAGTAGACGTTCCTCCGTCGGTTGCTGCAACTGGTGGTCCGCCTCCCCCTCCGCTTCCCTCAATGGACTTGGGCAGCGGGCCAGCTTCTCTGCCTTTGCCAGCTCCCGACAGTTCCAGAGATGCATTGTTGGCATCCATTCGCGGGGCAGGTATTGGTGCACTCAAGAAAACGGACAAGTCGCAATTGGAGCGGCCTAACGTCCTCCTCCAGGAGGCCAAGGGTGAGCCGGTAGCTGGCCCTGTTTCTGGTGCCGGAGGCGCCGCGGGCCAGCCTGAAACACTCGCTGATGCATTGGCCAACGCTCTCAATAAACGTAAAGGCAAGGTGGCTGCCAGTGATGATGAAGATGATGACGATGACTGGTGATACAAGCTAGCAGCAATGAACGCAATGACACTTCTGTTTCGTAGCATACCTCTCCTAGTGGGTGCAAATCACCGTGCCCGGTGCGCGCACACTGTGCCTCATCTTGCCCATTTGACCTGCTCGTATCGAACCGAGCAACCCATGAACAACCAATTAGACGACATCTTAAACGCCTTTGAAGAGGCTCTTGAGTGCTGGGGGCTTGCGCTTTCGGGTTCTAGTGACGGCTTGAGCGCTATCCGTCCTGCCACTGTCGAGCAACCTTTGAATGAATTGAATAAGGTGGTGAAGCTCATAAAAGCCCACACCACCAAGGTAGGGATAATATTCGAGCCTACTAAACTTGTCAAACAGTCCGAAGCCGCCTATAGTACATTGTCGGACTTATCCAAGTCTATCGTGTTGTTTATGTCGATTGTGGCCCAGTTGACGCCGGAAAAGATCTCGAGCCTCTTTTACAAGGAAATAGTATCTGTGTCTCACATTTTGATTGAAAGTACCACTTCTCTAGCCTCTGAACTCAAGAAGTTGAGAAATGATACCAGAGATGGTATTGATGCTACTCTGACAGACATAAAGACGACATCAACCGACCTCAGGTTAGTTTCGGTAGGTAAGATTTGGAGCGTGTGTGATGATTTGGTTAAGCTTGTGGAAGAGGGCAACCTTAAATTCTTAGAGAAGAAGACAAGAGTACAGCTTTCCCTCTTGGACGACGGACTTGACGAGTTTGCCGAATGGGCTGAAAATCCAGAAGACTTCGAGGACCCCTTCGGATTGGATGAGTTTTCTGACGAAGAAGCTGACGAGGGCGGATTCGCTGATTCAAACTCAGAATCGGACACTGAAGAATCGAGTGAGGATTTGGTCAAGAAGAAAGAAGAGCTCGCCTCGTACGCAAAGCAATGGGTCCAAAAATTTAAATTGGTCAAACTCCTTTTCCTTTCCATCAACAAATCATTGCCCTCCATCATCAAGGGATCCTACATTGACGAAATTTACAAAACTGAAAGTGATATCTGCAAAGAGTCTGACTTGCTCATCGTCGAGTTGATGATGAACCGCTCGCTCCTCGAAGATGTCCAGGAGCACGCTGTCGCTGTTGACAAAGCATGTTTCAAGATCCTCGCTATTGTTAAAAATGCAAACAGAAATAATGACAAAAAGATCAAATGGTGTGGGTCCTGGGAGTCCAAGTATAAGGAAATACTGGGCACGATGTACAATTAAAACATAGATAATAGTAATAAATACGTTGGAGCAGCACTGCAGTTTCGTGTCCCAGAACTATAGCTTGTTGCTAAAGGCCACCTCATCTATAGCTGGTTATTCGACCAACCCAAGCGCTTTTGCGTGGTGCTTAGCGTGGATCTCCGCGAATGAGCTTATGAAGAAATACAGATGGTCGTATCCGTCGACGATGTTCAAGTCGATTTTGCCCTTATAACCAGATACCTCGGCGGCCTTGGCAAAATTTTCAGGCTGCAAATATTTGTCCTTGTAATAAAATCCGTCCAGAGCGCCCTGGTGTATCAAAATGTTAGGTTGATGGTTGTCACTGTACAGCCGTACCAAGTGGGTAGGGTCATACGCATACCACTCCTCCCTGTTATCTCCCAAGTAGTTACCAAAGTTCTTTTCGCCCCATGCGCAGTTCAGAGGGTTGCTGATAGGTGCAAATGCACTGACACTTTTATACTTACCTGGGTTTTTGAGAAATCCTGAAAGCGCTCCGTAACCCCCCATGGAGTGGCCGGTAATGGATATGTTAGTGAAGTCTAAGTTGGTGAAATGAATTGCCAACGTTTCCAAAAGCTCTTTGTGAACATAACTGTACATATTGTAGTTATCCGACCATGGTTGCTGGGTGGCATCCACGTAAAAACCGGCGCCGGTTCCGAAATCATACGAATCGTCCTCACCCTCGATGTTTGCGCCTCTTGGAGAAGTGTCAGGAAAAACGATGGCAAACCCATATTTTGCTGCAAAATACGACAAAAATGATTTTTCAGAGGCGTTGTTGGGGGTACATGTCAAACCAGACAAAAAAACCAAGACGGGCACTTTGTCAGTGCCAGATGGTGGCACAAAGACGTTAACATCCATCTTGGTCTTGGTGGTGATGGAATCATGGGACAATTTGTATAATTTTCCACCGAATTGAGTGATTTCAGCTGTCGTAGTAAAGGACATGATTTCGGCGATGAAGAAGCGTAATGTTATCTCGTCCTTATATTTAGCAATGAGACGCAGGTGAGTGCGCGATATCTACCTCGTTTAAGTGAAGATACGCGGAGTTTTTATTAACACGATCACCTAATATTTAATCGATCGAAATCACAAACTATGCTTCTGCCTGGGTTCATAGGAAAAAAAACTCAACCAATACTGCAGAAGCCAAAAAAAGGGCACCTGAAACAAAGATTGGCGCTGGTGTGCTTAAATCCGCAACACTTGCAATTATTGGAGAAAAGACTCCTAATATTCGATTTGCAGACGCAGCAAGACCCACTGCCGTTCCTCGGATCTTTGTTGGAAATACCTCGGGCGTGTAGACGTAAATCACTCCATACATAATATTAGAGAAGAAGATGAAAAGGCAATTCCATGCGAGATACGTATTCGACGTTCTTGCAGTCGTTGGACAAAAAAGCACGATACCCGTCATCAACAAGGAGCCTGCTAAAGTGCCCTTTCGCCCTATTCGTAGTTCAGCCAATATCCCAGATAAAGTTGCATTTGGGATTCCCACAACTGCCACAATTA
Organism: Clavispora carvajalis; assembly: GCA_030581635.1. Lineage (NCBI taxonomy): Eukaryota > Fungi > Ascomycota > Pichiomycetes > Serinales > Metschnikowiaceae > Clavispora > Clavispora carvajalis. Next base: position 518,206 of record JAKTTV010000003.1, on the reverse strand, counting down.
TCGTATTTCTGTATGTGAGCGAAACGCTTAATTTGCCATTAGCAGAGCCTCTATTTTCTAGGTAGGTGGGAAGAAACACGTTATAAAGCGGAAATGCTAGCCCAATAAGAGCCCAGGCTGCTATTACCAAGCATAGAGAATGGGCAAGTTTGGGGGAAGAAAATGCTTCTCGAACCTGGGGTAGATTGTATGTTCTTATCCGGGATACCAACAACTGGTTGTTTGATTGGGTTTCCGGATATCTTTCATCGACCTCTGTTAAATTATCGAGAGTAATACTGTGTGACGTTCGATTGATTCTTGCAATCGCATCGATTGTCTCGATCGCCTTAGTTATTGCCCCGCGCCTAATGGAAAGATGGGCTTTCGTACACTGGAAAGATATATCTCAAAGTGAACATCAATAAAGTTAGTCCACCCAACGCATATAGAAAATACCTCCATCCCTTATTATCTCGTGATAAGCACACCGCCATTGAGCCCGAGCAGCTATAATTGGTAATAAGAGCCCAAGATAATAGCACCGTGACCACTTGCCCCAAGCTCCACCAAATAGACATGACTGTTAATAACCATTTTTCGTTTGAATGAAGAGCCTCAAGGAAAATCGCAGAATCTATGGGAAGGTTTCCTCCCACTCCAAAACTCCAGAGGGCACAAAGGATTCCAATAGCAGCAAATGAGGGCGATGAGCCCGCAGTAACCGAGAATACCCTAGTGAACATAAAGGTAAAATTGAATGCCCACTTTCGACCGATCACATCTGCTGATAAAGGCCAAAAAGCCGCTCCACATAAGTGCCCCAAATTTTGTGCAAGAGTAAGATCTGGAGCACGGCCAGGGGGTAATGCACCTTGACCACTTCGTTTAAACGTAGTAGAATGTAAGACGTTGCTGTAGGCAAAGCATTGTCCGCAAACCAACCGAATCCAGCTACAAGAAATAGGCCCGTCTGATATCGGCCAAACCCGATTTCATCTATCGCCTTATTGATCAAAAGGGACTTCCTCAAAAAATTTTCGCTAAAATCAGCAGAATCGAAAAGGATGGATTCATTATCAGAGTCCAGTGACTGGTCATTTACACTCTTTTTAATGTTATTTTCAAGAGTCATCCATAACGAATATGAAAAGTTTCAAACAGTAAGCGCAGTCTGTCCATCGGTTTTATTATATTGCAATCGATTCCCCTCATCTTGCATCGTGGTATATGTACTCGGGGGAAAGCGGCATCTTAGGAGCAAATATTAGGTGTGGCCACTTTTTCATTTCGAAATTTCTCTTCTGGAAATAACATACACCTAATGAATACGAAAGCTTTTGCATCAATACAATTTAGTCTATCTATCAATTATATAACGACCAATAATTCAACTCAAATAATCAATTATTGTGGCAAATAAACAAATTCAACTACATGTGTTGCCACGTTGAAATGCGAGAGATACTTTTTGCGGATAAATAACCAGCATGCCTTCAAGCATTATTATCATGACCCTCCAAGGTCCCTAATAGTTCGTTGCTCTATCGAACACCGTGTTCGAAAAACAATGCTTTTAGCGCTGCACAAGTTGCTCTAGTATTCTAATCATGCTAAAACGGTTTTTCAAATTTAGCTTCATGATATAATAAACTGACTGTACATTAGAAGGAAAATCCACAAACGACACAAGTGAGAGCAAAGGCTAACACGGTTTTTACCAAGAGGTAGGTTCTCTTGGTTTTAATGACGGAATGGCCCATGCTAGTAGTCACGTTTCCAGATTCCTCATCCCCTGATGTCGTGCCTGTGGTTGTGAAGTTAACTCCCGGTTCGGAATCATCAATTGTTCCATCCCAGCAGTACTCTGTGAAACATTTCTGACACTCCTCAGACTGTTCAACTCCTTGTCTCTCTTGCTCACGACGAATAATGGCACAAGCAACGCAAACACTCCACTCATCATCCAATGTCCGGTTGAGTCTAGAAGCAACTTCAAATCCATTCTGAATGATAGCTCTTTTTTCCTCATCTTCGTAGGAAAGTTTAAAGGTTGAGGTGTTGGAATAGTATGTGAACGGCCTATTGGCTGTATAGACAATCAAAGGAGATTTGTAAACGTCATTTTCATCAGCATCGTCAGGGAGTAATGAGGTGAGGTTTTTGGCATCGCATCCAAAAAAGGTAGGCTTAGCAGTCAAGTTCAAGTTACGGAAAGTATTGGAATCTGGAACGTAAGGGAAAATGGTTGAGTTTGCCTGTTCCAAAAACTGTCTCTCGTAGGTTGCAATCAACGAAGCACCATCTGGCCAGTATTGATCTGTGTCTGCTGAGTTGTCATAAGCAAAAATAACATCGACGTCCCTAATTGGTTGGATAAGAGGATACAATGGCACATTTTGCAAGTCCTCGCCTCCATCGACTAAGAAAAGTGTATCATTCTTCACAATCGTTTGAACAGAAGCTTCTTCAACTGACTTGAATGGGTTTGGTTCGTAGATAGCAATATCATCATCATCATTAGAGACGTCTTCCAAAACACTCGAGATCAAACTCTTGAGCGTACTTGAAAGAGAGGTGGTGTTGATTTGCAACACGAATTGGTTGAAAAGAGAAGACGAGGTGCCCATGACAAAACCAGCATTATCAAATCCACCGATGCATGTGTCACTCAGAGGTTTGCCATCTTCGACATCGGTTCCCAAGTATCTCACGTTGGTGAACAGATACAAAGACGGATCCCACGAGCCCATCTCAAATGGGTTAAACTCGAAAACAGTAGAGTTACCACTAATAATTTCGCTTCCTGGGGTTCTCCCATCAGCAACAACAATAGGGAAAGGCATTTCATGGTTTACAAAAGAATCCATTTCTTGAATTTGCGACCAAAGAATGCTCTGTCCATAATTAGTCAGTTCAGGGAAGAATTGATGCGACAAGGCCCTGCCCCATGTGTCTGTGAATGAGAGCTCAAACCCTGCATCTTTTTTATCTTGAATATCTTGGTATATGTCATCATAGTATTCATAAGCTTTGACAGGGTTCCATCCTCCATAGTCGACGATAGAATGTTCTAAATTCCAAATTTCTTGTGTGTCTAAAATCTCCTGAACATTGGTCCAATTGTTCATTACAAGACTTCCGACGAGCCAGTTGCCCCCGGACAATCCCGCCAAGTAAGTCGACGACTGAAGCAAACCTCCCAAACCTTTAGTTGCAGCGCCTCTGGTGTTGTTATCCAACGCGGCCAACTGGCCGGCTCCATTCAACATGGCTCTGTAGCCACCACCAGAAAAGGCAATACCGATTTTGATGGATCTGCCATCGGTTGTATTTGAGAGGAAGCTAGAGGGATCGAAATCATCCAATCCTGCGTCTTGGAGGAAGGTTTCCAAATATTTATCCGTCACTTTGTTTCTTTCTTTAACCCAATCGGCCTCCTCCTCCGAAAGGGCATCGGCGGTTCTGGTAAGATTGCCCTCAGGACAGTCCACTTCGGCCGGGGCATAATTGCTAGTCGGGGACCATGCAAGCGCTGCACTTGCGAAGAGAAATAATGTAGCGAACCTCATAGAAAGCTCAGTCAAACGTGTAGCAACAGCTTTGCGGCACCGCACTTCAATATATGTACTTCGCAATCCAATATATGTACTTCGCAATCCAATTAGCTCGGCGCATAAAGGACGGAACTGACGTTATATTCTGCACCTGATAATCCGTGCGGCAATAAGTGTGCTTAACTCCCAACCTCATTCAGCGCGCAATGATATTGCGATTGTCCGGTCACGGCCATGATGCTTCCTTATTCATTACGCATTTATGCGACCAACTAATATCTTCGACTAGATAGCCTCGCTTAGGGCTCTTTTGTCTGCATCGCTTAGTCAGATTTATTTATATAGATGCCTCTTTTAGGACGGGCTGCAGCATGCAATTCATGCGCACATCTCAATCTTCCTTTCTTCTAATAATGTATCCAGGATTTCTTACATATAAACCATCCTTAATGTCCGGAATTTTCAATCCCGTGTCCCCTCGGAAATGACTAACTTTATTAAGGATTTTTGGGGTGTTTGACTTGTCGTTGCGTACGATAGGGATGCAACATGCACCAGATGTGAGGTTCAAAGTGGAGGTTTCGTGGGCAATTTTTCTGTAATTTATTGAAAGTGCAACGCAAGATTAAAAGAAACTAATATTTTACGTGCTGAGTGCAGAAACTTCAGGGACTACTTCATGAGGTACTGTTGCTCAAATGCGAGAGTTGAACAAAAATACTTCAAGTGAATGTAGCAGCCAAAAAAAAAACAGGCACTCTATAGGGTATGTTTCCGAACCAATCGCAACGTACCCACGAATATTCAAGCTTGATAAGTACGCATTAAAATTCGATAATGAGAACTATTGGCATTTCTTTTACTTTCAGTGGCTTCAAGTACTTTGCATACTCAAAATAGAATGCCTGTGTCTTTGGTATTGTTCAATTTGAAGTATAAATGCACTATGTAAAACAAAGTGAATTTAAGTTGATACGGCATTCTCAAAAGATTTCTTTGTGTTGAAATATAATTTAGTATTAAGATCGCACATTTTCCTTTAAACTGAGAATGCTCTTGCTGAGCGTAAGCTAAAATTATTATGATTTCAAATCTCAAAGATCACAATAAGGTTCGTTTACAACCGCTGTTCTAGGAACGTGCTGATTTGTTTCCTATGTCGACAGAGGTAAGAAAAAGATCCTCAGATGCTGCTTTGAGAGAGTTCATGACATTTTGCAGTAGTACTACATTCTCTTGACGAGTTTTGTAGCATGAAATTCTCTCTTCAGAGTGTGGCGCCCTTTTGTTTTCGATTCAAATTAGGTTGAGATAAAATTTCCTTCGAACCAAGCACAATCTACACAATAAAGCTTAAAATAGGTGAGGCCTTTCAAGTCTCAGCAAGTTATGGCTGCGGTGCCTGCAGGGTTCCAACTGAAGAGATCCCATCAAGGTGAACAATGTCTGGCCCGAGATTTTCATTAGAACGCAACAGCGGGAGCATATACTCTCGACTCAAAATTATGGCTTTCAATCAAAACGAAACTTTGGGTAACATCCAAGTGAGTGTCACGAAATGGTTTCTGTCCTATACTCCTTTTCAGAGAGCCCTACTAGTGATTGGCGGTGTAGCCGTTTCTATAGTTGGAATATTGGCGCTCATATTTCACAAGTTGGTGATTGAGTCTTTAGTGGATACTTCCAATTACTTGGAAAGCCTCAAATATGGCCATATTCTTTTGTTCGCCTTGGTTTTTTGTGTGGGGTTCCCACCGTTGATAGGATACTCCGCATTGTCAATGCTTTGTGGTATGGTATTCGGGTTCCCTGGAGGCTGGCCACTCTTGGCATCGGCGACAATTTTGGGATCTTTGGCGTCCTTCTTGGTCTTTAGATTCTTTCTCCAGAACCGAGCAGAGCAAATGGTACAACATAACGAGAAGTTCAGAGCATTTGCAGAAATATTGAAGGAAGATGCTTCACTTTTAATTCTTGTCTTGATAAGGCTTTGTCCCTTACCATATTCACTTTCTAACGGCGCTTTGGCCGCCATTCCAAATCTACCTGTCACTACGTATGTAATGGCATCAGTCATTACTTCACCTAAAATGTTTGTCCACATTTTTGTCGGAAGCACAATCAAGCATTTGGGCGATGAGAAACGGCCATTTTCAGCCAAGGTAATGGATGTCATCAGCATTTTGATCGCTGGAATCGCTTTGTCGTTGGCATCGTTTATCATATACTACAGGATGCAACGGAAGTTGAAGTCTTACCAACAGGGTAGAGGCACAAATTATGAAGAATTGATCTTCGGCAATTTCAATGACGATTTGGAGTTGGACCCAAACATGGAATTAGCTGCCAGCGATTTTGACGAAGATAACTTCGTTATTGGTGATGAGGATGACGAGACACCTATTCCAAAACAACTAAAGAAAGATGGCCCGACTGAGCAGAGGATATGAACCTAATTACCTGGTGGGCCTAATATTTTCGTTTCAGTGGCAATTTCTAAGATCGTCATTATTGATTTCTATTAATAAATGTATGCAAATTGGAGCATTTTGCACGACTGACTTCAAACCCACTTTTCTTAATTCTAATCAAGATATAATATCCTTGTACGCCTCTTCTCGATCTTTTCTGATGTTAACATACCCCCCTTCTCTAAAGTAGCGATAACAGCGGGGGCGTCTTTTTCACAGACAATTGCATTCTTGATTAAGTAATAATCTGCAGAAATGCCCCCATGACATTCAGAGCACTTAAGACAAGATACATGCCACTTCTGCTTCAATTCATTCTCAATGCACTCTCCTTCGATCGCGTTTCCACAAGACTGACACAAGGTTCCATTAAGCAAGTGGTAATGACGCTGGCAAAAAGCGTTGTCTAGCAATGAGTAACATGCAACATCCCTGTTAAATCTCACTGTGCAGCCTGCGTAAATGCACGAAAAACATCCACGATGCCATTGCCCACTCAAATCTCCAGATTTAGAATAAATAGGTTTTTCGTAACCTCTGCCCCTTTCATCGACAGCTTTGTTACAAGTACGACAAGGACCCGTTCCAGGGGGAACTGACACGCCGGATGTACTGGTTCTGAAGTTTGGTGTATTCAAAGCCATCACAGACTTTGGAAATGCGTCAAATCCCTCCGGTGCCTCATTTTGCAGTAGTATTATCTCACTATGAAGTGCGTCAATATCTTCCAGGTCGAAAGAGTCATTATTAATAACTGATGCAACTCCCTTATGCGAAATAATTGGCCCCTCATCATAGTTGAAGTTCATGTTTTTTAATTCTTCCTCTACTCTATGATTTTTAGGACTCAAAGGCTTGATTGTTTCTGGTGTGTTCGAATTATCTTCGAATTGATCCGCACTGACTAGTGGGGTTGTAGGATAGGGAGGACGAATCACGCGAGCAGGATTTCTTTCAGATAAAAGAGGTGCTACTTCTTCCTCAGAATCATTTAAGTCAGGCTCTTGTTCCTGATGTTTTGCAACATGCTCCGGCACTTCAAAGTACATTTGGTTATTTACCTTGGAGTTGTCAGAGGTGCGCAGCAATGGACATTCTTGCTCAACATTATCCGGCTGAGCAACATCACGGGGTATAACATTTGGGGACAATATTCTGTTTTCTTGAACTTGCGGTATCGATCCGGATCGACTTGGAATATTTTCCTGAGGCGCACTCTCAGTGTCAAACCCAGTTTCGGAGATAGTGTCAGATCCAAACAGGTTTCTAGAAGTATCTCTCACTTGAATGACAGGGACTATGGGATCTGCCTGCTCCGTTTCTACCGAGCTATTGGCAGTGAAATAAGATTCTGTTCCATCCACACTCTCCTTGCGAACGTCGGCCACAAAATCGCCAGTTTTTAGATCATCCAATTGTCTCTGCAATTCAATATCAATCTCATCGTCTGGGTGAGCATCGCCGTAGTCTTTAGATATAATGGAGCTCACTGTGGACAATTGAGAGTATCTCAGCATTTGATCTTTATTACTTTCTGCCGTGAGGAACGTTTGGAACTCCGATTGAGTAGCTGGTTTTGCAGCATTGGGCCCCGAAGATCTCAAATTGGTTATGGATTTATTGGCAGTGCTTTGAAACAAATTCTCATTGTTCAGGTCATCGCTACCATGATTGCTTAATTTGTGCGTAGAGTCATTTGTCAGACCTGGCCCATATCTTTTCGAGCCATTTCTTCTAGGGTCAAAACCCTTGTTTACCTGAACTTCTTGTTTAAAATTAACAAACTCCTGGGACAAACGCTCACCAAAAGAAGAATGGAATAGCTCCGTGGTATCAACCGAGTTGGTGCTTTTGCGATCAGCCTTTTCGCCATAAACTTCATTAGAACTAGCAGGAGTGTTGGGGGTGGAAGCTTTATCAATGTGATTTTCGAAGGTCTGTGAATTGGTGCTCGAGGAACTTTCCGTCTGATCAGGTGGAAAGTTTGCAAAGTTGCTGTCATGAAGGCTCAACTGAAGATTCTTTACATTCTTGCCATGCACGCCATCATCAGAATCACCAGTTACTTGCTCCGTTTCACTGGAAATTGCAATATTAGGGAGCGAAGTATTTTGTTGGTAAGAATAGTTGTTTGGCTGTACATCTGAATAATTCTTATCTGATTGGGGGTAAGGTAAGTTTTCCTCAGCGAGTTGCGGCGAGGGGCTTTTTCTTAATGGGTGGAACTTGTTTGTAGTGAATCGAGCTCCATCCGAGATTGGTGTAGATGCACTTTGAGGCATCGACCTAGATGATACATTTCTTTGACCATACGTCTCCCGCGAGTCTGAAACCGCACGTTGAGACGGCGCAGCGAATGTAGGAGATCGGGACTTTCCTAAAATTGATCCGCCTTCTGTTGGTGATCCGCCAACATTGACATCAAAACCCGCTCGCTCGTATACACCTCTATAACGATGATCGACTTTCAAAGGAGGGAAGGGCGAGTCGCTTTGGATCATTGGGGATTTTTCCCCCCGGAAGTAGCTGGGGAGAGTTCGGAAATGCATTGGAGATGGGGTATTTGTAGCCACGGTAGTTTGGGATGTAGTGGATAATACGCAGATAAAGGATTTGTCCAGAATGCGTTGTTTATGGTGTGGCCCCGACACGAAAGTAATGGTAAAAAAAAAAATAACACACGGTCGTATGTGCAGAAACGACCGCGAAAAAAACAAAGCAATACCGCGTCGCCTTGAGCGCACATGCCGCGTGTGCCATACTAAAAACCACTGAGAGTGAATAGCGGACAAGTATTTATAGTGGCAACAAAAAGAGGAGACGCAAGAAATTAGGATTACGAATTCATTCGAATCACGAGAGCACATAGAACAGTTTTTAGTCACGAATTATAGTTTGCCTTCACAAGGCAGGCGCGTATAGGGCTCATGAAGCACTCGAAGTCACCAAGAGATATCTTGGGAAAGCTTGCGGCAAGGACCTGCTGGACACCCATTTGAACTCTCAAAAACCCTCGTTAAGTTTGAGAGAACTGACATATCGTCAGAACTTACATTACTTGTCGTCCGTTAATTTTATTAATTACAAAATCCTATAGTACTGAAGGGCATGCAGATTAGATGTAACCGATTCTGTTGGCAACATCCAAAGCATCGTGGTCAGCGGTCAATCTGATGTAAGCCTTCTTGGTACCGTTAGGTCTGATCAAGGTGTTAACGTTCTCAACATCGACTTCATACAATTCCTTAACAGCAGCCTTGATTTGGTGCTTGTTGGCCTTGATGGAAACTTGCAAAACCAAGGTGTTACCGTCCTCAACCTTCTTGATGGCAGTCTCAGAGGCAATTGGAGACTCAATAATCTTGTAAGCGTCCAATCTGTTGTAGTGTGGGACAGACTTTCTGGCGTATCTTGGAGATCTGGCCAACTTCAAGGTCTTTGGCAATCTGAAGGTAGTAGAGGTTCTGACCTTAACAACCTTCTTAGAGTTAGTACCCTTCAAAGCAGATTTCTTAGCAGCAGCAGCCTTAGTGTCTAGGATTTGTTAGTATATAATTCAAGATGCAAATGAGTCCACCGTGGCATTCAACATATAGTTAAGGAGTTTTACAAAAATTTCGCCGGGTGTGAGCGCTGTTGATGATGGGCCGTTTTGTAGACTAGGAGAAGGAAGTAAAAATTGGTCCCCGACATAATTTGGTATTGGGAATGGGAAGAGTTTGAACAGAACAAGCTGGAAATATGGAAAACGGTCTTGCCACAGACGACATATTTGGTTGAAGTTTACATACTTGGAGCCATCTTTGATCTTTGTCTATCGGAAGTGAAAAGATTTTAGTGGGATTACGGTGAGCATTGAAAAAATTCTGCCTGCCGCAGACCGTAATAAGACCTGCATATACACAGATCCTCAGCATGATCAAACGCACGTGAGCATGTGACGTTGAAAATATTCACGTGATTGGTATTAGGGCTATCCGGGCAACACATCAACGTATGGGTGGGTACTTTGTCCCACCGTCACGATACCATAGTATACGAAACGTGCAATAAATAAACCTATCAGTGGCATTACTTGATTTTTTAAATACAAGTGGCAAAAGTACGTGAGATGGAACAGTCCAGATGGTAATTACTCTATGAGTAGGAAATGTGATTGCCAACCGTGTGGAAGGGCGAAAGGGATTCGCTTGTCATGGCAGGTTTCATGAATCGCTCATGCCTTCCTCTGTGGTAGGCACAGCCAAATTAGATTGGTTTTGTGCACAAATGCAATGATTGCCAATTTAATGCGAACGAGTAGTTATCCGTTACATTTGTGGACTGAAGTCTTCACCAACGGCTTCGATAGTGTGAGGCGATTTTTAAAGAATCTAGGAGCATTTACCAATCTTTTACCAATCTTGAACAGACTCTTGAAAATAAAAAAATATTAAGGTAATTAGACAAGCGTTCTGAATGATCAAATAACAAAAACAAAGCAATACTAGCTGCGCCTGGACGTACGCAAGTGCCGACCGAAAGTCATGCAAAGAAAAAATATAAGCAGCCTTCATGTGAGCCAAGTAGATGGTGAAGATATTGCTGCTACACAAAATTTACTCTTAAGTGTTTCTTATTGATATATGCTATGTACATGTCAACTTCTACAAACGACGCAACTTCTTCGATCTTGAACCACCGAATTTTAATTTGGTGTTATCAGTGACTCTAACGATATGAGGTCTCACATTAGCTCCTTCCTTACCTTGCAATGCCGATGTGAATGCTTCTCTGCCTTTACCAAAGTCTCTCAAGATCAATTCAACCTTATCATTTGGTCCGAACAACTTCTTCTCCTCGATCATCTTAAACAAACGAGAACTGACTTGATATCCTGCCTCGTACTCGGCTCTGTGGGCTTTTCTGAAACCTAACATACCTGCACTGACATGAAGTTTGACTTGGTGGGGCAATTGCATGTAGTAAAGGACTTTTTCGTTGTAAGACAAGTGTTCATTTTTCTTCATGAAGTCCAAATCTTCCACAACTGCAACAAGAGAGCATAAGGTATTGTGTCTGTGAAACGTGGCGTATATCTTCCACATAACGACTTTCTCGTTCTTGGCGAACGCTTTTGTCTTCAAGGAGGTATCCACCCCGCTTCTGGCTACCGCAGAAGCTGCAGGATGACTACTGAGCCACCTGGAAGCAGTAGAAAAGCCGCTCAATGGCGTCTGGAGCTGGCGGAGGGACCTGAGACCAGCAAACATGTGTAACGTCTTGGCTTTAGCTATCCTGAGTGTGTCTAGGCTGAATTTTTTTCGGTGATCAGTGAGAGGTGTACGGGTGGGTCCTGATGCGCACGGACAATACCACTCTGAAGCCATCTCGGCGGGAGAGAATCTGCGAACGAGGATAAAGAGGCCAGGGATATCGGGGATACCGATAAGCCAACAGCTACGAGAGAGGAAGCAGGGCAGACCCTCCGTGAGCCCCAGGCGCCACACGTCTCAATACGGAGACGCAAATGGAACGATACCGCACCCGCAGGACGAGCAATTTGTATACAAGTTGTAGCAATGAAATTATAGCGCCCAAGAGTGGCGTCAAGCGAAAAAGTGCCCCATTGTTGGGGCTAAGCACCAAGGTTACTTGGTGCTGTTTCACGTAGCTGTGTACAGGAATAAACTTTTAGTGCCGACGCGTAGACCCACTTGCTAATAAAGCAGTAAGAATAGTGCACAGACGGAGAGTGAACCGCAGAGAGGGAGCACCCGGAAGCATCGCAGCCCAAGTATACATATCTCATTGGTCAGAACCTCTCTTATCAGCCTGGATACGAGAAGGAAGGTGCCACCCGGGGGCTGGTGTGTGCTGCACGTGATCTCGTCGTGCTGAATTGTCCTGCACTGCCACGCACCCGCGGCCACCCAAACTGATAGCCACCTGCCCAGTCAAAACACCTTCCCTCCTAACCACATTTTTTGCCAGCCACATCCGGTACGACCCCGGCATCCTCACCCACCTACTTCCCCATTTTCTCTGTGTATCTGCTGAGACCCAGTTGTAAATTTACCCGCTTCCGCATCTATTTGTCTCACGCGAGCTACTGCTTACGCCGTCAGTCTGTGTACCGTTATCACCGCGCCTCCCCATGAGCTTCATCAACGAATACATCCTCGATGGTGTCGTCAACAACGAAACCTCGCAAAGCACCCGAATGTACGTGAAGGAGTACAAGAAAATAGGCGAGGGCGCCTTTGGCACTGTTGTGGAGGCCAGTTTAGCCGAGGTTGGAGCTGACGGGAGCCCGTCACCCACCCGATTGGGGCCATTTGCCATTAAAAGAGTGTTGGCGCAGACTGAGTACAAGTGCAGAGAATTGGAGATCTTGCGAACGGTGAGTCATCCCAACATCGTGTGCTTAAAGTTCTTTTTTGACAAGAGAAACCCACAAGACAACAAGATGTACCAGAACCTTGTGATGGAATGTTTACCGTCCAACTTGCAAAGCGAGATCAAGTACTACCGCCAGTCGAAGTACACAATTCCATATCCTCACATGAAAGCTTATACGTTCCAGTTAGCTAGGGCAATGCTCTATTTGCACGGATTTAATATTTCCCACCGTGACATCAAGCCTTCCAACATTTTGGTGGACCCGTCCAGTGTCAGATTGAAGGTTTGTGACTTTGGCAGTGCCAAGCAATTAGAACCGAACCAGCCATCCGTAAGTTACATTTGCTCACGGTATTACCGTGCCCCAGAGCTAATCGTGGGCTGTGCGGTGTACACAACAAAAATTGACATATGGGGGTTGGGCTGTGTCGTTGCAGAAATGTTTTTAGGGAAACCAATCTTCCAGGGCCAATCATCCGAGTTGCAACTTAAAGAAATTTCTAAGCTCTTGGGGCCTCCTCCGAAAACCTTCTTCTTCAAGAGCAATCCCCAATATAGAGGCAACATGTTTTCCAACAAATTGTTCAGCTGCACCATCAAGGAGCGTTTTGAACAGGTATTTTCAAATTCTCCTCCGGACGTGATTGACTTATTGTTGAAGATTCTTGTCTACGACCCTGAAATGAGAGCAAGTTCAAAGACGATCTTGCTGCATCCTTTCTTCGACGAGTTGAAACAGGAGAACTTCCACGTCTATCCTAGGGGATCACTGGAGCCTCTCAAGTTGGAATTATTTGATTTTAGTAGGCTTGAGCTCAATCTTTTGGAGTCCTCGATAGATGAATTTCCACGCGCATGAGCGAGCTTGAGTGATCATTGGAAGAGCTTATAGAGAAGAGTTTGCCGCACCACTTTCGGTCGGCAAATCAAGCCTTAAAAGAAATTGACTGGCTTCTTCATTTCTTCATTGTATCCATAATATATACATCATTGTCAAGCGCGTAAAATACGATACACAAATTTACACGGGAAAAATTTATTTAGTTTCCGTATCTTTTAGTAATTGGCCCAGTGCCAAGACAGACGAACAAGAATTAGTTCAAGGCTAAACTATAGCTGTATTCATCTTCGATGTTCTGCGACAACCACAACACGATACAACTCAACATGATGCATCCATTACAGACAATATTGGATACACCCATACCAAGGGTTGGGAAAGTGTAGTGCTTCATCAAGAATTTCAAAATGAAAACCATGAAAGAGCCAGCCAAGCCGCCAGCCAAAAGAGAGAAACCAAAGAACAAAATGACCCTGGCTGCCCAGGCGTTTCCATATCCGTCACCCAAAAACAGATTCTGGCCCTCCGCGAAAAGATTCGACTTCTCAATCGAGTTCACAATGAGCATACCCAAGGTGGAACATATAAATGGGATCCAATCCACAAATGTAACATGCACAACAGAAGCGTTGATAGTTTTGGAATACACCGCCGCATCCACCATGGACCAAAGGCCAATGGCGAAAAGAGCACCAGCGAGATAGATACCAATGGATCTTAAGTTCTGAGATTTTGGGAGACGAAGAAGCGATGCGTCAAAACGGAATAGACCTCTGTGCTGCTCCATAGTGGTGTATTTCAGTATTTGTCGCAGGAGCGGGAACGATAACAGCTTTAGATACAATCGGAGATGCACGGGTGTATATATGTCATACATCTCTTTATTTGCGCGAGGGTGACCATTCGAAATATGCTCAAGTCTACACAATCGTTCAGAAGGAAATGAGCGCAATGATGGAGACTTACGGTGGTGGCTACTTCATGGAATAAATTTGGTGCAACGTTGTTGAAAAAAGTCTTCATTCTCAACATAGCCTGGTAGGAGATGCAGGTTAGTGCAGTGGGATCAAGGTGTCGTTGCCGTTCCCCTGCAAATACTTTGAATTGATATGGTAGACATCCACATCACCCTGTAATGTAGACACTGCCAATAGTTCTCCATCACCACATACAGCAACATCTAATACAGTCGCTCCTGGTTGTAATTGGAAAACAATGTTCTTAGTCTGGACATTCCAAAAGAGAGCACCGGAGGTTTCAGACCCCGATACAACAATTGGCTCCCTCGTGCACGTCACGAAGCATGTTCCTCCATTGTATTTGCTGTTGATGAGACTGTTATCAATACCTGTATACGTTTTCACCACTTTGTTATTCATATAGTCCCACAACCGGATTTTTCCGTCTAAACTAGAACTGAGAATGTATTTCCCATTAGGAGTCACATTGACCACAGAAATGGGGAAATTTACCACGTCATTTGTCGACGCAGTAGCGGTTCCATGCGACGAACTGTTATACACTAATGTCTTCAAGCACTGTCCCGTTTCGGTATCAAAAAGTCTCATTAAGCCATCATAAGAAGCGCTAATAATTATAGTGTCATCGGGAGTCAAGCAAACACAACTAACGGGATCCGAATGCGCAGCCAATGTCTTGAGGCTCTTGCCGCTACTGAGGTCCCAGATGACAATTGACTCATCTGCGGCTCCACTGATTAGTAGATTGCCCTTCAAGTTGAACTTAATAGTAGTGACATGGTATGTATGCTTCCTTAAGACCTTTATGCTTTTCTTTTTAGAGATAGACCATAGCCTTATAGTCATGTCATCAGAACAAGACGCTATCGTGTTACTGTCAATGGGAGAGAATGCAATATCTGATATTCCCTTACTGTGTCCGACGAGAACGGTAACTGGCTCTCCATTTTTGATATCGTAGATCCGGATCTTTCCCAGTGATGAACATGTCGCAAGCAACGTTTTATCCGGCGAGATCTTTACTGCATTGATCAGTTCATCTTTGACGTTTAAATTGTAGCTGTGTATATAAAGCTGGTCTAGGATGCTATTATTGGTTGTGAAAGTCTGTGTCTCATCACTCTTCGCCTTTTTCTCCACCAGATTATCCATGGCAAGCCTCTTATAGTTGGCTCGAGGGAGCGATTTGGGCGCGCCGCGGTATGCATACACACTTACCGTTAAAACATACAACACCATTTATTATTGTCCTACTGTGATTTGATCCATCTTTTCCAACCAGGATTCAAGCAAGCTTTTCTCGATCTCATCCAAAGGTCCTGTCGTGGCTGATTTTCTGGGGTAGACGTCAACTGACAGTGACGTTGCTAAATGGCCCTGTAGAGTAGAAGGAATTATTGCGCGCTGCAACTGAAGCCGCAACGACAGCGTCTCAGGATTAGGGTGGGGCTTTGTGAGCTCGCGGAGGTAGTACTTCAAAAATTGACATATCAAAATTTTTGTCTGGTTGCTTTCAGCGTGTTTGACTGGCGAAAATAAATTTGTTAGTTTATCGTTCAATGTTACTAACTCATCATACTGTTGCGTTGAGAGGTTGACTTTTTGCTCTAACTTGCCGAATACGCGATTGAGAAATTTGACGTGTTCTATCTTTAATGCCTTGTTTGTTTGCCAAGAATCGTTTCTAGAACGAGTTACGCTCCTGGGCGATGAGGATGCTTCTTTTAGTAGCGGTAAAACCGGCGGGCTGACAATATTATTATCTGCAAGAGTCGGGACTTCCCGAATAGAACTAAAATCAAATTGTACATTTTCACTGGTTTTCTCCGGTTCATTGGCGCCTCGCCATCTCTGCTGATAGGACAAAATTTCTGTGGGGACGTAGAATCTCTGCGTTTTAGAATCGTGGTTATCCTGGGCCCATTTCAATTTACGAGTGATAAGTTTCTTCAACAAGACTCGCTTGGCGTCTTTCTCTGTCTTTTTCGATTGAGTAATGAATTTATGCTTTAAAAGTTTTGAGGCCGACGGGCGGTTTGTTGCGTCCACAATAAAACATTTCTTGAGAAAGTCCTTGAATAGGTCAGAAAACTCCTCCATCGACATAAGGCCTATTAGATCAGTGAAATCGGCGTCATTTTTACATGCTGAAATCCTCCTGAGTGCAGCCATTGGTGCAAATTCATTTTGTAATGGAGGGTTTCCTGTCTTGAGCTCAAAAAGGCAACAGCCCAAAGACCAAATGTCCGCCTTATAGCTGTGACCACCATTGTTGCTAAGAATAATCTCCGGCGCCATCCAGTATGGGGTTCCCACAGTGGTGTTCCTTCTTGAAAAATTGGAGTAAAGCTGAGTGGACACTCCGAAATCGGTCAATTTAACTTCCCCATCCTGGCTTAATAAAATATTCTGTGATTTCAAATCCCGGTGGATTTTTCCCAGCTCATGCAAATAGGTTAATGCTGCGAGAATTTGTTGAGAAATGACGCTTATCGTCATTTCATCATTAATGGGGCCTGGTCGCAAGAGATCAAAAAGCGAACCACCGTTAACATATTCCATAATGACCCATAACTTGTAACCCTTAACGAAACACCCCAAATAGCTTGTGATCTGCGGGAGCCGGCACTCTGATAGTATTTGAATTTCCTTGTTTACCTCAAATATGTCTGCCAGTTCGTTGTCCAAATCAATTTGTTTGATAGCAACTTCTTGACCAGTTGCCTTTATAATCCCACGGAAAACCACTCCAAAAGCCCCTCTACCAACCTCCTCGAATATATCTAGCTCTTCCAGGCTTTGAATTCTGTCCATGGCTGATGAGTACTGTAGTAACGTATGTTCTGCATGTATCTGTCGCTCACTTGCTTCCACAGACAGCCATCGGCGCCCACAATGACAATTATGGATGTAAAACGCAATCAATTAAGAAATACTGAGCTTATTTGAATAATTGCTCTTTGGTATAACTTCACCCTGTCTTGACAAATATATATGTGGTTTCGGCGTAAATCGACAACAGATATCCACGATGCACTCCCGCGATGTTGGCCTCTACAGGAAGGCGTCTAGTGTATTGATAGGGTGATGATACGGCTCTGGACAGGACTACAAAAGCTTCCGTGCCTCAAAAATGCCCCATCATTGTTTCGGAGATCGTTGATTTCCTCCGGGGTTAAGTTTCAAGAGGTATCTAACGACGATTTCCTCACAAACGTCATCAAATCCGGAAAGTCTGCGCCCGATACCGAGTATGTTCGATGTACCGTATACAACTCAAGCGGTGACATGGTGCTTCATGGAAAAGATATCAGAAAGCTGGATTTCATGAAACAATACGGCGTGGCTCCCCGAGATTTAAGAAAAATGGTGCGGTCCCGTACACAATCAAGTGCTCAAGGTGTGAGCGTGGATTTTGTACCCCTGATACTGGCAAGAAAAGATTGCATTCTACTCAACTTGTTGAACATCAGGGCCCTCATAAGATGTGATACTTTGGTTGTTTTCGAGAGCTTCTCTATGCTGGGCTTAGGCTTTAAATTCAACGAATCGCACTCTCATGGAACGTTTCTCAAAGATTTGAGTATTCGATTGAAAGCGACTCATCCCGATGCTATGGGCTTACCTTACGAACTAAGAGCATTAGAGGCTATATTGGTCGATGTGACCGGAAATCTAAATACGGAGATGATTGTCCGCAAAACGGTTTTGAATAACATCTTGTCCGGTCTTGATAAATCAGTTGAGCGTACTAAGTTACGGTACCTTCTAATAGAGTCCAAAAAGCTTGCTCAATTTCACAAAAAGGTGAAGCTAATAGAAGATCTACTAGACGATCTACTCGAACAAGATGACCTTCTAAATGATCTCTACTTGACTGAAAATCTGCATGGGAGGAAAAGGGTGTCTTTTAATCACCAAGAAGTCGAACTTCTCCTTGAATCCTACTATACTATCATTGGGGAGATTGTACTGACGGTTGAAAACCTAATGTCGCAGATAAAGACTTCTGAAGAAATTATTAGGTTCGTATTGGATGCGAATAGAAACGAATTGATGCTCCTTGGACTACGGTTCTCAGTTGGTTTACTCGCCATGGGCTGCGTTATTTTCGTTTCGGCGTTATATGGTATGAACTTGGAAAATTTCATCGAGGAGTCCGACGGTGGTTTTGAAGCGGTCGTTATAGTAGGGTCGGTCTTAACAGTCGTCCTCTTTATATTTTGTCTCAGACAGGTCGATAAGGTCCAAAAAATTACGATGTCAAACAAGGCAAAAAAGAAAGAAATGCAGTTTAAGGGGATCCATGCAAGGTGATTCCTATAGGACTTAAGAAGTTCGAGCTGGAATCCCTCGGCATAACGTCAACAGAGCTCTCTTTTCTGTGAACAGGCGAGCCAATTGGCGATGGGCGAGGTGTGTTACCTGTTCTAAAGGGCCGCAATTCAAAATTTTCACCTTGTAACGACAAACCCTTTCCACCAGACTTTGATGGTTGCTTTGGCGTTGACTCGGTGATTTTTTGTTCTTCCTTTACTGATTCTTGTGCTGGTTCAAGAACAAATCCAGGAGCTTTCTTAATAATACCAAGGTTCTTTTTTTGCTGCTCCTGGCGCTCAATGTGTCTCCTTTCACTGATTAAGAGCCCCTGTAAAAGCCTGTAACGAACCTCAGGGTTCAATAAATCCATAAGTAATTTGTTGTATTCTTGGATTGGGGGTATAAAGCCCGAAGAACTTTTCGCAATAGAAGGTCTCATTATCAAATGAATAAAGGGCACACTTCCAATAGATTTCATACAATTCAAAGATAGAGCAGCCTTTTCAATTTTCTCACCGCTATCTGTCTCTTGTTGAGGCATCACCACATCATCCGCTTCACCAAATCTTTGAAGAGCACTGATTTCGTTAACTTTGGATATATGTTCCATCATGTACACGAGCGAACTCAAATTGGCGCGCGGTATTGTACTTAAGATGCGTATAGTTTCACTGATATTACCCTTGGCATTTTTCTGAGCGTAGTTTCCAATGAGCGATTCAAAAACGGTAGATGGAATGATGGAATCACCAATTTCTAAGCACCAATTCTTCATAAAATTGACGAGGACCATGTTATCTTTTGTTTTCAAGTTTCGAATAATCATGTGGATTACAGATCTTTGCACATCGTGCAGGGAATGAATATTAATATCGGGACTGGGAGTATAAGTTCGAATGACACTTAATAATTCGCTTTTTATTAGCCAGTATGATTGCTGATTGAGTGGAGCGAACCACAACTTTTTGAGTTCCGAAGAATCAGCTGGTTCCTGTTCGATAAGTCGAATCATCTCGAACAAGAATTCGGGGATGGATTTGTGAGTCAACAAAGATTCCAGTGCATTAGAGACGTTGACTTGCAATGGTATATCCATGTAAAGGTCAAATTCAAGATTGATATTTTGAAAGTTGGTATTAAGTGCAAAGTTCTTGTGCGTGATGTTGTTTGGCGCTATGTTAGAAGGAAAGTAAATGCCACAACAAAATTCACTGATCATATTTTCGAAGTCCTTTTCATAATGCTCCGCTTTATTAAACTTGGATACAAATTGTTGAGTGAAATCGTGCATCTGTTCAACCAGTTCCAAAGAATGGCCGTATATGATTTCCAGGAGTTTGGTTAATGAACGGTAAATAACCTCAATCTTTAATCGTTCGAAAGTTTCCAAATAATTGGACTGATGCAAAATTTCAACATCCAATAGGTGTCTGGTTTTTTGAAGCTCTTCGTAAGTGTCATTGTAGCTCTTCTCCAATGCCTTGATAGCCTCTTCAGGGTTTTTCGATTTTAAAAACGATGATTTCATTGATTTGAACATGCCGTTAAACTTCTTTGAGGTCACTTCGGCAATTTCGTTGACGTACTGGTGGGTACCTTCGAGGTTCAATGACGACAATTTTGGGGCTGACAAATCCGAATCTCTTGATGCTTGAGTACATCGCTCGCTGAGAACCTCCAAAAAAAAGTCAGACCATTCGTACCATTTTCCCTCCGAAGCAAACTTCTTTGCGAAGAATCCGGTACCTATAATTATTTTCAAATCCACGAGACCTTGACCAAAACGCTCCAAATTCAAACGCGACGGATTAAAACCCACAGATTTAACCTTCAGTAGATACTCACAGAGTTGCTCACTACTAAAAATCTCGTTTTTATATCCCGGCAAGGGAATTGTTCTGCGCGTCACACTGATAGCATCAACGAGCCGGGAAAAAAAATCACGGAAGTGACTGATATTAGAAAATGTAATAACGTTTCCGATAGATAGCGGGAAGCTGAATACCTCACGGCTACTTATTGGTATTTGTAATTGCGGAGACAGGATCGAAGTTCCGTAATGGTCGGTGCTCAGTTCTGGGATCTCAAGAGGTTCTCCATTTAGAGAAACATTGGAAGTATCTGTTGAGGTGTCGCCAGCATCAACGGCTGAAAACTCAAGTAATCGCCTGCTGGAATCAATGTCATCCATGATCTTTTCAATTGTCTGATAGCATGATTCATAGTCTTGAAATAGTTCACCAAGCACATCTAGCCCCTTTAGTATCTGCGTTTCATGCTGCTTTATGAAATCAGTGACTTTCTCCAACACCAATCGATCGATATTTGAGGTTAATGCTTGATAATGGCCGCGCTCAGCAAGACACCTTTCCTTGTATTGATTGAAGATGTGAGACATATTGACGTCTGCCTTAACTTGATCGTGTCTCTGCCTTCTTTTTGAAGTTTCAAAGACTCTGCCCGAAGACAGAGTAACCTGGGCGAGACCCGTTAAGGATTCGCCGGCGGTATGATAATGCTTCATGAAATTGAAGACAAGCTTGCGAAGCTCGTGCAATTGAGAAATGGACCGTAGCAGTTGAGTACTTAGACTATCAATCCCCGACCGATAATCGGCTGACCAATATAAATTGGCAAATTTCGACATTTGTTTTCCAGATTCAGGTGATTCAAATCAGGTTAGTTCCAGACAGGCGAGAGAAACATATTGAGATCTTGGGATGCAAGGGCCTACATACTTCTGCGACTCAAATTTGGAGTTCTAGTGTGAAAGTTTTGAAGAGCAAGTTGAATGTAACAAGAGCAAAAAAAACCAAGTACCCTGTTAGCCTCGTTTCATTTATAATCAAATGTTTTCTAGTTTAAGCGTGTAATTCTCAAGGGCCAGCATAATCATCGTGTGTATGTGTTTCCGCCATAGCTAGCTTCATAAATTATAGCTCTGAAGTTCGTGTGTCTATAACCTTGATTAATATGTACGAATGATTTAATTATTTACATGCAATATTCCTCTCTTTGACATTTCATCCTCTGCCTTTCTCTCAAATCCATTCCTCAATTTATGAATCAAATCAATGTCGTGTGAGACTCCCATTTTAATCCATGAGGCCTTACGGTAAGCATTTACCACATCATCCGGAACACTGCTACTTGACGGCTTTAAATTTATTGTTTCTTGCAGTTTCGAAGCAACTGATTTCAAAAATTCATCATCGGCGCAAATCAGTTGCTTGCACCTTTCCCACTCTTGAACCTCTTGAACACTAGGGCTCTCCCAGGGAAGCTTCGCTTTCATACCAGTCGACTTGATATACAAAACTTTGGCCTCCAAATCTATAAGATGAAACTGTGTGAGTCTCTTCATGATCCGGTAGGGCTCAGAGAAATTAACACTCGGGATAGTAAACGGAAGCTCTTTTATGCCAATCTTAGCACATGATTCTGTTTGTTGAGTGGGCGAGAACAGTTCTGAGGGTAAATTGAGATACCGAAGAGCCTCGATATGAATCAAATATCTGACAAGTTCACTAATGCGAATGAAATCAAAATTTTCCTCGTTTTGACACAATACCAGAATTATTTTTCCAAAAACCTCCGGTGGAACAGAGTTAACCCTATCCTTATATTTGATGTAAATAGAAAGGGCAACGTATGCTTTATTCTTGATGTTGCGATTAGCGCAAACTGCGTTAATCATATTCTTTAAAGTAATCCCATCAATTTCCATATCCGAGACCATGTCTTCCCATATTTCCGTGATATGCGTATCGCTTTCAGCATTAAAAATTCCATGGTACAAAACTTTTTCAGCGATTCTTGCATCCTGTCTCCATAAAGTTCGGTGAAGTTCTGTTTCGATAAATTCTATCACGTCCTTGGACCTTTTTGTTGTTTTAGAGAAATCTTCGAGAAGTCGAATGCAAAGATTGTTCAGTACTGGCAAATTGATTGAGGACATTTTGTTGACAAATAGTTCTTTCAAAAATATGTTGTCAATGCAATCATAAACCCTGTTCCATGTGGAAAGATTGATTTCTAAGTCTAAGCGTTTGGCCAAAGTTAGGTAATTCATTATAACTTTATAGGTGCTGGTAAGAAACCTGCGGTCAGAATGCTTCCTGCAAATGTTCAATAATTGATTTATCGTATCGATGTTAGGCCGGTGCCCATCTTTAGTCATAACAAGAAGCAACTCCCGAGCAAAAGAGCTCTGAAATTTATCGTAGCCAAAGAATTTGATGAGATAGTTGAACGTGTCTACCGACCGAAATTCTTTAAAGCGGTCATTCTCCAAAAAGTGAGTGTAAAGAAGAATCTCAGGCACTATACCACTGGTCAAAGAAGATGAGTTTTTGTATAGTATTTTCAGATGAGTGAGGAAATAAATGTACTGCCGAAAAGAGTCTTTCGTTAGCGGCTCTGGGAAGGGTGGAATTTCTTGAAACCAAAATCGAGGCGTATCCGGATACCGTGATCTTTGGTATGCATATTCTTGCTCCATCAAGGTACTGGCGAGTGCACTAGCATCATTGGTGATCTCAGCTGATTTAAGATTCGCCGGAGTAAGCTCGACCAAAAAGTCTATAACTTTATTAAATAAAAGACGGTCACTCAAGAAGTTGTTGAACACATCCACTCGATCTGAGCTTTTCTTAGTTTGTAAATTTGCCTCAGCGCGCTTCGCATTGTATGTGGCAATAGAGTTATCAAAAATTTTCAACTGGGGCATATTTAGCGGCTTGAGAAACTGCTGGAATCTCTTTCGTTGAAATCCTCTAAGGTGAGGTCGTAGTTTCTTGAGTTGGTCTGAGGGTACACGATCTCTTTGTGAAGGACGAGAAGAGGCATTTTGGTTCAAAGGTTTCTTTGAGGGACTGACCGGTAGAGGTTTCAGCTTCAGATTTTGAATGTGACGGACCGTTCGGGTCACTCTCGTGAGAGCATCTCTTAAAGTGCTCATCACTGAGACATTAGTGTTTGCGGTTTATAATTTTTCGTTCGCAAGAAATACCCCAGAAAAAAAGCGCGAGAGAGTTTGACCACCACCAATACAGGCTGATCGAAGCTTTTAAATGAGAAAAAAAAAGCCGTTTATTAGTACGTATCCCGATCAAAAGCGAGTCTATTAATTACATGAAGTCATCATCGCCAAAATCATCGTAGTTGGCATCCAAGTCATAATCGTCCTTTTTGAAAGACGAGTTGACGTTAGTCTTGACCAACGGCTTGGCCTTTTTCTTACCAGCACCACCGGTGGCCGTACCACCGCTCTTCTGTAATCTAGCTTGTCTTTCTTGTCTCTCCTTATCCTTGAGCGTGACGTTCAATGTAGAGATTACCTTTCTAACATTTTCCACACTCAACGGTTGGACAAGATCCCTAATTAAGTCAATGGCCAAGGAAGAGGTGTAGTTCATCAAAGAGTCTTCTGCTAAACCCTGCATGAGAGGACCCAATGTTTTTCTCAATTTTTCAAACTCTTGTTTGTTTGTAGGTTGGAATAATGGGTGTTCGGTTAATGGGGTATCGACAGTGAAACCAGTTTGCTTCTTGACCAAAGGGGCCAACTTCTCCCTTGGGTGAGCATTAGCGCTTTCAATGTCGGCGACACCCAAACCACCGAACAAATCAGCAGCATTGTTCAAGTCCGCTTCCATTTCAGCTTTTCTCAACAACTCTAATCTGGTTTTCTCATCAACGGTGTCAATTTCCATAAGCTTAAGCTTGCCGCTCTTGGCGGCCAACTTCTTGTTCTTTGCCTCCTCTTGTTTCTTCTTCAATTCAGCGTTCTTCTTGTCTTGCTCCTCTTTCTTCTTCTTGGCTTCAGCTTCTTCATCAACGTCCCAAGAGTCCATTAATGGCTCATCGTCAGCCTCCTCTTCCCATGAGTTAGTGGCTGGTTGGTTACTAGTAGGAATGTCAAAATCTTCGTCGTCCCAAGACATGGTTATCAGTGTTTCTTATAATTTGTTGAAGCTAAACCTAGTAGAAATGCGATTTTTTTCTCGTGCAGCGGTGCACGGGTGTTCTTTTGGTATCTTTTCTTTGCAACTCGTGTTATTCTTTTAATGAGTAAAACACTGCTCTAACGAACGAATTAATGAAAGTACGCCTAGTCTCGGCCACGAAAAGTAATGCGTTATACAACACTTCTGAAGCAGTCAATTCATGCCTAATTTCGCATACTCCTTTAGATTCCCGAATCGGAGATAAATAACCCATAATTGAGTCTATTTGGATGCATGGGTGTTTCAATCCTGTTTAAAAAGGTGGGCTATAGAAGTAAGCCACTAATCTCACACATCCTCGACAGAAGTGTCAGTATGATAACCGCTTAATCCTTACACGAAGGCAATAGAACTCTTTCTCAAAATCGATTTTCAGGTTACCTGGAATTTCAAATTAAAATGATATTTCGCTCACGATTGACATTTGAGTTTCAGTCTTCGTTTCGGCAAAATGTTGCGAAATTGTCCAATGTTTTAGAGAATTCTATAAAATTCTTAAATGGAAGCTGGCCCGACCAAAATGGGCTTAAAGATTATCTCGCAGTTCGCAATAATGAACTATCGAAGAAATCCAAGGCTCTTTTGCTGCCTTCCAATAGCATCAAAAAATGTGGAGAGAAGCGAGACTTGCATATAGTCATCTCAATATGGCACTCTTTAATTGAAGCGTGGTACATGGTAGTCTCACAGAATGTGTGATTTTCAGGATGTATTGACAATTGCACAAGATGAAGGCGCATTCATGAACCCAAATTTTAAAATAGGTTCAAGCATTGTGGGAGGTATGGGCATATTCGCTGGAACGAGACAGACAAAAGACACCATTGTTCTTCGAATTCCGAATAAATGTACTTATAGCATTCAGAGTCTTCTTTCATGGACGAAATCGTTGCAATCGGAAACAAAATGTTTTGATGAAATCATCAAGGCCGTGCTCAGTATTAAGAATTTAGACTCGGAGACAGCTATAATCAGGAGTTATATGTGGGGACTTAGCGTCATGATATCAATTGCTGAGGTTACGAACATGAGAGTGACATCATTGGACAAAATAGAACCATATATGCGTATCTTAAGAACGACCCCGGTCCTTAATGTGGACGATCTGAGAGACTGCCCCGACCACCAGGTGCAAATTCAAGTATTGGAAAAGCGAAAGGTGCGCCAAACATACATGAAGCTTGCAGATATTGTAAAAGACTATTTGCTGTTCGAAATGGCTTTCCAAATACACCAAGCAGTAAAATCACGAGTTCTTGAAATTCCTCGAGCAATAGGAGATGAAGACGATTTCGAAACAGACGTTACATTAGTACCCGTGTTAGATTTTGCTAACCACAATTTTGCCTATAATGCGGTTTTTGATGTCGACAGAAGTACCAGCGAAGTGGTACTTCGACTAACAGAGACTGTTGAGGCTGGACAAGAGATTGTTATTAGCTATTCTCAAGAAAAGGTCAAGAATACATTTTTCCGTACATACGGGTTTATGCCTAGCGGCGAAGGTTTATATCAGTGGCGAATTTCAGAAATTGACTGCCTACTTAACGAGGCGAAAGGTACTACCAACATAAATTATACTGCGATGGCTAAATGGCTTCGAGTCATCCCTCAATTGACAATTGTTGTCGATAAAGAAGACAATTGCCTGTTGGACCCACTGGAATTCCAGATTCCCGTTCTCATGATTCCGGGACTAAACTACTACCAGGAATGGAGTCTTGAGTTATCAGATATTCGCGAAGAGGTGCCAACTGGGACAAATGTTGCTGAATGGATTAAAACATTGCGCCAACAAGAAGAGTCTCACGACATAGTTTATGCGGGAGAGACAGCGTTTGGAGTCACATGGAAAGATGCATACGTTAGTATTCCCAACCTCTTGGAACAGACTGGAAACGTATCCGATGAAGCGTACGAATCCCTAATGCTGAGTAGCTTGCACGTGATTAAGCGCGCCATCTTAAATGCCATTTCCAGGGATGAGCAATATATGGCGACAGCTCATAGTTCAGAGCTCAAAAGATACTTTAGGATAAAACATAAGTATCTCGAACAGATTGCTAGCTTGTGTGGTTAAGCTTTCAATAATACATGTAAAGTTTTTCGTGATTGCTCCTGCTATGTCAGCAGGCAACTACATTGTGCAGGATGACATTTGTAATCAATGCATTGGAAAGTTCTGGCTTGACGTGCTTAGGTAATGCGTACAAGTGTGGCAGGCGCACTATATAAACCATGCCGATTTTCTCAAGGGATTTCACCGTATCATAAATTTGGAACACGAAAATGGTGACCGTTCTTAAGACTAAGGAAGAGTTTGACGCCGCCTTGAAAAACACCGAATTGGTCGTTGTTGACTTCTACGCCACTTGGTGTGGTCCATGTAAGATGATTGCTCCATTGTTGGAGAAGTTCTCTGCGGAATACACCAATGCTAAATTCTTTAAGCTCGACGTTGACGAGGTGAGCTCTGTTGCTCAGGAGTACGAGATCTCCTCCATGCCAACCATTCTTTTTTTCAAGAACGGAGAAATCTCCGACAAGGTTATTGGCGCCGTTCCTGCTGCTGTGAAGCAAATCTTGGCCAAGAACGCTGAAGCGCATGTGCAAACTGAATAGAATTAATGATAAACAATTACTGGAAACGCTCGTCAAAGGCAACAAAAAATAGTAGAGCAAAGATAAATTAGATCCATTAATTTTTCCATATTTAAAATCTATTTAGAAATTTTTCAACTATGTCAAGGTCGCAGAGGTTCAGGTGGATTTGTTCCTGTAAGACATAGTGAACAAGTGCGTCGTAAATCAAGCAATATTGGCGCATTGTCTGAACCATCAGAATTCGCTGTTGACGCAAGTTGTTCACAATGTCATAAACAGGGTCACGAGGAAGAGCATAGCCATTGTTATTGTATTCCAAAATCGAAACCAAAGAGTCGACAGCACAAAAGACACCAGTGCGTCCACATCCAGCCGAGCAATGTGCTATAGTGGGATATCTCGAGCTCTTTGAAGTGTGCGACAAGATATGTTGTTTCAAGAAAACAATGGAAAGAAGGTCTTTCACGTCCACATTGGCAGTCATGTCATCCCATTTGTCTAAGTGGACTTGCATGACAGTACTGCGGTCTCCACCATGGACAAGGATATCAAACACGCGCAAGAAAAAATTTCCACTCTGCTCTTCCAGAACGAGCTTCACCTCCAACTTGTCCTTTCCCGAATCGTAGACGCCAGGAATCCAGTAGGAAGAGCATTTTTGTATACCATTTTCAACTTCATTTGTGAGTGACACAACAAGAAGGCACTTTTGGTTTACGATGCACTTCCAGAAATCACCGATAGTTTCCGATAGAGGTCCTTGCGTAGCAATAAAACGCATACCATTCAAGGCTTTAAGGGAAAAATCCTTCCCGTCCGCTGCAAACGCGGATATGTCTGGCAATGGCTCCAAATAAGAAGCGTTTATGTAGTCACAGTCCAGCTGTGACGGGGAACGGCCGCCCACTGGCCGAAGAAAAACACGAGAGTGGTTGAACAAAAATATATCCTTGTAGCGATTCTTGTGCCCATAGTCAAGGCCACAGCTGATCTCAGGGCTAACTTCCACCGTACCTCCAGGAGATGTTAGAGGGCCGGACTTTTGAGAGGACAACAGATTATTGAGACGAACTCGTTCGCTTTTCTCGAGTTTGTTGAAATCATCACGGATGCGGTTGTCATTGGTGGCAGCATTTGCGAGCCAAGTGGGTAGAAGAGATCGCTTATGCACGGGCACAAAGGACACTGAAAGGGGGTGCTGCTCAGGAATGGAGTCAAACACCTCTTCGTTGTGACGAATGCTGAATTTCCTTTCAGGTAAGTCTGTAGGAAGCACAAAGTTCGACACGTTTGGCGTAGCAACGGAGATTGCTCCCGAGACAGATCTGGCACGTTCCTGAGTGAGAATGGGGATATGAGTAGGTTGAGCCGCCTTTGGTAACAGGGCGGGCACTACGAGTTCTGGCACGGCAGAGATTGGTAGGGCCGCGAGGTCCACTGGCTCCTCCTTACCTACCGAGATCAAATGAGGGTTGTTTTTGGCAAATGTCTCAAACAGGCAGCTCATGAGACATATCGGTGGCGCGGCCGCTGCGTCCCAGCAGGAGAAATCAATCAATTTTTTGCACATGTGATATATGTTGGACGACGAGTTTGAGTTGTCGTATACGATAACGGGCGGGAGGCCATGGCGACCACAGGTAACCCCATCAAAAGTGGTGTTTTGAGCGGTGTTTTCGTTATTGTAATGCAAGTAATTAAGGAGCACTAGCCTTTCGTAGCTTGGCAAGGAGTTGACGCATTTCTGGAGGCTAAAGTTGGAGCGCTTCAACAATGTCAGCGGTAAGCACACATTGAGAGAGCCGGTGACGTGGCCGCGAGCATAATCGGTGAACGGGCGAATGTCTACTACCAAAACGCCGGGCAACAGCGAGTGCAAAAGCGCGGGTGGGTGGGCAATGCGGCGAGCAATATCCGCCTCCAGCTCGTACTTGATGGAAGAGGAGAGGGCAGTTATGGCCTCAGACATGTTCAGCTGCACCGGCTGGTAGAGCGAGCGCTTCGCCTGTTCGGCCTTGATTGTCTCGACAAAATTGGCCAGCGCCGTTGTAGACAAGTGAGGCGCGGTGGCTTGCTTCTTCAACTGCGACGGAGGCACTGTTCCCGGGCAGCAGGCCAAATCGGCATTTCCGGGCGGCGCGTGGAACGGAAAGTGTGAGTCAACAGCCGAGTGGGGGGTGCGGGCGTAGACATCACACGGTCTGGCAGGATCGCGGTGGCGGGGCGAGCCGATGCTCACGGAGGACAGCGAGGCAGCTCTCTGAGAGAGCGATGTTCGCGCCGGCGCCGGCTTGCGGGCGGTTTTGGGCAGCAGCGCGCATGCGTCGAGCGGGTCTTCTATCAAGGTGTCGGTGGAAAAGGAGAAAACATGCTTTGGCGGCGCCGAGTCCACAAACGTGGCGTCTGAGCCGACGGAGCTGATGGAGCGGCCCTCCACACGCATCAGCAGTTTCCTGGGCAGCACAAATGCGGACGCGGGCGAAACGTGCGCCGGTGCGGCAAAATCAAAGTAGTCCTTGCCCTCTGTGTGGGGCGACGAGACTGCTAGCGCCGCCATACGGGACTCGGCCGAGGCGTAGTCGGCTGACTCGTGCACCGCACCCAACTGGGCGGGGAACTTGAATGCCGAGCAGTAAGGGCTGGAGCTCATGGGCAAAGGCCAAAAATAGGACACAGAGTTGGAAGCAGGCGTAGCGGGTAGAACCTGTTGGCCAGGAAATAATAGCGGTGGCCGAGAATGGCGAGCAGTGGGCCCGAGTCAAGAGACGGCTGATAGATGTACGGCACAGCGAAGAGCGAGCCAGAAGTTTGCGAGGGACCAGAGTTTTTTGGCACCAGAGACTCGTGGGCACCAGAGATTTTCAGGCACCAGAGATTATCAGGCACCAGAGATTATCAGGCACCAGAAATATTTAAGGGCCAGGGATTTTTCTAAGGAGACCAGTGATGTTCCGTCAACGAGATTAGAGAGCACGCAGTCTTCCAGGGTGCTGGAATCGGCAGGCGGCGGCAGCAAAGCACAGGGCGGTATTAATGGGGATTGGCGCAGAAGAAAAGTAACGCCGTTATATTCTCCCTCGGGCACTGCACCTGGCGCAGATGGTATACGTCAAAGTCTAGACCGGAGCCGCGCGCAGCGGCTGACGCCAGGCTATATCTGGCCCGTCCTTCGCCGGCCGCGGCGCAAGGGTTGCTTGCCCAGGGGCCGCTGGGTCAAAAGTGGCCGAAGGGGCGGTTTGAGGTGTTTGTGCCTGCGGTTGAGGTGTTTGTGCCTGCGGTTGAGGTGATGGTGGCTGCGGTTGAGGTGATGGTGGCTGCAGTCTGAGGTGGTACGAGGCTCGGCCGCAGCTTGCATCTGGCGCTTCGCACGGCGGTAGGTGCGTGCGCTTGCGGGCCGTTTATCGTTTCGCGCAGGGTGCCTGCTGGAGGAGGGCGAAAAGCGTGCGGTGCGGGCGCACGGCCCATGCCCGAATCGGTTTTGCCAGCGATGGGCCGAGCACTGAGCACGGGATGGGCGTGTCGCGTGTCGCGTCAACGGCCGCACGCTTTAGCAAAGCTGCGTTCGCCGTGTGTTTGCATCCACCCACATTCCTCTACAGACGATTGCTTTGGTGTATTTTTGCGGCTTTCTGCCGATGACTGTTTGGTGGGGTGTATTGCGGAGCTTTGATTCGCGCGCAATTTTCTTCGGCTTCTGCTTCTTGTGGCGCGTCTCCTTATACCCTGTGATCATCGTCTGGTTTCTGCTACTATAACCGGGCACCGTTACCGTATTTTATCTTCTCTAATCTCCGGTCCACCAGCCGGGAAGTCTAACCACCATGGCTCATAGACGTGGCCATTTTGACGGCTTCCCCGAATCGGTCCATATTCCTCTCACAATAGGTTTATTTTCTGCGTTCTACATTAGTACATAGTCGGACTTGTGCTCCACCTATATTTGCTCAAGCAGCCCTGGCCCTTTTGCCCCTGGCTACCGCTGCCCTATTGCTGCTTTCTGTTGCGCCTTTCACGTAGCACCCTTTGCCACTGCACCGCGTGATATATTCCGTCATCACATTAGCCATTGATCGCCACATCTGTCACAACATGAAATGCCACCTGTCGCTGCAGGTCGCACAGGCACCCCGTGCCTCTCCCTTCCGCGCCAGATGCCCGCCTCAACTTTCGCCTACCGGTCATAATCTCTTCCTCCCACCTGCACAGTCGTAGCTACCCTGCCTGTGCGGTCGTCCTCACGCCGCGGCATATCCTGCTGCCGTCGTCACATTCGTCTCTTGCCGTCAAAGCACAAGCCATGCCAGATTGCTGCCTCTGCAGGTGCGCCGCGCGCTATGTGCCCCGATGACTTTTCCGGCGTTTGGGCCGCCGATCCTCCTCTACCCCACTCTCCGCACTTCTCACCGCACCTCCAATTGCATCCCGCATCACCTCTCGCCCCGTGCCGAAGCTGTCGCGTGACTTGCGCCGTCTCAACCGGTTATCGTATTTTCCTCCCACCTCCGCCCGCACATCTGCTCCTGCAGCCACTCTCACGCCAGCATCCGCGCGCTCGCCATCTCCACCTTGTTCAATAGCTGCGGCGGTTTTATCCGTCGCAGTATTCCCGACGCGAACACTCCTTCCACTGGGGTCATGACGGCCAGAGGTCTTGCTACTTTTTTTCGTACCAATCGCTGAAGCAACGGAGCAACTGCGGTCGGCCAACCCAGGTTCACTCTCCACTTCCTCTTCATCGTTGAATAAATGCGAGTTTGCTACCGGCTCTCGCACTCCGCGCACCATCTCGGCATAATCAGATTCATCCTGTGTGATTCCCTTCTTGATTAATTTCTTCATTAGCTCATTGGTCTTTTGAGTGGCGTCGCTTCCTGCGTTGGCCATGGCTGCGGACTTAATAGTTTCTTCCGCCTGACTGGCTCGGTGGATTGTGTTTAAAGAAGTACTCAACCCATTGAAGTAGATCTCATTGACGTTCAAGTTTTGAGAGGCCTCCATACCCTTTTCTTTCAAACTCTTCAAACTAGCCAAGCCTTCTTCATCCTGGAATTGTTCCGGTATAATCTCACCGCATCGCAAGGCTGCCGCATCTTGCGACGTATACTCTTTGGAGTGTGCGATACGACTGTGATTTAAAAAGCCTTGGGCCGAAGAGAAGTTGCTCCGTTGACAGTCGGGGCACGTTAGCTTGACGATCACCCCATCAGTCCGCCGATAAAGACAGCCCGCAATGCGCACAGCAGGACCGCTTAATGACGGTCGAAGCGATGATGTGGTGGATCTGGTGCGATATGAATGGGCGGGTTCATCTCCCACAAAAACCTCTTCGTTAAATCTGGGCTGTTCTTGTTGAAATTGCTGTTGTTGTAGCTTTGTGTAATTCACTGAAAGCGAGCGATTCAAAAGGTCGTAGTACTTGAGTGTGAATTGGTTGGGCTCTTTTTCGAACGATATTTCCGCTGGTACTTCAAAGAATTGCCGTAAGGCTAACATTTGCGCTTCACATTTGCCAAGTTCCTCCTCAGTAAGGGCTAACTCCTTATGCTTGAGCCTCACCTCCAAATCCACTTGCTCAGAGAGAATCTTTCGGAGGGTTTCTTCGGGAATCTTTTCTAGCTTTTTCCTAAAGGATTCCCTTTCGATCACCGGCTCCTGGTCACAAAGTGCAGATTGACTCAAGTTTATAGAGCTCGCCGAGAGGTTATCGTTATTGCAGCTATCCTCTCGATCTAGCCCAATATCAGACGCTTTTGTCCCCGTGATAATGTCATCCGAGTCCATCGTTGACAGTTTTAGCAGTATCGTGGCAAGACAACTTCTGGAGGCTTGAAGGAATGATCAATCACGTGGCTCAAAAACAACAGAGGAGGTTGGGGTGTTATGCCCCGCCTGTACACAGGCTCTCCAACCTATAATGTTTAAAGTATCGCCACCTGCTGCACACTGGCTTAGTAAGCGAGCGTACGAGGCCGCTACAATCCTCTTCGATCTCATTGAATGTGCCAAATCTGTCATTTTTCTTGCCGGTGTTCCTTTTCGGAGTCTTGAGCTTCCCGTTGAAAGCGAAATTGAGTGCTGAGATTCCGTAACAACTTCTACTGCATTGTGCATATCATCCTGTCTCAAATTCTGTAGCTTGGGCCGGCCCCTTCTCCGATTCAGAGGCGGCCCTCGCGATGTGTGAGAATTTGTGCTTTCGAAGGCTGAAACCGTTTGTTCCAGGCCCTTGTGGCCAATGTTGTATTTGTTTATTTGTGTAGATCTGGTTCCAGTATTCCTGGACGAAGCGTGCTGCAAGTCAACTCTAGGTAAGGGCCCTGCAATTACACGGTCTTGTATTCTAGCAGACTGCGGAAGATCTGTGTCACTCTTTTTCGCTCTAGATGCTTTATTCACTGAATCGTTTCTTTGATTTAACTTTATTTTTCTTGTCTCACGTCTTTGTTTCTTATCCGGGGAGGTTTTCGCAGCCACAGGAATTTTGGCCAGAAGTTTATTCGTTCCCTCTGACACGCCGATTTTACTTTTTTGTGGCGCCGAATTCGTATTGTGTAGGGTTGTCATTTGGGCCGCGGTGAATTGTTTGCTGGCGGTCTTCTTTTGGCTTATATGGCTAAGTTTATTCGTGGGGTTCTTCTGGCTGGTTACTTCCTTTCGGTCCGCGAGGCCCTCTTCATGATCGAATAAACGCTTCGTTAAACCGGTATGTGCTTCAGAAATGTCCTGACCAGACTTGACAGATATATTAGGTTTTGCCGAATGTGCATTTTGAGCTGCTACAAACGTGTTATCGGCAGAGAAATCGTAGGGCTCAAGAAGAACCAGTTGCAAAATTGATTCTGGTTGCGGTAAAACTCTCCTGGGGGTTGAAATCTGGGGAAGTACATCACGACCTTGTTCTGCCTCGTTAAATATTGACAAGAGTCTGTGAATAGAGCTTTCACGAATCTTTTCTTGCGTCTGTTTTACTTTGTGAGCGCTTTGAAGTGCCAACCTTTTGTGGGACAGAAGATGATTCCGCCGAGAATACGCTGTCAAATTAGCAAGTATATATAGAGAAGGGTGAGTTGTCCGTACTGGTCAATTGAGGATTTTTCATGAGACAGCTCAAGTTAGTAAGTAAGAGGAAAAAGGGGAAGGTAAAAGAGTCGAAACCAGCATAGTTTGAGTACGCGAACAAAAGAAGATATCGATTTGCACAGGCCGCGCGCGGTCCGTTCTATTGAATACGAACACTCTATACTTAAAAGGCAGTTCGCTGAAAATGACTGACAGGCAAATTTTGCCCTCTGTGGTCTCCATGGGCGCCCTTACAATCAATGACAGATCCAAATATGGATTTGGGTACAACCCTGCTGTTGGACCTTTGTCCAACACCATTGATCAAGAAGCCTCTGCGATACTACTAAACAAAAGGCCATTGACCCTTGCCGTTGCGCCAAACCACTCAATCTATGAGAGAAGCACACAGACGAAAAAGGCCAGTGAAATGAGTCTATCGGCGCTTGCATTTCTTTTCTGTGAAATTGTGAATTGGGCCCACAGCAATTCTAAGGGGATTCAGGATCTCGAAGGAAGATTGAACGGACTTGGGTACCAGGTTGGTCAGCGATATTTGGAATTGATAAAGTTGCGGGAGGGCATTAAGTATGGACGTCGTGAAACCAAGATCATTGAGATTCTACAGTTTATCCACGGTCCTTTTTGGAAGGCTGTGTTTGGCAAGACGGCCAACGAGTTGGAAAAGTCACAAGACGTCAACGACGAGTACATGGTAATTGACAACGTCCCAATAGTTGCCAAGTTTATAAGCATACCACGCGAGTATGGCAACTTAAACTGCTCTGCGTTTGTTGCCGGCATAGTCGAGGGCGCTTTGGATAGCGCCGGTTTCAATGCTACGGTGACGGCACATTCTGCACCCGAGGGCGAGTGCACGACTCGGACGGTTTTTCTTGTGAAGTTTGACGAGCTGTTATTTTTACGGGAGGAGATCCGCATGGCGTAAGCTAATCAAGGGCATAGGTCAAGCGTACAGTAATACCAGCAAATGAAATACAAGCAAATGAAAACCGCAGCAATAGACAACAATACTCTTTAGTTTTGTGGCAACAAATTGGAAGCTATGGATGTACATTGCTTAGTCTCGAAGTGTTCACATATATAGAGTGCGCACGACTTACACACGTAATTTTCCTCGACTGCCAACATAGCTACGGTAGCGATCATGGGTATTACGATAAGAAGAGCCACAATCGATGATGTTCAGGCAATGCAAAATGCAAATTTGCTCAATTTGCCTGAAAATTATCAGTTGAAATATTACATGTACCACATTTTGTCGTGGCCCCAAGCAAGCTTCGTTGCGACCACATACGATCCAGTGGAATATCACACCGATTTGGATGATGGCGAAGAACAAGGAGATGTACTTGCTGAAACGAATGAGCTTGTTATTGAAGATGTAAAAGACCCTAAGGGTGACACCGCTTACATCAGCCGGGGTGAAAAAATCGTGGGTTACGTTTTGGGCAAGATGGAGGACGACCCTGAAGCTGAAGACAAGACTCCCCACGGACATGTGACTTCTTTGGCGGTGATGAGAACCTACAGACGCATGGGATTGGCAGAAAAGTTGATGAAGCAGTCTTTGTACGCCATGGGTGAGACCCTTCGGGCAGAGTATGTCTCGCTACATGTGAGAAAATCCAACCGTGCTGCGTTGCACTTATACAGAGACAGTTTGAAGTTTGAGGTGACATCGATCGAAAAATCCTATTATCAAGACGGGGAGGATGCATATGCCATGAGGAAAGAATTCAAACTTGACGAAATGCTTCCGTACCATGGCCACACTGACGTTGATGATTTGACACTGGACTTAATCTGATGATAAAGCTTGGAATTACCTCTAATCAGCCCTGTTTGGAGCCGACTCAAGGACGAAATAGATTTACGATGGGCCCTGGGTTGCTAGCCCTTGCCACGCTACACAACAGCTTGAACGTCGCGATAGATGTAGACGAATATTAATGTACACAATGCAAGTATCTAAGCATACCTAGTAACGCTCCTTCATTCTTGAAGCAACAGTACGCAAGTTACCGTAAACTTTTCCTGGGGGAGAACCCAAAATAAGGGAAACTACCGACTCTCTAGCCATTCTGATATGAGTAAATCCACCTAGAATGTGGATCTTTGAGTCAGCCAACACTATTCTAGTTCTGGTAGCATTCTCAATGGCAAATTTGGTCTTACCATCCTTTCCCGCAATACGGCCGATCGCTCTGGACAAGTGGTCACCTGTCAAAGTCTTGACGTCCTTGATTTCAAAAGTCTCGATATATAGATCGTCCAACCTCAAAAGCGAGATGGCATCATCGACATCGAAACCCAAGGTGAAAGCCTTGATAAAATCAGCGCCCTTTTGCAAAGCCCCTTCGTCGTCAGTAAATTTGTTTGTTCTCAACTCCACAGTCTTGGTCTTCAAATTCATTCTAACTTGTAATTTAAGGTGTTCCACCAAAGGAGGGTATATCTTGACCCAAGTGTTCTTTAAAGGAGTCATTCTGTGAGGAGGAACAGCAACTTTTCTGCTTTCTAACTTCACCTTCATTCCAACTTTGGAGGCGGCAGCGAACTTAGGCTTCCCGCTTTCGTCCAATACGACTTTAGAGGCAGCAGGTTCTTCGTCCTTCATTTCCTCATCCTCCGTTGCTTTCAGAGGCTCCTTTTCTTCTTCAGCAGGGACGGAAGTTGTGTTGATTAAAAAATCATCTTCTTCTATATCAACAGGAACAGCGACGGGGGCTGCCTTTTTCGCGGCAGTGGGGGCGACCATAATTGAGTATCTAACTATCGGAGCTCTACTGCGATAGGATTTTTTGCGATGGAGGGAAGAGATGATCTTGCGCACGTGACTTTGAGATGCCAAATCCGCCGGACGAGTGGTCGAAATTGAGGCGAGGAATGTATATGTAATTGAGTTGTATGAAAGAACCGGGTTCGGTATCTTGTTGCAATAGATGTCATCACTATGGTGCGTGCGGAATATGATGGCGTGGAGCCAATCGGGATCTACGAGAAACGCACTCGCAAATAAGTCGCAGTCACTCTTCTGGGATTTACCGATCAGCATTCGCCTGGTAAATTTCCTCTTTTTCGCCATCCGAAACACTTTACACCTAAAGCTGTAGCTCCAAATGTATTTGGCTTTCTTCCCGATTATGAATTTGATGTGTGCCGGTATTCGGAACTTGAATCTCCCCAGATTTTCTGCAACTTAGCTGCTTGCTCGTATCGAAAATTTCTTGACTTGCGCGGCCCGGCCCGGCTTCTTATTTCTTCTTACATTGCACCTACTCTATAACTTCCTTTGTTCATCCAAAAAGAGCAGTCTGACGCTCTTTGATTCTACCGAAACAATTATTCAATACTTTTCTACTTAGTTGAGAGCCAGCCTTTTCCACCAAGCTTCCAGAAATATGTTCAAGGTTCCCCAACGTGCGGGCCATCGCAATCTTTGCCACGGAATTTTGCGCTCTGGGCAACCCGGGTTTGCTTTTCGAAACTACCTGCCGACGATGAGAAACCACCGCTTGTTTCATACCACAAGGTTATTGCTATCTCACAAAAATAAAGTGACGAAGGGGGAGCTACTTCAACAAGCATCATCATCTTTATCACGCCTTTGGATCCACATCAAGTGGCCGCTTACGAGAAACAACAGGCCCTTCTCTCTTGATGACTTTTCTGCTTTTGCATCTTGGCTAGTCATGGGTAATGTCCTTTGGATTATTTTGGGCACCACCACTTTTGGCCTTGTGACAATGTATTCAATAGACACCTTTGACCGTTTCTGGAATGCGATCGGAGGAGTCGAGTCCCTGGGCAATGAGGATTTAGAAAAACACAACAGCCGTGATAACAGCTTTCTTGGATTCATCTCCAGCTCTATTTTGTCCCAGGGCCTTGGCCTTAAATTCGTTTTTGAAAAGGGTAATGTTGCGCCCGAATGGTCGGAGGGAAAACTAAAATTCAAGAATCTAAAGGTGTACTCCAACAAGTCTACAAAACCCGAACTTTCTTACGATGCCTCTGTACAAGAGCTTAACTTGAGTTTATCCTTCAAAAAATGGTACAGAGGTAATGGGCTTATCGAGGATATGGAGATCATCGGAATGGATGCCAAAATCTATAGAAACGCTGAACTTCCCTTAGGTAATACGCGACAAACTGACACGCATACACCATTCAACTCCATGGCTTTATCCTTCAGCAAGTATAACGAGAGGACATACAACGACATTGATGAACACGGTGCAGAGGTACTTGAACATCTCAATCGTACTGACAAGCTTTCATTCTTGGAATCGACTTACAATTTTTCCCACGTGAAAATACTCGATTCTGTGTTCGCTTTTTACGAAGGCACGGGAAACGCGCCTCTTAAAATCTCTATATTCAGCTGTGAATTACCCAGACTTCGTGGAAGCAGATTGTTGCTTGATTTTTTTAATGCGGACAACGTCGCCGGTGCTATAAACGATGCCATGTTTACCATCCATAAACGCCAAGTTTTTCTCAAAAATGAAAATCTGGTGAGATTCAAATTGGACGGGATTGATATGGGGTCTCTTTCAAGGGCCAACCCTCAACTGAAATTCAACTGGATTGCTAATGGAAGAGCCGAAATCGTCGCTGACATACGTCTCCCTTTTGAAGACAAGGAAGAGCCAGCATCAGAGTCACCTCTTCTCAGCGGATTGTTCAAAAAGCTATTAAATGAGTTAAAAGAGCTCACCTGTCCAACAACGGCAAATAATTCGACTAGTGCTGATGAAAACAACTTAGTAAAAAATGCAGTTTCCGCAATATACGAAACATTTGCGGATAATAAGATGGAGTCGCATAATGCAAATGATGCGGATTACGTCATTGTTAACGTCAAAGTCAAATTTACTGACTTGAAGGCTAAGCTCCCATCGGATTTGCCATTGTCCTCTTCGTCAGCTGTGCCTTTTGTGTCTCTACAAGACTTGCGGTCTTTAATCACATATGTCAACGAGGTTGAAACAAGCAACGATCATCCGATTGTCATTAATACTACCGTCATCGAAAAACTAACCGATTTATATCATTTGGACAATATTTCGCAAACTCGATTATTTGATGTGATTGTCAGCGACATCTATGACGATTTTTCCAAACTCATCAACATGGAGACGAAGAGAATTATTGAGGAGAAATCGCACATGTGGTCACACTCTTTGGCCAGCCAGCTTTTGTTGTTAGGACTTGGCGTTTTGGCCTGATGTAGGAGAAATCAAGATCGGCCACGAGAAAATTGCATTATTTAAACTATTTAACGAACCCCAATCATGATATTTATTTATTTCCTTCCCTTTGGTAAAATTGGTACTGTAAGTTTAGCTCCCTTTAAGCCCATGAGTTCTTGCTCCATCTCTTTATCCACAGCTTTGGCTCCGATTCCCAAGGTTAGTCCCCTTTGTCGACTCAGAACGGAGGAACTTTCTTTCACTGTATTTTCTTCTTTCCATCCCATTCCCCGTAACAAAGCCATACCGAATTGCTCTACAGGTACATCTTCGTAATCTTTTTCCGTGCTTTCTTCAGCTTCTTGATGCGCCCCCATTTGAATCGAGAAGCTGCTTGTTTCTAAAGCAGATTCCCCTCTAATAAGAGAAACCCTAGCTCTGTCACTAGTGGCATCACCATCAGCAACATGGTTATCTGTTTTATCACCCATTTTTGTTGGTCGCAGTAGTTTGACTGAGAGACAGGATGGTGTGATAACAATTTTTTCTTTCTCGGAAACCGCCTCATCTCCTTTCAAAGCACCTTTGGTGGAGTCAAAGCCATCGATGGTGATTTTCTGATGGTCATCATCATCGTCTCCAGTGTAAAGAATGTTTTGCTTGACGGGTGCTAACTTACTCTTGCCTGCAGCCACTTTAGCTAAAAGCGATGACTTAGGTTTAGCTGCAATAGGCTTGGTAACTTTGCTTTTATTTAGGTTAAACTTGAACCCTGACATAGTGATAAACGTACGAGCTACGAGTCTTATCATCAGATGCAGGGAAAGTGAGAGCTCCAACATACAAGAGACTTCCCAGTATAAGATACTTTGGTCCAGAACCAGAGAAGGAAGATTTTTGGGGCGCGTCGGTTGACTGCGGAAGCTATGTTCCAAGATAAATAATACCTGCAACTTCACTACTGCTCCAAGTAATCGGTCAAAAAGTAAATCCATCGACTCAAGTCATCGCCATGTGCACGCCCACAACGCGAATATCACTTAGCGCGTCTGGGAAATGAGATGTTTATAATGCCATGCTGTTAGGTCTGGAACAGTACTTGGGTATAGACCCGGAACTTTTCCAGCCACTGCAATCTTCAATCTCCCTGTCTCAAATCTTGCCCGAGTCATCATCTGACGTCTTACCTGCTGAAATGATCGAGGATTGCAATAGCAACGAGAGCCCTGACCAGCGAGAGTTGCATGGTGCTTCCATGGCCGAACGAAGTTCGAGCGTATCGGCCTTGACGGAAACATTGGAGAATACGACCAGCTTGATGTCTGTTTTATCAGGCAAGCAGGCTCACAAGAAACGAAGGAAAAAGAGATGCGACTCTAGGCTACCTAAGCCCAAAGAGGAAAGCGCCCTGACACCAGAGCTATCGGAGGCGGACCTCTCTTTCAACTCATCCGAATTTGAGAAAAATTTGCAACACCAAAAGTTTCTTATCGACCTAGAGGGAAAGGTTTACGGTAACAACAAAAGTGTTTCTGCGGGAGAGCTCTTGCGCAAATCAACAAGTCAAATCGTGGAAGTTCATGATGAGGATCACGCCCTAGAGATAGAGATGAACAAGACCAAGTCAGGTTCGTCTAATGCTCGTAGAATTGCGCATACAGAACCCGAGGGTAAACGTGTAAATGCGAAGCATTTATTCGATGGCTTTCCCAAACGAACGAGAAACTCAAATGGAAAATGGTCTATGAAAATACGGCTTCGTATTAGTCCCGCTAAACTTGCATTGGTAAAACAATCTGAGAACCCTTGTGTCACTAGAGGGATTCCGGGAAGTGGAGCAAGTCTCATGTCCGCCTTAATGTCGCGAAAGCCATCAAAAAAGGTGACATTTAAGCTTCCCAAAACAATTTTGGAAGAGTTTGAGAAAGCTTTAAACCCGTTATATACTAAAAGTTCCGGAAATGCAAATGGAAAGCCGGCCAAGAGCGTTTTTGACATGATGATGCAAAGTGCCAGCAAATCCACACCGAAACTCACTGCTATCCAGAAACTCAAAGAACTCGACCCGCCTCAACTTAGCCGTACCCTATTGCATGTTGTCCCTTATGAGGTAAAAACACAAGTGAACGATTTGTACATGACACTGCTACCTTTGAGATGCCGAGCCGAACCTGAGTACTCCTCTTCAGATGAAGGATTTTTTGTTTCGCTCACGGAAAAGCAAAAATACTCAGTCCATTTGTCTCTTGACACGTCTACGATTCGATCTAAAGTCGTCGAGATTGGGGACGTTCTTGAGCACATAAAATCTAAAGCGCCTTTTACACAAACTAAAAATGCTCATAAACGGATTGTTACTGATTTCATTCTACGACAAGAGGAAACTTCAAAGTTTCTCTTATGGCCCCAAAAGTTTCAACCCCCGAACTTAGAAACACTGCTCTTGCCAGCTCAAAAGCGCACCTTCATCAAAGAGTGGATTTTGAACGCATTTAACTTATTAAAAGGGCTGTCCACTAAAAAGCCTAGAGTTACCCAGCTACGTGAGCAACAAAGACGCCAAAAGCAACGGGATACTTCCATGATGTCTGGATTCATTGTGGATGATTTGGAAGAAACAGAGGAATCAGAAGAAGATATCTTTGTGCCCTTATTAATTGTAAGGGGTCCAACAGGCTCTTGCAAATCTTCATCAATATATGCTGCGATGAATTCCTTAGGTGGATACGTCTATGAAGTTAATGCTGGTCAACAGAGATCAAGAAAAGATATTTACGGGTCTTTAAAAGAATTTTGTACAACGCAAATTGTGAGGCACAGTGGAGAAGACAAGGAATTTCAAAAAGGAGTTGTTCTTTTTGAAGATTGCGATATCCTTTTTGAACAGGATAAGACTTTCTGGACTCTTGTGCAAGATGTTCTTAATTTTTCAAAGCGTCCAATTGTCTTGACTGTCACTGATGATATAGCAATCCCGAAAAGCATAAGAGATCTTGCCGAGGAGCAAGACGCAATTGTGTCGGTCAAAAATTGTAACATGGAGTCTTTTAAGCAATATCTATGGATATGTTCCTTTAGCCAGGGATACGATTTGAGCACAAGCTTGCAGGAAAAAATAGTGCAAGAATGCAACGTTGAAGATAGCTTTGATTTGAGGAAAGCCCTCATGATGTGTCAATGGATTTGTGGGAAGAAACAAAAATTTAGAACATATTCTGAAATTCATTACTTTGAAAAGCGAATGCCTGAAAATGACTACCAAATGAGCATCAATTCATTGAGCGAGAGGCTTGAGGACATTTCCATATCAGATATCATATCGAATAATACCGTCTCTTCCGTATTACAAGAGCGTCAAGCGAATGAGCTATTGGACGTGTACGTGATCCATGACTCGTTACACAGTACACAGCCTACACTCCCTTTCGAGCTCAACATTGGAAAATACATTCAAAAATCATTACGTGGTGATTACGATTCACAATCTACGCATGGAATGCTGTTCAATACTATCAGAAGAGATGTCATTGACTTCATAAGCTCTAGAAGCAAGCCTATTCCAAAGTTTCTTAGAGATATGCAAACATTGAGATCACAAACGAGAAGCAGATCATTAGGATCTCCTTTTGAAGAGCAAATTATCGAGACACAACATTTACCAGAAACGTCTGCTTTTTACTCTACGCCGAACACTTCATTCGTGTTAGATTTTGGGCCTTATGCTAGGTTGTGGGCGCAATTTCAAAAAGGCATCATCAAGTGGGACGAAGATCATGCACAAGACAAAAACGTCGTTCAACTTGAGCAATTTCTCAATTGGCGCCGTTTCCATGGTAGCACAGAGAAGGTAATACGAACATTATAGAAAATTATTGCATACCTTTAAATAAGTCTCGTCCGTGACTTGAGCATTCCACCTCCAAATGATCTGGTAGCCTTGTGTTTGAAATCCGTGGACTGTAGTCTCCGCCAAGCCTCCTCAATATGATATGGCTGAATTGGTTTGACAAGTTCGTCAGGTTTGTCAAATAGGTATTTTCGTTTTCTCTCATTTATTTCTTTCCCCGTTTTCAGCATTGATTGAAGTAAAAGGCGCTCCTCCGCTGACTTGATTCCCATGGCTTCTTCAGTGAGAGAGCAGACAATCTCAAATGTGAGAAACCCCAAAATGTCGATCACGTCGTCGTTAGGACGGGATTCGCAAATCTGGGATATTTGTGCCCATTCTCTGAACTTTTTGGCTTTTCTGAAAGTAAATGACGCTTGTCTGCATTCAGACCAATGTACATATTCCTCCTTTGTCATATTTTTGGTTCTTTCATCTGCCATTTTTAGTCTTTTAAGTGACGCGAGAGTTGCTGCTTTTTCTTCGTCGTCGGCTTCATCAGCATCCTCGACATTATCCAAATGTTGCTCGCTGAACATAAATTGAACTTCCCATGGCAATCTTATCTTCAGCTTTCTATAACGTGTAATCATCTTTGACTGATCGTTGGAAGCAGCCCCTCCAGAAGGTCCACCAGCAGCGCCTTCTTGATCCATGAACGATTCCGTTCCCCCACCTTCATCTTTAGTGTTCTTGCGAACATCTTTCCACGATAAATATGTAATGAGACGATTTACCTTTGCCTTGTCGTGTCTTATTAGAAATATCACATCCTCTGGGGCGATTGAACGAGTGCCTCGCTTCGTGGCAGTCTTGGTAGCTTGTAGTAAAATCTCAATCACCTGGCCTCTCACGATGTCTTCGATCAAAGATGTAGTTTCAATAGGAGGGTCGTTTGTTTCTCCAGAAACAAACATCATCTGTTGAACTTCAACTCTGTATCGGCATTTGTCAAGCGACATCTTGGTGTATACGCTCTATCGTAGAGAAAGTAGGCAGACTAATGATACACACAACGCATGCAGTATCAAGTTATGTTATCACTTATTGAAGAGTGAAAAGCATTGCATTTTTTACGATAGTTTTTAAGAGCAAGATGTGCTTCCACTACCCCAAAATTAGAAGAGATATCAAAAAGGGATAATAAATTTACTCCCGTGGCCTCTCAATCCACATCGAAAAAGCATATACTTTAAAACATCAAGGCCATGGAAATAAAACACTAAAGACCACCATTATGTCTCTTTTGGCCTAGAAAGAGGATATAAAGGGACATAAAAGGTTTCATCGTTTAATTTAAACTGTTTAACACGTTAGCATTCCACGACTTTACTTAAATGATTGTGCATGTTAAAAATGACCTTTATTTGAA
Source organism: Clavispora carvajalis (assembly GCA_030581635.1). Classification (NCBI taxonomy): domain Eukaryota; kingdom Fungi; phylum Ascomycota; class Pichiomycetes; order Serinales; family Metschnikowiaceae; genus Clavispora; species Clavispora carvajalis. The sequence continues at coordinate 473,529 of JAKTTV010000003.1, read as the reverse complement.
ATTAATTTCGCTTGCACTATTTGCCACTACAATCTGGGTGAAATTCAAAGCTCAAAGTGTATGAAGCACTTGTGAATGCAACTTGTCGAATAAATCTTCATGTGATATAGATCATGGAAGGACTGCCCTACAACAGCATATCCGGGTAACTGTCGTGCGACGGAAGAAAAAAAAAAGTATATAAGGGTTACAATTCCCCTAAGTTCACTGGAACACCACGCTCCAAGCAGTATGTGACAATTTTGTGATAGCAATGAATATGATGAACAGAGTGCATTTGGCTCGAGACTTTCTGTCGGTGTGGAAAAAACCTAGCTACCTTATTTATTCTTCTCTGATACTTCTTGCTAATTTTATGGTTATTTACAACAGTTTACTAACAGTTCAAGACTAATACACCCAAACTTTAAGATTCTTTATTTCTCTACATGCTTACCTGAATGCTTTTTCTTATTTTCGGTGGAATTTTTTCCATCAGTTTTGTTGATGCTATACTGCGATTAACAAAACAAGTAAAATGCACAATGCAACAACAAGTATTCCGATACACCAGTTGCTGGCGGTTTCTCTGTTCTTTTCGATTACGAAGTTGACTCTTTTTAAACCTCTCTGTAGCTTGTTGCCAACTGTGTCCATCTCATGGTCCAAGTCGTCAAGCATAAAGCCTTGTTCTTCCAACTCACCTCCCATCAAAGTCGCTTGCTGGTTTAGGTTTCGCATAGTTTGATAAATCAGGTCTAATTGAAGGTCCTGAGACAGAATAAGCTCTTGCTGTTGGATCAGGTTGAATTCTTGGTTTATCCTCTGTGATTCACTTAGGGAATTGTCGCCATCATCCTGACTGATGCGGTTGCTCATGGTAGTGACTTCTCTGAGTTGGTGGGGATTCTTAACCCTCTCAGACCAATCATTGTCCAATTTAACTATTTTCTGTTTTAGCAGAGACAAAATTTGTTTTCGGCGAGCTATGTCAGACAGAGTCAAGTTGAAGTGGGACGGATTGGACTCCGAGATCACAACTGCCTGTTCTAAGTCTTCTAAGGTCTCCACTAACTCTTGGTAATTGTTGCGGTAATCTAGCTTAGCATTATCATTTACTTGCCTCGTCAGACGTATAAAGTCTTCTAATAAATTGAGTTGAGCCCAACAATCCCGTTCTACCTCGTTGAAAGGATCCATGATAAAGAGGTGTAGTATCACTTTGGATGTGAGGTGCACTTTTGGGTGCAGGTGAGGCATCCTTTTCACCTAGACACTTTCAAAGTTCCTTTCCATTTATAAAACGTATTACATTAATCAGCGCTTTTAATCGCATAATTTCTTAGTTAAGCAAAACAGATAGCTGTTCCACAATCTTTCAATTCTTGAAATTGTTTCGCCGTATTTATATGAATGTATTGCCGGTTAGCACTATCGCGAAACAGCTTTTCTGAAAACACAACTACTTATACTATGGACCTGAACGAACCTGAGGCGCTTGTGGCAACACCAAATATACAACAGAAACTTCCTTCTATGGTAGATGACCCAGAAAAGCATGAACTTTCTCTCACTGAGGATCTGGCGAAAACGGAGGAGCCAGTTATCAAAAAGCTAAAAGTGGAGGAGGAAGCAACACACCAAGAGATTCCAAAATTCGATCAGCCGCCTGTCCACGAAATGGTTGGTGGATCATCTGTCAGAAAGTACTTGAACGAAAAATTGACCCCTCACCTTTTAGAAGGGTTGAACATTATTGGCAAGAGTAAGCCCGAAGATCCGATTTACGAACTAGGCCAATTTCTTCTTCAGAGATCCGCAGATCTCAAGAAAGCTCAAAACCAATAAAATATGTTGGAGATTATATCTTCAGTTCAAGTCTATCAATCATATTTGTAACGAGGAGCCTGGCCATCTCAATGGCAATCTGGCACATGCAATTCTCACCAAAATCCCACGTCACCTTTATATTGACAACCGTAACTGTGACCAACAAATCATATCCGTAAACTGAAATGGGGAACTTCTCTTAAAGTGTGAGCTTGCTCACTTTGAGTTGAGGCAGAGTCCTATGATTTCATGGAGTACTTCCCCAGACCTGCACCCGCAGGCGTGCAACTAAATGCGATCAAAAAGAGGATAGTGACCTGATATACCCCCAGCACAGCAATGCCGGGAGAAAATTCTTTACGTCCCTATTACAACCACGATACATTTGATGCCGGATACCTGGTGATATTTCAACCTGGTATTGGCCTCGTGGACACGACTTCAAACAAGCCAATATCGGCCCACTTAGGAAGTGGTTTGTCTAACACCTCAGGGAGTTTTGGATCAGACGGAATAGGTTTATCTGCAATCGGTAAAGCTAAGACATCTAACATTTCTTTCCCACTGGCTGATAAGAACTACGTGTACGACTTGGAACTTCTGGAGTACTTTGATGGTAACAACTTGCTGGAGCTCCTCAAAAACTTAGTTTGGAATTTTCTTCGCAACTACTGCAAAGTCTTAATATCCCAGCCCTTGGAGATTTCTCGTCTTGTTTTGCAGGTGGGTTGTTTTGACTTCTCTGAGTCTGTGGCACCTCCGAAGAAAGCGACTAAGCACACAAGACTAAAGAATGATTTGGACGGTACATCCTACTCTAGTAACTTGGAAAATTCATCTGATGATTTTGAAGATGACATTGATTATTTCCAACTGCCTTGGGAGAGTTCAAATCCCTCCAATGCATTGCTGACCCCTGAAAACATTACCAAGCGAACTAAGAAACCGGCTTTTGATCAGGGTAAGGGCAAAAACCCAAAGAAGATTCAACCCGTATCTCAACACACTGTTGACATAATGACGTCTATTGCTTCCAAGGACGGACCCTTTGCATTATTTAGAGGAGTCAATGCGTCGTTCATCCATTACACATTATCCCATACAATTGAGGCATGGATCACCGGGTTCCTTTCACCATTTTTGTCAATTCCAGATCCGTTTTTCTTGGACTTAACTCACTCTACAGAACCCGGAAAGTCTTTATGGCTATCAGTTCTGGCTTGCGTACTTGCGGGGGTGGTACTTATGCCCCTAGACTTGATTAAAGTCAGATTGATGATAACTCAATTCAACAAGCCAGCTCCGGCTTCTGATTACCCAGATCAAGATTTTTTGCCAAAGAATTCAAATCAACAACAAAAGGAGTCTTGTATTGACACAAGGTCAGTACGTGAGTCGATAAGGCACTATCCTAGAGCAGTTTTGTTAAATCCGCCTCCTACGATTACGCTTTTGACAATATTCCATCAGTTTTCAACTACTGTCTTTCGTAAGCTGGCACCTTATTTATTATTTGTGCGCTACAACATTGACTCATATCTGTCTCCGAACTTATACACAACAGCTAATCTACTTTTACTGCTCATGGAGTTGTTCATCAAGTTGCCACTTGAAAACTTACTACGCAAAGAGCAGGTTAGATTCTTGTTGAAGCAAAAATCTGAACAGGAAGATAAATACGGAGTGGTCACAATCAAGGATCCAGAAGAAAATCTTATAGTTGATTTTAATGGCTTTAATCCTAAATCTATCGGTGAAGAAGCGAATTCTTTGAGTTTGTGGACGAGAATCCGTTTATTGGGTTTGTTCAACGGATGGAGAGTTGGCGTCTTAAATGTGATTGGATTTTGGGGTTACAATATCTTCAAGAGCTCTAGTGTCCTTGCTGAAGAAAAGCTTTAATCTTGTACAAATCTCCTTCTTATATGAGGGTGCCTCCATGGATATAGTTACGAATGTATTTCTTTGATGCCCAATGCAAAACCGAAATTCCTTTTGCCCGCCCATAGTATCATTTCAGTATTAACAATTTATCTAATGTCCCTGCCTTGTCCATTGTAATGAGCGAGGTAGGTTCCGTACTGCACCGAGCATTACATTTGATTGAAGTTTACTACTTACTTTAGCCATACGTATCTGCAAATAATGGCGTCTGTTGTCCCATTTAATCCAGAGGATTTTGAAGATAACAATCCCTTTTCTGAGCCACTAGATCATGATGTCCATGAAGAAGCTGCTATGAATGAAGTAGGAATTGCACCATCACAGGACGAAGAAGGTGACGTACTCACGGAACAAAATGCTAAGTCTGAGCCACACAGCGGCGAACAAGAGAAGCTTGTGAGATTGGAATTGATGAAAATTCTCCCTGAAAGATTCTCCGACAAATATTCTATGACATTGACCCTACGGGCCATTGAAAACAACAAACCGGGAAACCCAATCTTGCGGTTTGATGCTGATGTGAAAGGAATGAGCAAATATCGCCAAAGTTCATACAAGGATATCCGCAGAACCTTTAACGAAGTCATGAAATTCAACAATCACTTGACTGTTTCAAATTTGGAAGTGTTTGTGCCCAAGATCCCTCTGTCGCAGACCTCTTACCCCACAGGTGGGGAAGAAGAACACAAGAAATTGTTTTACGTGTGGCAGGAATGGCTCGATAGAATCTGTCTGAATCCTATCTTAGTGAGAGACGATGAGTTTGTGTTTTTCATTGAAAGTGATTTTGGCTACTCTGTGATCAACTCTAACCGCAAAACGCTGGTAGCAAGCGGATTGGTAAGAAAAACTTTGAAACAGCTCGCTCCACCGCACGATCCATATGTTGAATTGGCCGAGTTCCGTCCAATGATTAAATCTGCGTATTTGCTTTTGCAACGACTTCTCTCGGCTTTGGAGAAAAATCACAAGAATGAAAGGCAGCTTGCCACTTACATCAGTGATTTGGGCACAAAATTAAAAGGGCTCTCGCATTTCGAGACTATTCACCCTGGTATGAAGAACATGTGGGAAAAATTGGCGAAGGTCATCCAAATACAGAGCGAGTTGACATTAATTCAGCTGATTAGCGATTTAGGCACTCTAGGTGACAGCGCACAAGCGCTTGTGGATGACTTCTTCGAAGTGAAAGAAGCACTTACCAATAGACATCTTATCATGCGCGAGCTTCTTCAGGCTCAGGCGCAGACGCAAGCCAAGCACGCACAGGCAACCAGATACAAGAATAAACTGTCGCTTGATCCAATCAAGGTAGACGATGCTTTACGGTCGTTGGACTACGCCACAAAGGCTGAGGAAAGTCTCAATATGCAAGTGAAGCGCATTTCAGGTGAAATGATTTTTGAAAAGAGAGAAGTGGAAGCATTCGTCGAGCTGAAGTTACAGCGCACATTGAAGCAATTTACTTTGGGGAGGGTAGAGCAACACCGGCGCTTTTTGAAGAGCTTGGAAAGCATCAGACTTGATATACGAATCATTGACCAAAATGGGGGATTATCGCGTTTGAACAGAGACAATTTGACGCAAATGAAGCATAATCTTCCCCAATCACAGGCTGCTAGCGGAGACTCGTGGACCTCCCGCACTTTTCGCAGTTTGGCCACCGAGACAAAAGACAAAGAAAGCCGGTTTCAGCACCAAGAAGAGACAGAGGTGGTTGATGCAAAGCAAGCAGCCTCTGTGTTAGGTGCGGCGACGTTTTAATCTACGAGTGAGCAAAATAAATAACATTTATGATGATGTAAGAAAACTGCGTAAGGTGCTCGGGATCAGGACAAAGAAATACTTAGTTGACCAAGTATCTCTTCTCGGCTTCCTTCCAGTTGATAACGTTCCAAATAGCCTTGAAGTAGTCTGCCTTGACATTTTGGTATTGCAAGTAGTAAGCGTGTTCCCAAGCATCAATAGCCACTAAAGGGACCAAAGGACCGGTCACAGTATCTTGGTTGTAGGTGGTAACCACGTCCAACTGGCCGCCGTTCTCCTTATTCTTCACAATAAAGGCCCAACCGGAACCTTGAATACCGGCCAACTTGGAGTTGGTGACAGCCTTTAATTGGTCGAGCGAGCCGTACTGCTCAATGATCTTCTTTGCGAACTCAGACTCTTCAGAAGGAGGAGCGCCACCACCTTGCTTCTCGGGGGCCAAGTTCTTCCAGAACAAACAATGGTTGGTGTAACCGCCACCGTGGAAGTTGATGGCCTTCTGCAACTCAATGGTCTTCTTGACCTCACCCTTAGCCTTGGCTTCGGCGTGTTGCTCAATAGCTTGGTTGTAACCATTGACGTAAGTTTGATGGTGCTTGGTGTAGTGAAGCTCGTTGATTTGGCCAGAAATGTGTGGCTCCAACGCGCCAAAGTCCCAGTCCAAGTCTGGCAAAGAAACCTTGGTTCTGATGGCGCCAATAGAGGCGAAGGCATTTCTGGAGACACGAGCCGATTGTCTGATAGTCGAAGCGAGCATTTTGCAATTGTTTTTAGTTTCAGGCTTAAGTGCTCGGAGCAAACAATTCCACCCTGGGTGATCCAGGGCCACCCACTACTAGCCATCGTTAGTATGCAGGCTTCCTAGGTGCATTTCTATTGGTTCTCAATGAACGGCGAATTGCGTCTGGATCTGGGATATCTGAGAACTTTGGAACGCACACGAAAGGCCGTTGGACTTGATCGCATCAGGTTAGATACGACAGCCTATATAAGGCCATAATGGTGGTGATTTAGCAGATTTGGTGAATACGCAGAATGCCGGCATGGAACTCGAGCCGTTGCATTGTGTGGTCAATTTGAGGATGGCATAACGACATTGTGACATGAATGAATATCACTTACAGCATTTCCTACATATGTGTGGTAGATACTCTTTCCCCGAAGGTGAAAGTTATAATTACGGGAATCTTACCGAAATGACACAATGAAGTAATCCCATAGTCCGACTAACTGTGCGTTCACTAACGATAGTTTGTAGAGATTAGGTGCAGAACATGTGATAAGCCCTGACACTTTAAAATTTATGGAAAGCATGAACTGATTACCTTAAACCTCTTGTATGTAGAGCGCTGTATTCTGTTTCAAAGACGAGCTGAATCCCGCCAAACAAAATCTTGTTGGTTGACAGGCGCTTGGGGTGGCATTACTCCGCATCTGCTTGCCAGCACCAAGTACACACCTACTAGCTGCAATAGGTGTCTTTTTTCTGAGTTCTATATAATGTGATGCCATTTGGACTGGTGATATTATTGCAATACCCGGTTTCAGTTACGCAAAGCACGTAACCTTTCCGCAAGCCTGTCCTCTTTTTCCTCAGAAATGGTCACTTGAGGACTGACAATATCGACTTTAGTTTCGTTTAATCCTTGCTTCATCTCTATGCCCGCCTCGTCGGCAATTTGACTCATTAGCTCGTCCACCTCCTCTTGCGGCGTAGTCAAGGCATTGACATTATTCGTGGCTGATTCGTAATAGTTAGTCAGAGCATCTAAGTCTTCGAATTGAGACTCGAATTTCTCCATCACAAGGGAAATGCGCTCCAAATTCATTGTTTGGAGGGCTTTGTCCATACCCCTGATAACTTGAGACATGTTTCCAGTAACAGTTCTCATTGTAACCGCTGTTTGCACTCTTGATGCGACAGCGTCAATTCTAGAAGCAAGTCTCAAGAGGTTAACCCTTTCGTTAGATTTTCTAATTGCGTTCTGGGCATAAAGCAGAGCAATGTCGTTGTTTCCTTGCATCATAGCTTTTTTGGTTTTTGCCTTTTCTTGCAACTCTTCCTTCGCAGCTTTGCTGGCTTGTCTGTTCAACAGCTTTGCCGTGAACTTGAGCTGAAAGAGTGATTGTTCCAAACCTGCCATTCTTTATGATTATGTGAAAGTTGAAAGATGACGTTGGTGAGACTACCGAAATTATCTTATCTACAGCATTCATGCACTCCCATGAACTCGTCTCTAGTAGAATCTGATGGAGCATTACTCAATTATCATACGTGACTTCTATTGGCCCATATCTACGTTTGAAGATGTCCTATATCCTGTAAATAAAGGGGTATAACCCTTTCAGCCAGTTAGTCCTCGTCGCTCATGTCCAGGTCTGATCGAGAATCGGAAACCGTGGTCTCAAGATTACGTGGAATAAGCGGTGAGCCAGAGACACCATTTTGCACCGGCATAGCTCTCATTGCAGATGCTTCCGCAGTTGATTCCAGTGGGTTGGAGGCACCAGATTGTAAAGGCCCATCTCTCCGATAAGGGGTCGTAATTCGGACAGGATTGCTAATTACCTCCGAGTTTCCGTTTCTATCAATTCGCACAACTCTAGGCGAAAATGAAGTACGTCCAGTGGCGTTTTCTTCAGAGAGCAGTTGCCTTGCATTTCTGTCCGTGAGCTCTCTTGCTTGCAGGTGGTGACGAAGTGCTTGGTTAATGAGCCCTCCGAGATTTCCACGAAGTCCGGGAACGAAATTACGTAAGGTGTTCCTGAAATCTGAATCGGACAGAGGTACATTGGTTTGTTCTCTTCTTACTCCAGCAGTAGTGGCAGTATCTGTTTGTGGGTTTAAGTTAGCCGTGGACGACTGCGCAACATTCGCATCAATATCGCTCGTCGTTGATCGAGACTCACCGAGGCTTGCCTGGGGCGTTACTATTGGTGACGGACTACCATTAGTTGAGTCCAATTGATTTTGTACCGCGTCATTGAAAATCTCACCCAAGTTGTTGAAAAATCCAAGAAGATTGTCTGAAGACTGAGTCAATGGTGGACTTTGGGTTCGATTTTCCGCTGCATCTCTTGTAGTCTCTCCATTGCGATCTCTGTTATTATTGTTGTTCTGTCTTGTTGCTCTTGACCTAACACTAATAGCAGGAGGAACAGTAACGGCAGAAGCCTCCATATTGGCACTCGCCATGAGATCTTGCGCCACGTCTGGAGTTAGGATGTTCGGCCGAGCCCTGTTAGCCCTGGCAGCCGTTGCACGAACGTTTTCAGCCTCATTCTCGTGAGAGTATAGCAAATACGGCAAACTCGAGGCATCAACTACTGATCTAAGTCTGGCAAGAATTGCCCTCACTTTCGTCGTTATCTCCTGAATGGCTTGTGTCGACTCCCTCTGTTGTTCGGCGCGCTTTTCGGTCAAGATAATTGATTGCACTAGCCTTTGAACAAACTGCGGCATTATGCTCTTCATTTTGTTCAGAGTATAGTCCTCTTTCAATTCTTTGTTTTCTGGGAAGTTTTCTGGGTAAATTTCTCCGGCCATAGTACGGAGAGCAGTAAAATAGCATTTCAATGCAAGGAAACCAGAGCCTTGGTATAAATGGCAGTACCCCAACTGAGCCCATGCCGGGGTGAAAGAACGATCATACCGAACGGCCATGTTCAAATCCAGAGTGGCTTCGGAAAAGCAATTAAGACCGATAAATGCAATTGCTCTGTTCGTAAAAAGTTGTGGTATATTATTCGAGCAGGTGTAATCACAGGTGTAGATTGCCTCACTGTAAACTTTGATAGCTTGCGGAAAAGATGAGTTCTCCATAAGGTTGTTACCTAGTTCTCTTAACATGTATACTGAAAGCTTTACAGTGGTTTCTTGACCTGCAGTTATGTCACCTACCTGAAGCTGCGACTCCAAGAGGATTTTGAAGATGTTGAAAAGCTTGTCCGCCTTAATCAATACAGACGACTCTTTGCGCAAAAACGCAGCAGTGGCATCGAGTTGTAATTCTAATGCGTGTAGCTGGAGTTCTTCCCAAAGATTTTTGTGTTCACGCAAAGATGATAAAAGCTCTGAAGTGGTGGCACTTATAATGTGAGCAACGGAAGGAGCATTCTCAGCTTGAGTCGCGAGAATCTTAGCTGCATTTTGCAAAATAACGTATAGCTTTTCTCTAAGCTGATTTGTATAGAGCAGTACCCCCGTGAAAGGAGCGGGTTCGTCAATTTTGGTAAGAATCTGCTCAGTGGTAACCAGGTTGACGGCCTCCACCCGAGGCCCCAAAAGTCTTGTTTCCATCGTATATGAGAAGCTCAGCTTAAATTGACCCTGCGGACAATTGGTAGCAATATCCTGCTTCATATAGTAATCTGCCAATCTTTGGAAGCCAAATTCTTGAACTAGGCGAAAGTTTGTGGTCATATCCTGTGCCCAGAGCGTCTGCTCTAGGCTCAGATTAGCATCAGCCGGCTGTGACAGAAGTCGGGTCTCCACTTCTGCTAAATACGCTGTTAGCGCTAGCATAAAAGCGTAGTTGATTCCATGGTTGTGTGGAGTGGGCTCTGTGAATTCAGTCATGGCTCGTTGGTATGTGCCAACTTGGCGTATGTCCGACTTATCTCCAGTCGCTTGTGCAGGAACGCTCGGTGCTTCTGTCCTAGTATTTACGACGTCATTCGACATATTGTAGAGAAAACAATAGATACATAGGATAGTATCTTCATGTACCAGCAAATTGAATCAGTAGCAGTGAAGCTCTCATCTATGTCCGCTGAAGGTTGAGCGACACATTTAGGCAAATGAGGATTTTTCCCGGTTTTGCATAAAGCTCACCCCGGATTCTGTCAAACCTCAGTTGCGCCACAGAGCAAGACCACCATGTTTTACAGTGGCAAATCAGAACCTACAGCCGTTGCTTCTTCCACTCCGGCTGCACTCTTATCCGCGGAAAATTGTGAGGCGTCGTCACGAATCCGGGCTTTTCTCCGTTTGTCTCGTATTGCAACTGACGACACCATCAGACAGCATTTGAATGAAACCCCTCGCAGTCAATGCGATGCATACTTCAGGAATAAAATTGCACCTCAATGGAAGGCCAGAAGCGAAGTGATTACATTCTGCTCGCAATATGTCAAGGGTATGAAGGAGAAGCTCGAGGTGCAAAAATTGGAAATTCACAACGACATAGATCTCCGAGTAAACCCATATGCATTGAAAGACGAAATTGATCGCTTGGATCAGCAAACATCGCAATGTACCGCGATCGAAAATTGGGTCCGCAACGAATCTGGGGTGGAAATGATCATACGTGAACAAACCGCTTCGGTTCTCAACGACAAGTGCTATTACAAGAACTGGCTTGAGGAATTCAAGGGTATATGTCATTAAACATTTATTTCCAATTTACAAAATTGTTTTACACTTCCTGGCTTTTTTTTTCGCTTTCCGAGGTTGGAGAACAAAGTAGGTAAGTCCAGTGGACTCTGGAAATTTTAACTCCCTTCACTGTGCGTTTCCTGTCGTTTTCTTTATCTGTGTGCTGCAGCTGCGGCCGCATATGCAAATTTATTGGCGTGTTTTGGTGTTTCGGATGCAACTTCCTTTTTTTTGTTCCCTGATGTTGCACCGGGCCGAGGGATTCTTTTCGCAGAGACTTGTTTTGGGGTTTGCTTGGTGATGTGTTTGGAACCCCTTTCTTGAGCTTGATCCCTTGTCTGTTTGTCAACCATTTCCTTGGCGTAGACCAAGCAATCAATCCACCCGTAATCTTTTCCTAATACAACATACTCACCGGATTTTCCAATCACTCGAGTCGGATTTTGAAAACGAGCTGCGTCCATTTCACTGAACCGCTTCAAAAGAACCAAATCGCCTCCATCTTTAATCAACTCTAGGATGAGGTAGCCAAAGACATCTTCATTTTCGTCGTCGCCGACAACGATGCTTTCAAAATCGTAGTCATATATCAGATAATCACCACCTTTGTTCGCAGTGAGGTCGACCATCATCACATCGAGGCCATCGTCAATGAAGAAGACCCTTGCCATATTGGAGACACAAGCTACGACTGGTACCATGTTTGTATGTATAATGGAATTGTGTCTCTTGATCAAATTTTCGATCTCATCGATATCTAGATTTCCCGGTGTTCTATCGATCAATTTGTTGCTCAAAATCAGCTTTAGTATTGTGTCAAGCTTAATGATCTTCTCTTTAGGCTTCAAGAATGATAAGATCTCTTCAAATAATATTGTGTGCAGTGGCGGAGAAGGGAGAGCTTGTGCTAGGTTGTCTTTCTTTGACGTAGAACTTCGTGGAGATACTTTTCTTGCAACCGCACTTGCAGCAGCGCTAGCTGCACTTAGTTGTGGAGTTTCCGGGGAGGGTGAATAATTCACCTGTGTAGCGGGTTTCGCGAAGACGGTGTTCTGCCTCAAATTTCGTATTTTAGGGGACTTAGATGGACTGACTTGAATATTCTCCAATTTCTTTTCGAGTACAGGAATCGAAGTGGAAGTTTGATGAGCAATTCGTGCTGCGTTTTGGCTTGAACATTCGCTGCTATTTCGCTGCATGGAAATATTTACCCGGTGAGCAAGAGAGAGATCAGATGCATTAGTCACATCATACAGAGCGGCTGGGGTGCCCAGTTTGTTCGAAGCAGTGTTCGAGCCGTGGATAGGGGGTTTCCACTTCTTCATCGCCGGCTTTTGGGTGGGGGGAAGAACATGAACTCGTTCTGGGGGATTTCCTGCTGTGTTAACATTGGAAGGCTGGAAATTATGTTGTGACGCGGAGGAAGCACTGGACAGAACTGCCTTTTTAATTCTTGTTGGAGGCTGGAAGATCTTTTTAATGCCAATGGAGGGAACAAAGTTGTAGTCGAATTGTTGAATCTGATTGTGCAATTTGTGGTTCGAGTTCGATTTGCTAACATTTCTGTTAGAGCCAGTTTTAAGTTGTGGTGCTGGACAGTATTTTGGTTGGGCCTGTTGAGGTACAAATGGCTCGAACCTAGGCACTTTCCGGTTCCAGATAAATTCACGATCATTCCAAGGGATCCCCGAAAACCATGGCATTTTTTGAATCTGAGATATTGTCAATCGTTTTTCAGGCTCAAATACAAGAATCGAGTCAATTATATCCTTTACTGACTGGGGAATTTGGATGCGGTAGGAATAGTTGACGTTGATGATCTTTTCAAATGTAAGATATTCGGTTGTCTCTTTGAATGGAGGGGAACCGTTGAAGAATTGAAATAGAATACATCCTATTGCCCAGATATCTGTTTCAAAGCCACACTCATTGAAATTCAAAAGCTCGGGAGGCACGTACTCTGCTGTTCCAACAAATGAGCCCTTTCTATCAGGAATTAGACGCAGTATTCGTTGGTCTTCTGGATCGAATTCGATTTTTTCGTCTTGTGAATCATCGTAGGTGCCTAGAAGTTTGGCAGCACCGAAATCAGTGATCTTTAACTTGAAGTTGTAGTCCACTAATATGTTTTCTGGCTTTAGGTCTCTATGAATGACTCCCTTCAGATGAATGAATTTGACCGCATCAATGATTTGAAGCATATAAAACTTCAGCACGGGCTCCAGAAGTGACCCAAATTTAGAAATAATCGTCAATAATTCACCATATTCGGCAAAGTCTAAAACAAAAAACAAGCTCTTCTCGTCTTGAAATGTGTAATAAAGCTGAACAATTCCGGGATGCTGCTGTCCCAATCGATGGAGAGTAGTCTTCTCGATGTTGACATACTTGATCTTATCCTCTTTCACGATGTGTTTCTTAGAGAGAACCTTTACGGCATAAGTTTTCTTATTGTAGACTTCCACTGCCAGAAAAACTGTCGAGTATGATCCCTCCCCAATTTTGTTTCCGAACTGGTAGTCTCGGGCTGTACGTCTCCTGGGAATAGAGTTCACCTCATTTGGGTTGTTGGGCCTGCCCTGAGGAGCTATTGAGCCGGACATCGAAAGGCCGCTTAGTTCCGGGATACAAGCTAGTGGTTGCGTGATTAACCAATAGTTCCAAACCGGTGATTGGGAAAATTTGCGAAGCAATCTATGGTGATCCGAGAGTGAGTGCTCGCCTAAACCGCTTGGCGTTGATTTACTGCATGAAACCCTGGGGAGGTAACAGCACGGTTCGGCCGCGGACAGAATAGAAGAGGTGCTGTGGGCCGGCTGAATTTTATGAACTTACGCGAATGTGATGCATAATTTCACATTATAATGAGATATCTATCACAAGCCAAAAACAATTTGTTTTCACACGTCAACCTCTATCATTCAATTCAGGTTTTGAGTTTTGTGGCCGCTCGTACTTCATATTATACCGGGCCGCGGACTACATAGTTGGGTTGTCGAGGCGTAGATTCGCAACTGTCCTATTGACGGATAATTGCGGGTCCACCTTTTTCCAGCTTGTCGCAAGCATGCTTCTTAGATCACAACTGTCATTTCTACTGGCGGGACCAAATTCTTTCAGGACTCTGCCGAGAGTTTTCACCTTATTGAAGAGATCACTTCATGGCTCTGTAATTCAAGAACCGATTAAGAAATTTTTCGACAGCCAGAAATACTTCACCAACTTTAACCAATGCGATAAGAACTGGATCATTAAAGAGCCTAACGTGGGGCTATTCAGAAATCAGAAGCTAAAAAATCCTGCTGGTTTACTCCGTTTCAGTGAAGAATCTCTCGCCAAAGCTAAGCGCTTGGTCAACGACATGATCGCAGAGGCAAAAAACACTCATATCGGCAAACTCACTTATATCCGAAAATTAGACCAGTTGAGTGACATCCTATGTCGTGTTATTGATGTTGCTGAATTCATAAGAGTGACTCATCCCAGTCAAAGATGGGTGGAAGCGGCCCAAGATACCCATGAGATCATGTTTGAATACATGAATCAATTGAACACCAACGTGGAACTATCCAGTGTTCTCTCCAATATATTGACTCTGTCCATCGTGAAAGATCTAAGTGCGGAAGAGATCGAAGTTGGAAAACATTTACTCAAAGACTTTGAGCGCTCTGGCATCTCAATGGCCCCACAAACTCGACATGCCTTTGTTGCGATCACGCAAGAGATATCCGTTCTACAAGCAGCCTTCAACGAGGGAACCAATAGTGTCGACACAATGTGGTGCTCGTTTCCACGGGAGGAATTCGACACGATCTCCGATATAGAACTAAAACAGGAGATCATCAATCTTCAAAAATCCGCCCCTAAATCAAGAAATTCTGAAATGTCAATACCTTTGGTTGGAAGCACGCCGTTCGAAATTTTGAAGCGTTGTTCATCGGAAAACTTGCGGAAAATTGTTTGGGTTGCTTTGCATAATTCTACAAAGAGCCAAGTAAGGATATTGGAATCTTTTTTAAAATCCAGGGCCTACTTGGCGCATATTTTGGGTTATAATTCGTACTCCCATTATCAGTTAGAAAACAAAATGGCAAAAACTCCTCAAAACGTTATTGCATTCTTGCAAAACTTGCAGAACACCCTACTTCAAAAGAGTGATGGTGCATTGAAGGAGTTGAGAGAACTCTATTCCTTGAAAGAAAATTTTGACCCTGAAGCAAATGCTGATGAAATCATAAGGAATGTGAAACCGTGGGATAGGGATTATGCTCTCGCCAAACAACATCAGTCAAAACCACAGCGTAACGCGGAGAACGATATTTCTGAGTATTTGTCCGTCGGCACAATCATGAGCGGGCTCAACAAGCTTTTCGAAAGTATATACAACATAAGAATGGTGCCCAAACAAGTGGGAAAAGGTGAAACTTGGGACAACAATCAGGTTCGAAAGTTGGGCTTCATTGATCTTTCTACCAACGAGCACATCGGCTATTTATATGTCGATTTCTGGTCAAAAAAGGCATTGCCTTCTCATTTCACTATAGTGTGTTCTCGAGAGCTCAACTCAGACTTGGCCACAGAAAGCCAAGATGAAATGCTGGATCTTGTTCATTTAAATGCAGCAAAAGATCACCAACTTCCCGTTATCTCTTTAGTTTGCAACTTTCATAAACCAAAATCGAGCGAATTTAAGATCGCCGATAGAGATGTTCCAACTCTCCTTACCTTGGAGCAGGTTGATACTATCTTTCATGAGATGGGCCATGCCTTACATTCTATGATAGGACGCACCAAACTCCACAATTTGTCTGGTACTCGATGCCTGGCTGATTTTGTTGAGCTCCCTTCAGTCTTGATGGAAAAATTCAGTAATGATCCAAGAGTTTTATGTGAAATCGCGAAGCACTATCAGACGGGCGAATCATTAAGTGAAGAAATTTTCAGAAACTATCAACAGAATCGGCATCAACTCAAAGCTTGTGAAACGTACATGCAATCAAAAATGGCTCTTTTGGATCAAGCATTGCATAATGAAGATGTTGGTGATTTTTCAAAAGCTGATCCGTTTATAAACTTCAACTCTACGAGGGTCTACCACGATTTAGAAGAGCAATTAAAGGTTTTTGGTGATGAATATTCTACATGGCACGCAAGATTCTCCCATCTTTCAGCGTATGGCTCTGTCTACTATTCTTACTTATTGGATGGTGCTATCGCGGAAAAAATATGGAATGATCTTTTCAAGGAAAATCCATGGAGTAGAAGAGCAGGAGAAAAGTTCAAACAAAGTGTTCTCAAATGGGGCGGGACTAGAGACCCTTGGATGTGCCTCGCTGATGCCTTGGATAATGAAGATTTAGGCAAGGGTGACGCAAAATCAATGGAAATAATTGCCAATTTGTAAATAGAATGACCATTGAACGAAACTTTTTTAAACTCGCTCATGCTTATCGTAGATCTGTCAACATACTCTGGCAAAATCTCAGTACAGGAACGGACGCTCTGCAAAATTAGCTTGGGAAAACTCGCGCGTTTCGCCAGAGGGACTTGAAAGGTCTTCCATTTTCAGCCACAATTATATCACAACGCACCAGATGTTGAATCCCTCTATGGCTCATCGAAGTCTCAGCACTTTCAAAAGTACATCAGCTCTCAAACGAGCGATATTTGACATCAAATCAATTCTCACCAGAGAAGAAGAAATGAGAGAGTCGATTACTCGTCGAGGAGGAGGAGGAGGAGGAGGAGGGGAAGAGTCAAACCTTTCGTACGTGGTCGAAAATAGAAGAAAGGAAATCGACCTTCAAAGTCAAAGGAACTGTTTGATCAGTGAACGAAAAAAGTTAGGTTTGAGGATGAGTAAGCTCATGAAGGAATCAGATTCGACAGTCGAAGTGTCACAATTGCAAAAACAACTACTGGATTACAAAGGGCAGGTGAATAAAATTGGAGATGAGTTAGAAGTGTTGTCAAAAAACGTTCACGACTGTGTTGAATCGCTTCCAAATTGGCTAGATCCGACCGTTCCAGTAGATCCATTGGTGCCAGACGTGGTGGATTTCATTGCGGCTGATTCTGAGGCTTCGATTTTGCAACAACTACCCCCAACAAATTATGATCACAAATCAATTGGAGAAGAACTAAACTTAATGAACTTCACGACTGCGTCCAGGATTTCAGGCTCGTCATGGTATTACCTAATTGGTGACGGTGCCTTATTGGAGCAAGCTTTAATACAATACGCAATGCAAAAGGCGCGAGCCCGCGGCTACAAAATGGTCGTCCCTCCATCCATTGTGAAGTCAGAGGTGATTAATGCCTGCGGGTACAAACCGAAAGACCAGAATGGTGAAAAACAGGTTTACGCTTTAGAAAATGAATCATTATCTCTCACAGGTACGGCTGAAATACCTTTGGGTGCCTTACACTCATCTTCCACTATCAATTTACCGGAAAAGTATGTTGGTGTCTCCAGAGCATACAGGGCTGAGGCAGGTGCGAGAGGGAAAGATACAACTGGTCTCTACCGAGTTCATGAATTCACGAAGGTTGAATTGTTTCACTTTACGACCCCTGGGCGCTCCAAAGCCGAGTTGGAAGAACTCAAAAATTTCCAAAAGTCCTTAATATCGGAGTTGGGAATTAAAGCGAAGATGTTGAATATGCCCACTACGGATTTGGGCGCACCAGCAATGAAGAAGTATGATTGTGAGGCATGGATGCCTGGAAGAGGTTCTTGGGGTGAGTTGACTAGCTGCTCTAACTGCGGGGACTACCAGTCTCGCCGTCTTGGTATAAAGTATAAGAATGAATCTGGTAAATTGGACTACGTTCATACTTTGAACGGTACGGCAATGGCTGTTCCGAGGGTTATTGTTGCGTTGTTGGAGCAAAACTATGACCCCGAGTCGCAAACTGTACGCATCCCGGAGGTTTTGAGGCCGTATATGGATGGTAAAGCATTCATTTCCAAAAATTAGACTGTATATATTTGTTTCCTAATTAATGAGACATGCACCGAAGCTTCCTCTATCGATTCATTGATTTTTTTCTTGTGATTCAAACTGCCTGTTAGGCATACTAATTATGCGTTTTTTCTTTATGGAAAATGGTGGTGGGTTAGTTATATCAGAAATTTTGGTAACATGCAACTTCTGCAACTTTTCGTATTTTTGAAAATCCCGACCCTCCACTTTCACGACCATAGCGTCGAATTTATTCTCCAATTGTTGAAAATTATCCTCTAATTTTTTGAAAGCATTATATTTTTCTTCATATGCCAGTGTCAAAGTGATATACTTTCTTTGCAAAAAATGATATTTTTCTTTCAAATCCTCTAGAGTGTTAGCAGCAGTCTGAGTTTCGACATGTCGGGAAAGTGTTTGCTTGAAAGATTCCAACAAATTCGCTTGATCCTGGATCAGCTTTTGTAAATTAAGACGCTCAGATTCTGACAGAGTCACATTCAAAGACTTGAGACGGGCAGCCAAATTTTCTTCATCCACGGGAGGATTTTTCATTTGCTGTTCTAGGATACCCTTGATTTCCATAAGCTTAGCGTTGATCCCTTCTGTAGTTTTTCCAAGGTCTCTAACTTGATCTTGTAGGCTCTTATTTGATGGAGATGCGGTGTCCCATTGGGCCGACAAGTTATTGAGACCATTCTTTATCTCTGATAATTGGCCATCAATTAAAATTTTTTTACAGCTGGACTCGATCCTGTTCTCGTTTTGTATTATTTCAGTGATTTGCTTGATAATCTTAGCCCCTGATCCCTCTAAATGTGCTTGAAAGATCGATTCGAGATTGCCCTCGGGTAGTACATTTAATTTCTCCAAGATGCGGGTGACATCGTGCTTTGTAGCATTCCCTTCTGTAATTACTTCTTTGCTGTAATTTGATATTGACTCGAGAAGTTTGTTTAAATTTTGGTTATTGTTTTTCAGACGGTCAAACAATTGCTCCAAATCAGCATTGGTCTGTTTTGTCTGTAGCTCGATAGCGCTGAGTTGCTCCTTCAACTCCTCATATCCAACTCCGTGTATATGCGATATATTCGATGCGAGCATAGATTCTGAGTAATCGTTAACTTTTTCAGCGTTCTCCAAATCAGAATCAGTCATGTATCACCTTTGTGCAATGAACTCCATTCGACTTCATTCGCGTTTGTTGATGTTTTAGGAGTTATATGCAAGGAGAAATATATACCCCAGAGTCGGCCCTTGAAAAACATTTCCCACAGCCTTTCGAGATTGTGAAATCCAATGTATTGGCATATTCATTAAAAATTTACTTAACTCACAAACCGAATTTGCTCTGCAATGCCAGACTATAAAACGACTTTTTCAGCCCCTCTATAGTCTCGTTCATGGCTTCAGAAATACCGCTTGCATAATTATTCACATTTTCTTCAACAGAATCAAGCCCGTCACGAACGCTTCTCATAAATCCCTGTCTTCCAATGCCGTAGGAATTTGGTCCTCCTGATCTTCTCGTTGGTTTTGTATACGGATCTGTCGTAGGTTTGGAGCCTTCGAAAGCGCCATAAGACTGGCTCAAGTTGGCTTCAGGACTGATGTTATAAGCTAGCTGACTTTCTTCGTGTTTTGCGGGTCGCCTATTTGGTCCTGCAATCAACAACGCCAAATCCTTCGAAGATGTGTAAGCCACCTGACCTTTTGCCCACAGCAAAGCACTCGCCGATGGTCTAGGTGGAATGACCGCATTTTCATTGAATAACAAATCAGTAGGTACGGACTTGTGGCCCTTATTTTTAGTTTCGTCGTAAATAAACAAGCTTAAGACTTCCGTCCCACTCAATTGAAACAATATTTCCCCCGAGCTTAAGCAGACTGACTCATAACAAGCAGGTCCGTTCATTTCGTCTCTTACCTTGCTGAAGATTTCATTATCGATCTTAATATTTGTTTCGCTTAATGAAGGTAGCGAAAACAATTTCACATATCCAGACCCTGTCACTGATGCTAACGCGGTCCCTCCGTTTCTAAATCGAATCATCCCGCTTGCGATGCAGGCTTCATCCACTACTTTATGAGCCAATTTCTGTTTTGGAGTTTTAAGGACGCGAACATCCCGTTTAGATCCCGTGATAATATAACCTGGAATGGGTCTTGATTGCCCTAAGCCTCTGAATAGTTCAATCGTGGCAACAAGAGATTGTCCATTGGAGGCGTTTATTGGGATTATTTGGTCTAAACCCGACGACTTAGATCCATCCGCATTTTTATAGTTTAGCCCAAGTGTTTTATCAGTGAAAACTGCTTGAAATCCACCATTGGGTTGGGGGATTATCTTGAAGAGTAATAAATTTCCACCTGCGTTGGTGCCCACGAATAAAATCAAGGAAGAATATCCGTCTTGGCCGTACTCCATGACTGCAAATTCCAAGGATGTTACAAAACATTTCTCGGTTACTGAAGGTAGATGCTCTGTGATGGAGGCAAGATTTAAAATGACTGCTGGGCCTCTGCTCACATCCATGACCAAGAGTTTTCCAGACTTATAACCCACAGCACCAAAACCTGCACCAGACATTTTCAAACAAGTGATTTCATCCTGAGTTCCAACATCAATCAAGAAGCATGGCTCAAAAGCTAACTTTGCAGTATTGCCTGAACATCTCTTTGATATATCGCGGATCTTTGCATTTCCATTTTCGTGGCATATTGGACACAGTTCTAAGCTTGACGCCTGCCACGCGGTAGTAGCTGGCACAGGATTCAGCTTCTTGAATTTACATATAGCCACATTACCCGTGCCTAAACCGATCAACAATTCTCGGCTCTCGAAGCTGCATGAAACTTTGCTGACACGGTAAGACCCTGAAGTTTTACCATCATACAAGGCCTCTTTCACATTGAACTTCACACTTCGTTCAGTATCGTGAAATTCACCACTGGTCATATCTAAGAACTCAACTGACCCATCGGTATAACCTGTCACATATATTGTATGATAGTTCTCGTCAAATCCTAGCGGTCTGGGATAGCCCTTATTGGCTGCTGCGCCTCCCTTGAGTAAATTATCTTGGTCATCTCCGCCCTTTCTGTTGGGCAACAATCCAAACCAATCTACCTTTTTCACTCTTTGAGCATCTGTAAAAATAGCAGGAGGTGTAATAAAGGAAATCGATGCAGGTAATGATATTATGGGGAGATGAGAACCTTTAAAATTCGTGATGTACAATGCTCCAAAAGTAGAAACAAAAAAAAACATTGATGGGTTGTGACAGCCATTAAAATACGGCTGTGCCTCTCGAGAAACGGCCAATATACTTTTTATTCCTTCCTTTGGTCCTTCTAAGGTGGGAGCTATCCGAAAATCAAGTTGGAGTTGCCTTCTTCCGTCCTGAGGCCTCGCGTAAAATGCACTCTGCTTCTCATGAGAAGTCAAACTATATTTTAGTGTAATTCCAAAATCGAAAATTTCGATTGTATTCGGTGAAGACGAAGATGCACCGCTAATGAGAAGTGACGTGACCTCAGGATCTTGATCGGCGATCCATCTAGCCTTCATGTCAAAAGCGTCCTCTATTTCGACTGGTTCTCCTGGTCTCTGAAGTCCTGTTTCGTTCACCGAGCGGGCCTCCAATAAGGTTCCGTCATTCGCATCCCAAAACGTCAAAATTCCGTCCGTATGAACTGTAACAATGTGTAGGCCATTCGGATGGTAATGCGATTCATTGATTTCACAGATGATAGGCTTGGGTGATCCAAATAGCTTCTTCTTACTTCCAGTCGCAAAGCCATTCGAATGTTTGTAACCTCTAGAACCTGGTTCAGATGTGTACGCGAACGAGTTCCTGACTCTACCTGAGGAGATAGAATATTGCACAACACAATGACTGTAAGTTACTAAGAGCGTTCCAACATCCCGTGGATGCCACTCAATATTTCTCACAGATGACAATTTCTGTTTTGGTAGAATAATTTTCTGCAAATTGCCTATTTTAAGTGGAGTTGAATTTAATCGATCAACATCATAAAAGAATATAGATCCATTAGCTAATCCAATTACTAGCCAGTCCATTGAGGGGTCAGATTCAACTGATGTTATAACACCAGGTGCCAGGTAAGTGGATAAGATTTTCTTCGAATGCAAAGACAAGATTATAATCGTTCCTGATGTTTCGATACACACCAAGTAGACGCCTTTCATGAATCTCAAATGTGCCATTTCGGACCTAGTCTTTAGTTCGAAAACCACTTCCACTGTATTTTGACCATATACATGGACAGTCTTCTTTTTTGTTGCGACCGCTAGAAGGGACTGAACGGAATCATATGCAATTGCTTCGATAGAGTCTGTTGGCAACCCAAGTTGATCGCCGGCTGCAATTTTAAGATGTTTTGAGTTCAATTCCGGACTCAAGGAATTATTACCTGATGATTTGATAGCATTGCTGACGGTGCTAAGCGAAAGGGGGGCTTTCCGCAGCTTGAGTTTGTTGAACATGAAGAATTGAGTAACGATTCTACGAAAGACCGCCGCGAATCAACATATACGATCACTTGTCTTAAATGCCTGAATGCATGAATGCATGAACGTAATTATTCCGTGACGATCATTCTATTTATGTATATACTAACTGTCCCATCAGCATTTCACCATTTTTAGACTCTATTTGTTTGAAATGCATCAGACCAAGCTTGGCAGGCAAAATTCACAAGTTTAAAAAACGCTTTAGGATGGTTTACTCAAATTTGCGCTCATTTTAAGAATGAGAAATATTCAAAGCCTGCAAGCATGATCCAACCATCTTCTCTTCTTCCTTCTTTTTTTTTTTTCTTATATATTCTTCTTTTCTTATTAATAAAATTTGATCGTTACTCACGAGAGATAGCATTGAGAGCTATAGTCATCCAATTAGCGCCATTATAGAAGCAAAAAAGTTGTCACAGGTGTGGAGAATCACCTCGGTGTACGGGTGTTCCTAGTTGTACACGTAAACTACAAATTGCGGAAGATAACACTCAGGCTTGAAATATTCTCCAGTATCATGGTACGTGAAAAGTTCGAATTAACATTGTTCCCACTAACTTTAGGTCTGTGACAAAATTGTTGGTCTAGGTATGCTTGCAGTGGCTACTATCGTGTTCGTGTATTACAGTGTTTGGGTCTTGGTGCTCCCATTTATCGACGCAGACAGCTTGGTACAAAGCTTTTTCCTTCCAAGAGATTATGCCATCAAGTTACCATTGTTGCTACTTGTGATAGCTGTCTTTGGTGTGACCGCGTTTTTCGCCAATGTGATCGTCAAGAACGCCCAAAAAGAGAAGTTGAAAAAAAGTAAGAAAGCTAATTAAACCACAAGCAATTCTTTTGAATATACCTATTAACTACCTAGGACGATTCAGTGATACTTCAAGAGGGTCACTTATTCGACAGGATATCGATAATCACGTCGTGTATTAGACAAGTATAAGAAGTTTGAGTTAATTCACTTTGCCCTAATAGTGTAGTCTCCAGTTTTTGTTATGTACCTAACGCCCTTGAAAGGCTTGACATTATCGCCCAAGCCTTTAATGCTTTTGACCTTAAGGCCGTCGACCTTAAGGCCGCTTGGAACAGCCCCTTTATATTCAAATGTTACCTTATAGTATACCGGGGATACGGGGCTTTCTTCCAATGCGGCAGTTGAGGCTTCTGCTTCACCATATGTCGAAACAGGCGCGGCAGTATCTTCTGTTATAACCGAATTGGTCATGGAAACCCTGAGGACAGGCTGAACACCGGTTTTCAAATCCTTGATGGTCCACTCTGCTCTTCCTTCTCCGTGGTCACGGAAATCACCATGGGTAGCTCTAATACTCTTCATGTATGTTACACCATCATCAAAAGAACTGTCATCCCTGTTCACCGGCCGTTTAGACAGCGCAGAGAAAATTTCCACATTTAATCTCTCGATTTTGCCGATCGAAGTATGAATGGGAACATTCACACGTATCTCAAACTCATTTTTGCGGGATCCAAGTTCCAGCCGGCATTCGAATTCGACCTGACTGAGCATCCCAAGTTGCGCTTTTTCCAGCAAAACGTCCATATCTACAATATATGACATTAAGGTGGAATGCCCATCTGGAGGAATGAAGGACAATGATCTAGATTTTTTCCAGGTGTCAATCTTAATGCATGGGTGAAACTGAGGCGCATCAACAGAGACAGCAGCGGAATTGAAATCCACTTCTAGCAGGGGAACACCGCTTATATGAGAAAGACAGTCTATTTTTCCGCTGATAGACCCTGTTACCGGTAAAAGATTGGAACCTAAGAAGGAATTAGAGTAGAATGCAGAATCGAAATTACGAGCGGCAGATCCACCTGTGCGGGTCTTCTTCGGCTTCAAAATGACGTTTACTGCCTCAACAACATCGAGAAATACTTCATTATTTGTGTATCGAACATTAGATTTTCTCCATGGGATCACTTCCTCAGACTTGAGCGCGTGGGAAATCGCCGACAATGAAGATAATGATTTATTAGTGGCAGCCGCTGCCAATTCAGTACTTGTGCTCAAGATCTTCGAAAGAAGGCTTTTCAGCAGTACCAATTCCCTCAATTTGTTGGAGTCTGTTACATTTGGTAGTCCATTATCGATCATCTCATTTAAGACTAGAGTTAAGGTGTCGTTATGTGCGTCAATCTTTGTGGAAGTTAGAGGAGAGCCGAAGTACTCTTGCATAGTTTCCACCACCCTATCTAGAAACACAAACGGCACCAACGGATTCTCACCATATTCTTCTCCTTTTGAGCACAAAACGATATATTTGAGATATTTTGTGTTGTAAATGCAAGCATAAAAGTGATTGTTGAGATCTTTTACTTGATATGCTTCTTCTGCGGAATCTTCACCATTTTTGAAGGTTGGATTGTTGACGAGAGAAGTGAAGGAAGGCACAGACGGGGATACAAGGTATTCATGAACCAAATTACCTTGGTTGTCGCCGATGTATACTGCTTTAATCATGACTCAAGTAGTAAATGTGAGACTGAAGATACATCAAAGATGTGCAGGAGTACCATAGATTAAGCACGAGTTTAACCGTTCTTTCTTCGTGGGCTCACTACATCATAAATTGAATTCTTAACAATACATCATTAGGTGCATAAAAAGAAACTAATAGGGGAAGGGGGAGTATATAGGGGAGTAAAAAGAAGTGTCGAGCCGTTCAAACACAATAAGGAAAAAACATAAACCATCGATCCAGGTGGGAAGCTTTTAATAACAAAACTTCAACGCAATACACGAAATCCTCACACACAAGAGGAAATCAAGCATTTGCTGAAGCCAGCGTGTACCCACACATGAACCCAAAGTTCAAAATTAGTGACGAGCCGCAGCAGCAGCGTCAGACTCAGCAGCATATTCAGCTTCGTCGGCAATGAGCTCCTGCTCCTCCTCTTCATCGAGCTCAATGTCCAAGTCTCTGACCACACGCTCTTCCAAGCCCTTGACTTCAGCCATACCATAGTAAGAAATGGTAGCAATACCCAATGCACCGGCAATACAAGAAAACACCATTGCAACGTATCCCTTAGCGGTGAAACCAGCTGGTAAGTTCTTGACTTGACGGTTAGCACCAGCCAAGTCCAAAAAGTTGACAGTGTTACCGGCAGCATTACCAGTCAAGTTGACACCAACATTGCTGCAAACTTCCTTGTAGTTGTCAGTGAATTGTTGAGATTCAGTCTCTTGCATTGTTTCTGGAGCCTCGATGAAGACGAGGGCCAATCCTTGCTCCAAGTGCCACTCAATGTGACAGTGGAAGAACCAAACACCAGGATTGTCAGCCTTGAATCTCAAGACGATATAGGATTGCGGGTTGACGTAAACAGTGTCTCTAATCATTGGGTACTCGGGGTAAGCGGGATGGTCAGCATCGTCGAAAGCAACCGGTGGATCGGAATCATCAACGGGGGCGCCTCTTTCAATGACTTGGAAAACGTGGCCGTGCAAGTGGAAAGGATGCTTTCCGGTGTCCTGGTTGTTCAACCGAATGTCAATAATATCATCCTTTTGTAAAACAAAGGCATGGGAGTTACCATAGACCAAGGAATTGGTAGCATACTCACCCGTGGACATGGCGGTACCGATGACTGGGACCTTAGGCGCAACGTAGGTGACGTTGTTGAAGAAAGCGTAGTTTACACCATTGTTCAAGTTGTTCATGATAACATCGATAGTAACGACGTAATCAGCATCATCGAGAAGAGTTTCATTGCTGAGAGGTTTCAAGTAAAAGTCATCGAGGAAGTCGTCAATGCTGTCAACTGTGTACTCATCAGGCAAATCAAGGCTGTCGTCGTAGACAATGTAGTTCGTGGAGTTGAGTACCAAGTCACCTGGAACAACATCCAACATAGTATCGTCAAACTTACTCATGAACGCATAGTTTTTGTCCGCGGTATCTTTGGTTTTAATCAAAACACCGTAACGTTGAGCAACAGTGATGTAGATCATCTCCGTAGTGTTCTTCTCGACGTAAATACCGTCAACTTCAACCACCTCGAATTCGTGGTCTTCCATGTACAAATATTGGGAGACGAAACCACCCACATTGACAATTCTGACAAAGTAGGTCTTGTTTGGCTCAACGTTCCAGGTGTTGTTTCTGGTATCGTTGAACAACAAGTTTTGTGGAATTGGTTCAGCACCAGTGGGGTTGTACAAGTTCATGAACTTCTTTTGCAAGACATCAGCAGTTTTGTGGTACCATTCACCGATTGGCAAAACAACTTCTTCGTCAAAATCGAATGGGTACTCACCATCGGCAGGCTCAATAATGAAAACACCTCTCATACCGTCACCGTATTGGCCAGAAGTATGCGAATGGTACCAGTAAGTACCTTCTTGGTCTGGAACAGTAAAGTTGTACAACATGGTGTCACCAGGAGCGATAGGACATTGGGTAACCATCTCTGGACCATCCATCTGACTGGTTCCGTTCTGGAACAAGCCGTGGAAGTGCAAAGTGGTGTTTCTGTCATCAAAACCATTGTTCAAGTAAAATTGGACTCTGTCACCAGACTTGACTCTCAAGGTAGGCAATGGCCAAGAGTTGTTGAAACCAATAACAGGACGCTCAAGAACACCATCAGGGTTGGCATTGACCCAGTTACATTGGTAGTACCAAGTGTGCGTTTCGGCTGCCACGAAGCTATAGAGCAACGAGAAGATGAAAACGGAAAAAGCTCTCATTTTCCCTAAAATAGTAAATTCCCTAAAGAATGTAAGAACAGGCTGAAGAGAAAAGGGAAATATAAATGGCGCACAACGGAAATTATATATAAAATGCCAGCTGCACACTTTCGCGCGGTGCTTAGAAGATGAATCAGATAAAATATCCGACATTCGGCGCGAATAACCAATTACACTCCCCACCTGCATGATGAACGTACACAGGACGAATTAAATAGAAAGAATGATTGGCTCACTTCGATTGTACTCTATTTTGTCATTTCAACCGGCATTCACGTCAAATCGCCGTCGGCTAGCCTTGGCGTTGACACGTCATGCCACAATCCAATACTGGTTTTATTTTTTTCAAGGAACATTTTTAGTGATACTCTGTACACTTAAAATGCCTTGTGGTGAATAAAATTTAGAGAAAGGTGGAGAAAATTTCGATGTTATTTGTTAGCCCCTGCTCCAATCCTTAGCCCACCACTGTTCGCATGCGTTTTTTCCCGCATTCAATTGATGCAGGACCCACTGCTACTCAATGGGTTGTACGCACAACCGGCGCCGATTTTGGAATAAGAAACGAGAAGAGAATACGAGATTTGTGCACCAGGCAGGTGAAGTCATCGGAGAGCTGCTTGTTTTCATCTATGTCTCCACACTAATTTCCCAATTGTTATTTTCTTTGTTGTTCTTTAATTATTCTCTTCTACAGTGTACGATAGGTCAAAACAGTGCCGAAGTTGTCAAGAGAATAAAAACAGGCACATTTATTGTATGAAAAATCATTAATCGTGCCAGTTTCTTTTTTTAAGATCGGGCACATATGGCATTCGAGTGTGTCAAAGCGTGCATACATCATCCCCCGTTTAATGACCATGTGCACGCAAATGAGGTTTTGAAGAATAACAGCTCTGAAAGCTTCGACACTGTGTGATCACCAACATCGTTCATGCAGCGGTCAAGTCATGATGCCGTTTTTCGACGTGCTCAGTACTTCATATATTCAATCAGTTAAATCCAAGCTCCTAAGCCGCCTTGGTTCCTCATTTGTGAAAACCGACATGAGCATATGTAACCGAGCACATGCTATAGCAAAATCTGTTGTCAGAGCCATTTCAACGGATCTGAGCGTAAGCCCTAAAATCTCTAAGTGGCCAACGCATCCTACATCGGTACCGTTGAAAAAATTATTTGCTTCTAAGTTTCCACTATCTATTTCTCAGCTGTTGGAGGACTATGGTCACAGAGACAACCCGTTTAAGTTTCAGTATGACTTGCTCTCGTCGTTGCCATTTTTCCCGAGTGCTGATGAAACGGGTAGATTCAGTGAAGTGGTCAAGACAGTCCTTCGGTCAGGTGACCACATTAATGAGTTCGTGATATATCCGCCATCATTTCACGGTAAGGGTGAGGAGGAGCGCAAAGCTCTCTATGACAAATGTAACCACTTGATAATGGTGCACGGATATGGTGCAGGCTTGGGATTCTTCTTAAAGAATTTCGATCAGCTTTCTCTGTTACACAAATGGGTGGTTCACTCGATCGATCTCTTAGGTTATGGCTGCTCCTCTCGGCCCAAATTCACTCCCAGAAACTTGAGGGAAGTTGAAGAGTGGTTTCATGACTCTTTCGCGGAATGGTGTCATCTCCGTCGGTTGGACACATCCGAGAAAAAATTGATCATGGCTCACTCCATGGGTGCATACTTAATGGCATCATATGGACTCAAGAGGGATCCAGGATTCTGCAAAACATTAATGATGGTCTCCCCTGGTGCTGTTATCAAGCATAGATCAGAAGTGGCAATTCCGGCTTATTTCGCAAAACTATGGGAGAAGAATATCTCTCCGTTTTCCTTAGTCCGTAATTCTGGTCCATTGGGATCTAAGCTAGTAAGCATGTGGTCCGCAAGAAGGTTTGCTAATTTATCCAAAAATGAGGCATCTCTTTTGCATAAGTATGCGTACGGCATATTTCAGAGCCCCGGTTCTGGTGAATATATGCTTAACTACTTATTGGCACCAGGTGCTAATGCCCGTCACCCTCTCGTCGAGAGAGGGATAGAAAAACTTAAGTGTCAACTTTTGTGGTGCTATGGCGAAAAAGATTGGATGGACAAGACTGGTGGCGAAATTTGCTCAAACATAGTGAATAGCTATCATCACGATCCCAGTCGAAGCACCACATGTGTGATCGACAATGCAGGCCATCACCTTTATCTTGATAACCCTGAAGCTTTCAATCAAGTTGTTCTCAATGAAATGGAAAAATTCAATTGAGTTGACCAACCTCGTCTCCAATAACGAGAATGAGATGGAGTTTCCATTTTATTGAAAGTCTTGTGTTTATTAGCGCAGTAGAGGCAACCCCGGAACTTGCTCCACAGGTCCCTCAAATGTCTCCAAGACCAACCTGGCAGAACCCGAAAGCGATGGATCAGTAACTATAATCTCTTCACCAATGCCTACTAAGTCATGGAGTTTTTTTTGTAAATTTGCCTGAGTCTGTTCCCTCAAAAAAGCGGGCAGCCTCATAAAAAGGTTCTTGTCTCGGGTTGTCACTGAAGGCATCATAAGCATCAAGTCTTGCCGCTTAGCTAGATATTCCAAAAAGTCTTGTAACGTCCACCATCTCATAGCGCGAACTCGTTTTACCTCAGTGCCACACACAGCGCAGTCGGCCTTCTTGGTGTGTGAAAAGGTGTAGGTAAATATGGAATCGTCACCGGAATACATCATGTAGTTCAGGAGTATAGGATTACTGCTGGTCACCACTTTAAAAGCTTCGTTACAGCACGAAGCAGCAATGATAGCATTTGTTGACGCAATTGCGGGAATAATGTTCTTCACCACACCTAAAGTTAAGCTGCGGCTGACATTCTCGATTCCAAACTCTGCAGCTCGGGATTTTGAAAGATGGAACATCAAGTCTACGTCTTCAGGTATGTCAGCATCAAATTTGCGACCGGGAAATCGCCGGGGCCATTCCAACTCCAAGGCCCATTCGATGCAGTGTTCCGGAAGGCGAGGCGTGTTAGCGATAGTACAAACAGGATAGGTCGTCTTCGGTGAAATCATGTCCAAAGAACACTCAAAACATGAGGTCAAGGAGGGTAAAATTACCCTTGACTGGCCTCTAAAACCCTCGGTACCTCCATCAATCAAGGGAATCAACCCGTTCAACTCATTGTCAACAAACCCTACCAATAGAGCATTGATCCACCGACGAGCCTGGATATTATCCAAGCCACAGATCACAGCCGTGAACAGCCTATAAAACTCCTCGGATTTATCTTGAATCTTGCAGTAGTGAGATGTGATGTGTAATGTAGGATCACGCATTCTTTGGGTTACAAAGCGAGCGGCGGCGTCTGATTTGGGCATCCCTATATCTTTCTCTCGAAAGAGAAATTGACGATTGAGATTGGAAACGTCAATCGTGTCCATGTCAATAATGTCGATATGTTTGAAACCGGTGAGGGCCAAGTTCTTGAGAATCTCACAGCCTAAACCCCCGGCTCCAACCACCAATACCCTAGCTTCTTGCAAAGCCATTACCGCGTCGTCAAAATCATACTGTTCCAGGACTTCATTGAAGGGACCAGCAGTTTTGAGCAAAGGTATCACCGATGATAAGTTGCGGACCATGAAGGAGATAAGTAATAATTGCAAGTCATGCAGGTTAAACCGACCAAATCAACCTTCCGTAACTTACCTATACGACAGCGCGAGGCAGATATCGATGAGACTATTGGCACGTGCTGTTTGTATATGTGAGGTGCTCGATCCCGCTAATTTCCAATCATGCCTACGCTATTCTGCCTCTATTCTACACTAGTCATGTCCCTACCGCATTACGTATAATAGGTTTGCACAAGTAGCCTCAATCCACAGATATATCCTCGCCCAGCTTGAGATGAGCTTTTTTGATTGCCGGCCGTTGGGAAGGCGGCATGCCCAATGGCCTTTTTCCGATTTGAGGACCGTTAGACAAGGCCGGTGAGAATGGTCGCCCCGAAGAAACCTGGCTCGTCGGATTAGGCACCGCTCCTTCGGAACGACGTACTTTCACCGATTTGGACGGATCGACTGTTCGACGGACGCTTGCAGCGACGAATTTGTGATCAAAAACCGGCACATCAACGTCGGGCGCTTGTTGGATATCCAACGCCTTTTTCGAGCTGGTAAAAAACACCTGCTCGGGTGCTTTCGTGTCACCATTAGTGTTTTCTTCTGCAGCCATCGAATGATCAGCGTTGCCACTTAGAAGCGGTTTCAAGTCGTCCAACTCATCGATGAATTCGTTACCTTCGGCAGGAAAATCATCACTAAACTGAAACAGATCGTCAAAGTCATCTAGGCCGTAGCCTTTGACCACTGCAGGTGTGATGTTAGGCACGGGTTTAGTGGCCGTCGGAGGAGCAGGTTTTGGAAGAGGCGTGGATGTGGAGGGGTTTGCCGCCGTTGGGCCAGTGCGCACAGAGGCCGCAGTGGATACAGTGGGTTCCCGCCTTGCCGCCTCTCGTTTTAAGACAAGCGGGTCGCGGTAAAAGTCGTCAGCTTCAAGCTCGCGCTGTGGCAACTTGACTTTTTGCATTTTTGCAATTATGCTCTTGTCGTAGAGGCAGTTGCCAAGCACATTACCAAAGCACCGTAGGCAACGTTTTAAAGCGTCAGTGAAAGCTTCTTTTTTGCATTTTTCGAAAGCCATGGCCTTGTTCTTGGCGTTCTCGATAAATCCGTAGCCGAAGTCCTCGTGAAAGGTGCCATCCCGAATGGTGATCCGCACCACCACAGAGAGCCCTAGAGATACTCGGCCAGAGCCATGCGAGTCTAGAAAATCAACCTGGACGCTAATGAGCTCCGAAGACCATCCATTGAAGCCAAAAATCTCGTTTGCCAAGTTGAGAACCTTCCAGCCTTCGATGTACGAGACATTTTGGCCGCCTCCCCCGGGTCGAAAGCTGACGTACTCTGGCCCCAAAACTTTGTTGAGCGCGCGCTGGATACGCTCCTCTTCTTCTGGCTGGAAAGGAATTGCCGAAAACGGACGCGCCATGCCTGGTTTCTGTAGATTTGCCATAGTGGCCGAAGGTCGTGGCGCGGGGGGTCGTCCATTAGAAGCTGGAGCGGGCCTGCCCAGCGTTGAATCTTTTCGGTATGGATGACTCATTTTGGGCTGCTTGTTTGAAACTATCCTTGATTATTCAGGAAGAACGCTTGGATGTGGATACAAGACGTGTAGTTGGTGCACGCGATAAGTGCAGGCGCAGTGGTGTAGATCGATGGAGTCAAGAACAACGCACGTTGAGGAATATCCAGGCTGTACTCCCATATTGTTCCCGATTTAAAACATGACGGTTTGTAATAAAATAGGAATCTTCGAAATCTCATTGTTGAAATGCCCGTATCATTTTTTGTTACCCTACTCTGAGTATCTCACAGGAAACACTTTGCATTACACGCCGATACTGTTTTGCTTACCGCACCCATTTCAAGCTTTTGTATCTTGCGACGCAGCCACTGCCGAAATTGGCCAATCAGGATTTCGAAGACCCAAATCAATGTACGCCGTGGGTGTAAAGGACCTCAGGTAGAATGTATGGGTGCGAATCGCGGTCTTATGATCAACTAGAGATGGCAGAGTGCCCAACCTCTGCCGTCGATTCGGACCGGGAAGAAAACTTAGGATCTGGGCTGGATCCAGAAGAGGATTATTCAATTAGAAAGAAGTCCAGCGGAAAAAAAGATGAAAATCGTTCCTTGCGGCAAGAGCAGGTACAGGCCTACCGGTCGAAAGTGTCAAAAGAGGAAAGAGCTAGGAGAAGCAAACTACGACATGCCGACCCTATGTTATCTGATAGTGAATCGCCCAGGAAAAAGAAGAAAGTGAGTTTTCTTACTACAGACAAAGTTGGTGATACAGAAGCATGACCAAGTATCTACCTCGGCAGTTTGTCACCTAAACAATGCATCACCTGGACAATTCCCACCTCACAATCTCGCAAGGCTGACATAATATGGACTTTATCAGCATAAGTGATTCTGGTTCGCGTCTTGGTATCTTTCTTTACAGTCTGAGTGTAAATGCTACGGTAATGGCACCATGCCTCTCAGTATCATGGGTAATCACGAAACCTCTACTTTTAATTCCGGTAACCTCTATTCAAGCCTATGAATTCTTCTACTATAGACTATATATCTAAACTAGAAATTAATGTTATATTATCGCCTTTTAGTAAGATTCGACCCAAACGTTCTCGCGTTCCGTCTTTAGTGCTCACTTCTTCTGCATCATCAATAACGATGTTCATGAACTCGTCAAAACCTCTCACTTTTCCTTGAATTCTCAGCTGAGTCTGCTCAAAAAGCCATATGGTGACAGTGGACTGCTGTTGCAAATACTTGAAAATTAAATTGATCGGCGGAAGCATAGATTTTTTGTTTTTGACCGACGACATCGTATAACCTGTTGTTCCTGAGTTTTCCGGGTGTCTTAAGATAAAAATAGTTTGATTGTTTCTTATTCCTCAAGATAGGTTTTTTGTTGCTTCCCCACTGTATGGTTCACTGTACAAATGTTTTGTGTGGTTTCGCTTCCCACCATGCATACTCATTCCTCTCAGCAAAACACCAGGACATCTGATATAATAGGTAGTGTCTAGTCCTCACACCCCATCGTTTACCTGATCCCTAGTGATTTATCTTCTACAACGAGACAAGTCAAAGTATCAGAAGTCGGGGCTAAATTGACACTCTGAAACGTTATTGTTTGCTTCATATTCATCGTGTTTTCCGAAACAATATCAAATTCATTATCCTCCGTGTTTCCCTTGAAGAAACGAAGAGAACAACTTTAAATCTAGTGCATCGCTGAATAGTTCGAGGGTAACAATATTTCTGACGATATTTTTTTTATATACATCCATTTGAAACTGGTATCTTATTATGATTATTCAGAAAAAAGAACACTCGAAACAGCCAGAAAATGAGACGCCTCATGAAAGGTTGATCGAGGACATCTGTTCTACGGATCCCAAAGTGTTGGACAAAAAGCTCGAGGATAACATGAAGTGGGATAAGCCCACAGGTGACCTTGTTCATTGGAGCAAAGTTTTAAATATGTTTGATGATATTTTCGAAAAGCAAATCACAAACTATGGCTTAGATGAGCCATATCCTAAACTCAGAGAAATTTTGCCAGATGATTCTAAGCTATTGGTTGCATGCTTGAAATTCACCTCGATGCTTTTGGATCATTGCTCTAATGGCACTATATACTCCAGCTCGGAAAGAATTTTTCAATTGATTGAGACCCCCTCCATTGAAGTCAGGATCGCAGCAATGGAAGTAGCTATTTTCTTGGGAGAAAGACATAGCAACAGCAATTCTAAACGGTTCAGCTTTCCCAAATCAATCCGCTCAAAGATGGTTGAAATCGCCAAGTCCTATCCGCCTCCCTTGCCTTCAGGTTTTATCCAAAAAAAAATTGAGCAAAGCGTCCTCTCTGCAGACGACCCCGCAAAGAAGACTGTGCAATACAGCTTGGTCGATTCCATTGACCTTGAAAAGAAATACCCGTCGAAATGGAAGCTGCTATCCTTCCAATATTATGACCCAAATTCTACTGAAATGAAGTCTGCGAAGGACAAGAAAGGGAGTCAACCTAAAGTTGAAGAGGGCGTAGCAAACTTCAGTTTGAATGAAGATCAGGTCAGAAGGTTGTCATACGAGCAGATTTTGGACAAAGGGTCCGAGTGTTTGCCTAAGGAGAGCTGGTTTACCTTTTCATTGGCGGCATTAAACGTGAAAGCTTTCAACACGAAGCTGTATGATTCATTAAAGGCTCGTTATGATCTTGTTAGAATGAAGTGTATTGCTGTGGCAATCACTTGCTTAGTCTGTAATACGGACTACACCTCATCCAATTTATTTGAACCAGAACCATACATTTTGAGCTTTTTAGTGGACCTTGTCTCCCCAGAATTCTGCTCTGTTGTTCCAACAGAAGTATCTCATTCTGCTATTAAGGCTCTCGACTGTATTGCTTCGAAGCGTGTGTGGGGAACCGAGTTAGTACGTCACCTAGGGGGCAACGTCAACCACGGCGTGATGTATCAACTTATCAGGCACATCAACAAGAAAATAAAAAACCAGGATGAAGGCTGTTATGAAAAAAGTCACCTCGTCTTCTTCACTATTTTGAGCCACTTTATTGAATCGAAGTCTTTGTTGCCTCGGCTAGCCTCGGGTGGCTTATTAACCGAATTAATGACTTTCTTAAACGTCCAAACAAAGTATAGGTGGACTTGCTCAGCTGCATTAAATACTTTGTCCATGTTCTTGACGTCCTCTCCGGAGTGGGTGTCTGAATTTGCGGATAATCATGGATTTCAATTATTAATTGATACTGTTAACTATGAGGTGAATTTTGCTTTGGATAACCCAGATTTTGCAGGCGGTTCCCCAAAAGACATCGTTACAGACTACAAAATTACACTTCGTCAGATGAATTACTTAAGAAATTTGCTTAAGCTATTCACAAATCTAATTCAATCTGAAGCTGGGGATCGCCTTAGAAATCTTTTTGATTCTTCTATATTATTGAGTTTTAACAAGCTAATCGCGAACCCTGATCTCTTTGGCTCGTTAGTTGTGTCGGCGACAGTGGATTCTGTTTTATATATTATTCATAACGAGCCCACAGCATTCTCCATTTTAAAAGAAGCAAGTGTTATAGACACGATTCTTTCCAACTATCAAGATTTATTTATGCCTTCGCTTGAAATAATTTTATCTCTTCTTGAAGTTTTGGGGGCCATTTGCTTGAACAAAGAAGGCTTATCCATGGTGATCAAAGCGGATTGCATCAACAAATTTTTTAAAATCTTCTATGAATTAAAATTGGCAAAGGTTTTGGTTCAAGCGGACGCAAGCACTTCCCTTGGGTGTTCATTAGACGAACTAGGAAGACATTTTAATACTTTGCGCCCTCTGATAATGGCTGAAGTGAAAAATTTAGTGCGAAACTTTTCGTCATTTGCGAACAAAGAACTAAAGCCTGTTCGCTTTTACGGAACAGGTGAACTGATGTTTTACTCTCATTCTAAGGACACATCAGTCAGCGCCCAAGAACCTCAGGATGAAATAGAGTTATGGGAAAGTATTCAGGGCTCAAATCTTATTGACAATGTTTTCAGCTTCTTAAGTGGGTTTCTTCAAGATAGTGGACAATGGGGTAAAGAATGTGTAACTGATATACCGTTTTGCGATTGGGAGAACTTCTTATTGATGGAAAATGCACCATACGACTACGTGTCCACTAATAGTATGATAAATTTCTTATCCATACTCAAATATCTCAATGATGAAGAGAAAAATTATGGCTTTCCCCATTTATTGAACACAGTCAAAATTTTGCTAGGATCTGAAGAACTTCAGTCCTTTATTTCTTATCGAGGTGAGGGGTCATTTTTTGAAACATTCACAGACGATAATCGTGAAGGAAATAGACATCTTCAAGCGATACATAAAGTCAACACTGTCTTACATGGAATCACTGAAAGCTTTTTAAACCCAACGATCATGGTGCACGAAAGATATTCATCTTTCATCAATTACCTTGGCTCTAACTCTGATCTCATCGGGCAGTTGGTAAAGCTTTTGGGCCAATGTATTGTTGAGGAGATCAAAATTCGATCAAAATTGCCCCTGAAAGTGGTAGATATCACTGCACCATCCAGTGAGGCTGGAATAGACTCCCCACTGCTTTTGGTTTATTCAGAATGCCCTAGTAAGAAACTACCAGTCGAACACGATAATAGCGCAAAATTTAAGAATACTTTACAGTTGCGGTTCTTGTTAAACTATTTGCAATTTAGTATTGTTCTCATTCTCGCTTGTATCTCGAGAAGTTGCATGCAAAGGAGACAAGACTACTTCAGCATCGAATGGAGAAGAAGCGCTGCTATTTGCACTAGATTATTGGCTATTTCTCTCTCTGAAATGTGGAAACTGAAGAAAGACATTCATGAGTCTTACCACTCAAATTTCGACTTAATTACCATGAATGTCATTTACTTTGTGGCTAAAAGTAAAGACAAGGGAAAAGAAGTTTTTTCGACTGCTTTAATCCTGTATTTTTTTATCACAACATCCGTGGTCGAAATGATGGTTGACACCACGATTCAAACTCTAGAAGAATTGGCTAGCCTTTCGTCTCCTGGAGATGAAGCAAAAACTGGTGAACCAATAAAATCAACCGTTGAGTCGGTGAAAGGGAACTTTGTGAAGCAGGCTCTACTCTTTCTCGCTAACTTGAGTACACCGGGTTTGATAGCAAAACTCCCATCCAGCTCTCATTTCTACAATCGTGATTATTGTGACGGTGATTCTGGCGTTATTACAGGAATAGTGAGCCAAACAGCTGTACAAAATCTTCGCCTTGTCATTGCGTACTTGGGTTCTAAGTCCCGAATGTTTATGGAAGATGATTTTTCGGCATTCTATAAGTTGGGGCCATCCACTTCGCAATCGCTCATCACTATTGCCAGAAACACCTGGAAAGCCGAAATTGTTGATGATTTTTATCCTTTGAAGCCTGAATGGATTCCACCAGTGGCAGAGGAGGTGGAATTTTTGAAGACCGAGGCAGGATTCACAGAAGAAGAAGCTGTTGAGATTTTGCATGAGCTCAAGTCTCTTCGCCTGTTGTACAACGCCCTTAGCTCCCCAGATTCTGTTCTTGATAAAGAGAAATGGAAAAGGTGCAAAGAAAGACTTAAACTTTCTGACATTGAAAAAAAATTTAAATACGAACCAATCAACACCGGGGTGAGTGAAAACTTCAAGAAGGAGAGAGAAAATGAGGGTTCTATCTTATTCACTTCGACAATGATAAAATTGGCAATGTCCACTAAACATGCTGTCCATGATATCTATTTAGCTTTGAAAGGACAACAATTTGAACAACCTACTTTAGTTGAGCTTTACAGCTTGATTATTGATTTGAGCAAAAACAAGTCGGGCAAAAACCTCTCTCGTTTAGCCTCATTGGTAAATTTGTTTGAAATGTTGACCTGTTACGAACCACTGACTCTTCTGGTCACAGAAACAGACCAAAGGCAATTGGTCTTCAAAAAATTTGTTGTCTTTTTCATTCAAGAACTCGAGGAAAGACCAGACCTTATCGACACCAAATACTATAATTCTAGTTTGCATTTGCTCGAGCTCTTACTTAGTCAGACTGTTCCTAACATTCTTCCCGAAACTAAGCCTAACTATTCTGATATAGAAGCAGATGAAAACTTAAAGTTGCGAATTTTGAAAGCTATTTCTGGCCTTGAACCAACACGCAATGTTCAATCTGCCGTTAGTCTATGTCGCATCATGTATTTGCTTGCCAAACAGAGCAATTATCGAGATCAAATAGCTAATTCTCGTTTGCTACAATATTTGACAAAATCTATGGCAAATTTCCTGAAAGGAGAGCTCCTTCCATTCAAAAATCTTCAAGATATTGTTATTTTAGTCATTCGCGTCTGCTTTGAATCTTGTGTCGTTGTTGAGAATATAATGTCTACAGAAATTGTCAGGCACATGAAGAAGGGGGGAAGACGGGACCTAAAAATATTAATTAATGACACAAGACACTTACTTGCAAGAGATCCTGAAATTTATGTTAAGGTGATGTCTAAGAAAATACGCCTTGTCGATGATCAGCCAGATCACGATGCAATATTTCTTGTGGATGATAATGAAACCGCTCTCTCTATAGCCGGCTCTTCTCAAGATGTTGAAATCTCGAGTATCGAACAACAAAAAACACCTTCGAATACAACAGGTTTGGTACATTTACTCTTGCACGAACTAATGGATGCTTACAAAACCGACTGGACATCAAGTCCAAATCAGGAGACTGAAAAAGAGGAAGATCCAAAACCTAAAAAATCAAAAGACCTGGATTTCATGATTCTATTGAAAAACCCCCAGTTTGCTTACATGTGCTTTCTTTTGCAAACACTAACTGAATTACTAGGCTCCTCGAAGGAAGCAAAGTTAGAGTTTATCACTTTCACCAAAAAGCATACGGCGATTGATAATAAAAAGCCGCGTTCAACATCATTAAATTTTTTCATACACCAAATGATATCTAGCCAGCTATTCGTTTCCTCTAGCGGTCCAGAGTATGAGAGAAGAGATCTTCTATCATCTTTAGCTAAAATCACAATTCTTGCTTTGGTCTCGACAACAAATGTTGATGCAAACGTTGTTGCTAATCCAAAGAAAGAGGATCCAGATATGGTAATTGTCCGTAAGTTTTTGATGGACATAGTTTCTAAGATCTTGAAGGAACTTTGCCAATCTGGGTCGCTGCTTTCTTTGACTTACAGCAAATTGTATGATTTGCTTGATATGTGCGGATGTTTACTATCTTCCAAGTTTAGAGAGGTATGTTATCCACTTTTAGATAAGGCTGCAACCAAAATGGATC
Source organism: Clavispora carvajalis (assembly GCA_030581635.1). NCBI lineage: Eukaryota > Fungi > Ascomycota > Pichiomycetes > Serinales > Metschnikowiaceae > Clavispora > Clavispora carvajalis. The sequence goes on along the minus strand of JAKTTV010000003.1, from coordinate 433,936 downwards.
CTTTTTTTATCGCATCGGCGTTTATCGACATTCAACTTCCTAACGCAATAGCGTCTGCTTTGGCTTGTTTGAACTTGAATTTCCCTTCGATTAGTCGAATTTTGAAAGTTGGGTTGAAACCACTTGCCAACTTAGCAAAAATCAAGGTAGCTCATGCTGAATTGTTTGAGTCTACTACTGTGGATGATGAAGAGATCGACGATGACATTGAGGACAGAGATGAGACTCCTGACCTCTTTAGAAATTCAACGCTCGGTATGTACGATATTGACCTTGACAGTGAGGAGGAGAATGACTACTACGATGACGGTCCGATGGATGTCATGATGTCAGAATCACAAACCTCAGATGATGATTCGGATAGCGGTATTACCAGTGATACGGACAATGATTCAGTGGCAGATGAAAACATGATCGAAGAGGAATTACAAAACCAACTTGAAGGCTATGATAGTGATGATAGCGCTAACGATATTGAAATAATCGACGAGTTAGCAATTCAGTCAGAAAACGACTCGGAATATGATGAAGATGCAGACGATTTGTCCGATTTCTATGGATTCGATGAGAGTGACCCTGAGAACACTAGGGCTGGGAATGACGAAGAAGAGGACGAAGAAATGCAATTTGATGACGATGAGCTTGATGAGTGGTTAGATGCATTCGCTGATGAAGATGAAATTGCCGAAGGTTCTCGGGAAACTTCGTCTCGTTTTGCCCACACATCCCCCAATTTCAACGACCGCGGGTATGACGAGTTGCTTTCACACTCGGACGAAGATTCGTTGACCGATCAACAGAGTGAATACAGCCTCGATGGCAATGAAACGGAATTGGAAGATGGCCATGAAGATGCCGCTAGGGCACGGCACTTCGTTGCATCATTTTTCGATACTCATCGTATAAGTAACGACAATGTGTCAAATTTGCTACACGACTTGTTGCAAGGAAGACATTTGCTGATCGATATTGGATCTAATGGAAACGATGCCATGCTCCTACTCAATGACAGAAATACTATGGCGCAAAAAAGTTCTTTCGATTCTTTCATACACTCCACTTCTGAGAGGTGGAGGGCAGCTTACGCTTATTTTTACCGCAGAATTGAAAACAGTTTGGTGAAAATAATGTACCAAAGGGTACGTCTGTCCATATACGCCGAAAGCATGGAGATCTTTGTTAAGAAGAAGGAAGAAAGGGAACGTTTGAAAAAGGATAGAGAAGAAAGAGACAGAAAAAGGATGGAAGATTTGGAACGCAAGAGAGAAGAAGACGAGCGTCAACGCCAACTCAGCATCGCGGCTGATGAAAACTTTCAAAGAGAACCTGTAATGTTAATGATAGGAGATCGTGAGGTCGATATCAGTGGAACGGATATCGATCCAGAATTCTTTGAAGCTTTGCCAGAGCATATGCGAGAAGAAGTGTTCACTGAACACGTGAGAGAACGGAGATCTCAAGCGTCTAATACGGAGACAGAGGTCCGTGAAATTGATCCTGATTTTCTTGATGCTTTACCAGAACACATTCGTGAAGAAATAATGCAACAAGAATCATTTTCACGGCGGCTTTCAAGTGGCGGTTTCAGATACGGGGATGATGACATGGATGAGTCCGATGAAGAATCTGACATTGAGCCTGGTTTGACTCCCGAGGTGCCTGAGAGCTCATTGGGACACGACGAAGTCAAGAGAAGGAAAACAAAAAATTTCATCTCTCCATTGATCGACAGAACAGGTGTTGCAAGTTTGGTACGACTTTTATTTGTACCACAATCTGTCAATCATAGGGAGCACATTTATCTGACTCTCTTGCAAATTTGTAACAACAAGCAAACCCGCGCTGATATTATGAGTTTGTTAATTGCCATTCTTTATGATGGTTTGAGTGGTCAAAAGAGTTTAGAAAGGGTGTTTGAACAAATGTCATCAAAGGCCGGAAATCTGAAAGCAAGCCACTTCCCACTTCCCATCGGAGCTACGCCAGTGATTGTTGGTGTTCAGATGATTGAAGCGGTCTTCTACTTGCTTGAAAAGAACAGCGCTTTACGATTATTTTTGCTTACTGAACATGAGAATTCATTTATTTCCAAGAAGCACCAACGCAAAAACCGGCTCAAGGATCCGTCAACGTGTGAAGAAAGATATCCTATTAATCTTTTACTTCGCCTTTTGGAAAATCCACTTTTGAGGGAAGAGAATTTTTTCATCGATTTACTTGCTAGCGTTTTGCATTTTGGAACGCGGCCATTGTTGATTTTGAGTGACAAATCCAAAATCCACCCATCTTCTCTTGATTCTAATTTCATTCCAGATAAAAACTTGCGCTTGATTGTTCGAATCTTGACGTCTAATGAATGTGTAAACACAACATTCAGGAGGACAATCAGTGCCATGCAACATCTTTCCTTATTGGAAAACGCTCAAGCAGTGTTCTCCGCAGAACTTTCAGAAAACGCCACCAGATTAGGAGGGCTGATCATATGGGACTTAAAAAATTTGACTGGTTCTCTAGCAAAGAACAAAGATTACGAAAACGGTGGCAAACTTGTCAACAGCTTCACAGCTCCTAGTTCAGACCAAGCCAAACTTCTCAGAATATTAACTGCATTGGACTATATGTTTGAATCGAAGAAAACTTCTGATAAATCAACTGAAATAGCTCCTGAACTTGATCAATTAACTGAAATCTATCAACATCTCAAGTTGGGGAGCTTGTGGGATGCACTTAGTGATTGTTTGCGTGTATTGGAAGAAAATCAGGAGTTGTCAAAGATTGTCACCATTTTATTGCCTTCGATTGAAGCTCTCATGGTCGTTTGCAAACACAGTAAGGTTAAAGACTTTCATATCAAGGATGCCATGAAGTACGAAGCAAGAAAGATTGACTTCACGAAGGAGCCCATTGAAAGCTTATTTTTTTCCTTTACGGACGAGCACAAGAAGATATTGAATCAAATGGTGAGAGCAAATCCCAATTTGATGAGTGGGCCATTTAGTATGTTGGTGAGAAATCCGAAAGTTTTGGAATTTGATAACAAAAAGAATTATTTTGATCGTCAATTACATGAGGCCTCCAAAACCAATGAAAAATTATCGATCAGTATCAGCCGTGATCAAGTGTTCCTTGATTCTTATCGCGCACTCTTCTTCAAATCTGTTGAAATTTTCAGAAATTCAATTTTGGAGATCAATTTTAGGGGTGAAGCTGGAGTTGATGCCGGTGGTGTCACAAGAGAATGGTACCAGGTTTTATCGAGACAAATGTTCAATCCGGACTATGCTCTATTCACTGCTGTTGCAAGTGACGAGACCACTTTCCATCCAAATCGGACATCTTTCATCAACCCTGAGCATCTTTCGTTTTTCAAGTTTATTGGGCGCATAATCGGTAAAGCAATCTTCGATAATTGCTTTTTGGACTGTCACTTTAGTAGGGCAGTCTATAAGAAAATATTAGACCGGCCGGTTTCTCTCAAAGATATGGAAAATCTTGATCTAGAGTACTCCAAGTCTTTGATGTGGATGCTAGAGAATGACATTACTGACATCATTACAGAGGACTTTTCAGTTGAAACAGATGATTACGGAGAACACAAGACGATTGATCTTATTCCAAACGGCCGCAATATTCCAGTGACAGAGGATAACAAACACGAGTATGTGCGGTTAGTTGTCGAGTATAGATTGCAGACATCCGTCTCTGAGCAAATGAGCAATTTCATTATTGGGTTTCATGAAATTGTACCGAAAGAACTAGTGGCCATTTTTGACGAGCAAGAGCTTGAACTATTAATCAGTGGTTTACCCGATATTGATGTCCAAGATTGGCAGAATAACACGACTTATATCAACTACTCCGCGGCATCGGAACAAATTCAGTGGTTTTGGAGAGCAGTTAAGTCATTTGACAACGAAGAAAGGGCGAAATTGTTGCAGTTTGCAACGGGTACGTCTAAGGTTCCGTTAAATGGATTTAAAGAATTGCGTGGAGCTAATGGTGGTTGCAAATTCAGCATCCACCGTGATTATGGACCAACCGACAGGTTGCCATCTTCTCACACGTGCTTCAATCAAATTGATCTTCCCGCATATGAATTGTACGAGACTTTGCGTGGATCATTGTTACTCGCGATCACCGAAGGTCATGAGGGTTTTGGTCTAGCATGAGAGGAAGTTGAAAGTGGTTCAAGCGTATTACATAATATTCAATAGCCTTCAGTATATACACTAATAGGGAAACGTTTCCATTTGATCGGCCAACTCTTCCAAGTCTTCCGAGGATCTGAGGTGGCTCACGAGAGAGTAGTTTCTTTTATTGATCTCCTCTACCTCATCATTGTACATGTCACATTCAGAGATGAAATCTTGGGGACGCATAGTGATACGACCATTCTTCTTGAATACATATTTGGTGACAGAAATTGCACATATCTTGCCGTTAGAGGACACGAACTTCAGAAGAACGTACAACCACTTATTATCCCAAGCCAATACATTAGAGGTGATTTCATAGCGTTGGAACACCTTGATCTCGCGTTTAAAAACGCACTGGATTGTCCCTACTGGGACATAGGGGCAATTGCCAAGTGAAATAGACTTGAATTCTCCGGACTCATTTAACCATGTCTTCATGAACAATTTTTGAAATAATTGACACACTAAGGCCGTACGTGCGATATCCAAATCCAATAAGTAGGTCGAGTTGGATTTGTGCAAGTACATGTCGATTTCTAGAGGCGACGCATACGTTTTGTATGACACTCCTTTGAAAACATCTAGCTTAGAGGCACCAAAGCCATACGTGTTACGGTTGGTGCGAATATATGCGTTCTTGTGGATGACAACATGTTTAAATACTTGGACATAGAAGCGGATCAGATACGCCAAAGGGAGGGTCTTATAAGTTGAGACGATGAGGGCGACCGCCAAGAGCTTTGAAAGAAGCAAAAGCATATCCGTGGAAAGACGACAATCGCCGATTGTGTGATAGTGGGCCGCAAGTAATATTCGGACGACCCTCGGCACGGAACGCACGCACGAACCGGTCGAACCTGCATCTCACTAAGTTGAGGTGCGGATGTAAGGGAACGAGAAGGCAACAATTTGCTGGTTGGGCCTGGCGTTGCAGAAAGCCAATGATGCAGTTGCGATTCACACTCTGCTGCGGAACATCGAACGCAGAAATGAGGGAATGGCAAATCAGCGATTTCAACGAGCCTCATCCCTGGTCCGAGTTTACTATATTCGGGCGTGTAGTTCACTTCGGCTTACTCGCCTCGGTTTATGGCCGAGAGAGAAGAATCCGCGCTCTGGATGACTGAAGGGTCACAGAAAGCGCACACAAGCCGCGAAATTCATGATGTAAGGGCCTGTCTGGGGCGCGAGCTCGGTATGGGTGCTAAAACCGCGGCGCCGCTGCAGCGGAGTATGAGGGTGGCGGCCGAAACAGAGTAAGGCACTACAGACGATGAGAGAAGAAATGATTCGTGAAGCATGGACTATGAAGATGTAATTGGTAAAGGGAGACTAAGCCTCCGCGAAAGGGCATTTGTGGGCATCAATGTGGGTGGAGATCCACTCGTCCACATTGGAAAAGTTAGCCAGGCAGAGGCGGCAGGAGCCCGCCACCAGATTACGCTGGCTCTTTTTCGTGCCGCCCGGGTATTGGAAATGGATCGCCTTCAAGTGGTTTTTGTAAGTGTCGCAGCGAGAGAAGATACCCAGCGTGTGGCAGCAATGGTCGCCGCGAGGCCCGTTTTTGAATGGGCACCGGAACTGGCCGTTGTCCGCGCCGATTTCCTTCCAGTGACACTTGAAGTGACGGAAGAGGTCGTTGGGGCGGGCAAAGCCACGGTGGCAAATCTTACACACGTGGGGCCGGGACGTGGGCTTCAAGTGAGTTGATTTATGTGTGGCCAAGTTACTAAAATAGAGATGGCACTCGGGGCACTGGCGCTTTTTGCGCGGCTTCCACTCTTTGCTAGATTGGGGCGGCGAGTGCGCCTCAGGCGACGCCTCGGCCGAGTGAGAGGGCGACGCGGTGGTGCGGGGCGGCGTGGGGGGAGTTTCGGCCTTTACCGCCGCCTGCGGCGACCGCGCCTCCGGCAGCTGGTACCTGGAAGCGGCCGGGGCGGCCAGCGCGCACGGGCCTGCCGAGAGCATGGAAGCGGCCGCCAAAGACGAGAGTCCTGCAGCTGCGGCGGGCGTGGGGCCTGCGGCGGGCGTGCCGCAGTACGCGGGCGCCGGTGTGAGCGGAGGCCACGCTGGCGCGGCGCCGTACTGGCGGGGCACCAAGTGAGGGAGCAGCTTGTACAGGTCGGCCTGGAAGTGGGGAGGCGGTAGCGGGAGGTCTAGCGAGAGCAGGTTGATGGGAGGAAGGCGGCAGGCAATGTTGTGGGCCATGGTTGCAGGTGGGAGGACTGAGTGGAGGACACCAAAGAGGCAGTAAGCGACTGGGCAGTTGAAGGCTTGAACAAGCACGGCAGAGAAGACACGCTGGCGCAAGGAAAAGAAGGGGGAGGGCAGAGCAGCTAAACCAAAGTAGTGCGGACGATCAGGACATGCGGCGGTATTTAAGTGGCTTGTGCCGAAGGAAATGTCGATGGGATTCCGCAGGCGTTCCGCCGTCTCCGGCGGCTCTATTTACAGGACCGGACGGCTGAGTCTCTGGCCGCGCATGCGGCCTTGCCGGGTTGTATGCACCCACTTCCCCTATGTGCTCCGCCTCCGCACACTTGCCGCACGGGGAAGCACCGGCTTTGAGAAGCGGTGGGTGCTTGATGGCACCCGAAGCGGGCTGGGATATGTAACTTGGGGGCGCAGCGGTGCTACACGGTCGGTGCCCACCTTCACCCCCGGCATGCGGCCGGGCACACGGGCCCTGATCCGTGATCCGCTGCTGCCGCACGGTTGCGTCGGTGATGCGCGCCTCTCCTATCCACCTTGCCTGCACGGGCCCCAGGCTTTATCTCTGGCATTAGTTATCTCCGCCGTGCCGAGTGAGCCGTGCCGCCACGTCAGTTAGCCGGGAGCGGCCTGGCGCTTGCCCTGTCAGTGCAAACTCCGCGCTCCCGCCTTCTGCCACATCAGCGTGCGGGAGCCGCATGCCCCCCAGGCTTGGGGGGCCCCCAGGCTTGGGGGTGGCTCTATCTGTGTGCAGCGCATCGTACGTGGGGCTCCGGCTGCTTCGGGCACCGACCCAATGGTCCATCTGCACCCCTATGGAGCGCCTTTACGTAGGTACGCTTGACTTGCGTGCTGTGCCCATAAATCGCGGTGTTTGGATCTGGGGCTCTTGGTGCGTCTGTTGCGCCGTGCGCTTATGCTGGAGCATTGTTGCGGCCCTTCGGCTTGCGGTGGGGAGGCCGTTGCCTGATCCGGGTACAACGCCTGCAGCCGGCACTCGGGCGAATTCCGCTTTTGGTACGTCGGCGGGGTTCCGGACTACGTCCTGGTGCTATATTATGTTCCGCCTGTGATCTGACCGCGGCTTCGAGTGCGTCCCTCGTGTGCTTACGCTGGGTCATCTAGTCTCGATTGCTGGCGCGCATATGCCATTTCCCTGTCTGCACGCGGACTTCCACCGGGCCCGTTTGCCGATCTGTCATCTACCCATGCCCTGCTCTCGCGGGCTGTAGGCCCTGTAGATTGCAGACAGCAAATGTTCGGGTACGGTCTCGGTGCAGGCGGTGAGCAGTGTTTGCGTTCTTCATGGCCTCTTGGAAGGGAAATGGGACATTTTCGCCGATGTGCCGAACTGCCTCCGCGAATATCGGCTCATATCCACTCTTAAACCCGGTCGCCTCGACGGCCCATCTTGTGCTCCGCAATGGCTTCCATCACCGCCGGCGCCTCCTGTTGATGGCTACGCCTTGCGCTCTGTTGTTATATCATGTATTCTCCTACGCCGTGCTTTTCACTTAGCCTCAAGTCGCCTCTCTTTGCTACATAAATTAACTTCATCACGCCTTTCTCGAGCGAGCACGGGTGGCCGCAGCCTCGGCACCGGAGGCAGCACCAGTGGCTTGCTCCTCCTTCTTCGCAGCCTTCTTCTTTCCCGAGTTCTTGTACACCTTGATGTAAAAGGAGATGAACAACAACAAGTACGACGTCAAGATCAAGTAGCCGTAGAAGGCCGCCAATTCGGAGCCAAAACAGTCACCCACGTGTGGCAACGAAGGGAAGTAGCGGTATGCGTAGTGGGTGTATGTGGCGAAGTACACAAAGCCCAAGTCCAACACAAACTGGATGATCTGGAACCGAGTCACCCACTCCTTCCACCACACACGGATGCCACGGGCACTCAAAAAGTAGTACCAGTACATAACCACGTGCACTGCCAAGTTCAAACTGATTGGCACCCACTCCACGGAGGTGGAACCGGTTAACTGTGTGTAGCACAACAACGCGGTGGCACCGTGGTGGTACACATGCAAGAACAACAACTTCTTCTTCTTTAACACCAAGAACACCGTGTCTACCAACTCCCAATACTTGGTCAAGTAGTTGAGGTAGTACAATGTCACCAACTTGGGAGCAAACGCCTGCTCGGCACAGATCGCATAGAACAAGCCGTGGTGGTACAAAATAGGTACCAACTGCTCCACCATCAACAACAAGAGAATGAGCGACACCAAGGTCAACCCCAAGTTATGCACCTGAAACAAAAAGTTCAACTTCAACGCAGGCAAGTTCAAGGCATTGGACACGGCGCGGCCGCCGAAAATTACCAAGTAATATACCGCAATCACGCTCAACGCCTGGTAGCCGTTGGCCATAAATGTTTGGTGGTGAACAAACTCGAAGTCTTCCGCAGGGTAGCCGATAATTTTCTCAAACACAAAAGAAAACAACGGCCACAAGTGGATTCCAAATGGAGTTTCAATTGACGGCCAGCCTACCTCCAAGAGAGGCGCCTGTGTGAACGGATTGGAGGCCATATTACTTGCAATACAGTGATGCTTTGCCGAGAAAAATAATAAAAAAGTTTGACCTTTTGGCGTGCGCGTTCGCACGCGCGACTCACATGCACGGTCTCTGTTTTGGGCCCATCATTGCGACTCCCAACATATCTTGCGGCTCTGACATATCAGGAAATCACTTTCTCTGTCCATTTCGTGGATCGTTGTTGAAAGTTTTCACAAATGGTCCTGACTTCTCCTGACTTCTTTGAAACGGAAATATTCTTCCTTTTTCGTGACGCAAGTCCCAATCTTTTAATCGCCGTGCAATCTTCAATAAACTCACTTCCTAAAGTCTCTAGCTACACTCTAAAATTCTCGCATAAAAGCTTTCGTGTAAACTCGTTTTGCTATATACCTGTTTTCTCTTCAACATCTAGCCGCTACACCTAACTTATGGGCAATTTGAGCGAGGTCTGTGGCTTTGGTTTCAAGTTTAAAAAGTCGATTGAAACAATAATATCATAGCCATTTTCCTCGCACGCGTACAATGCTTCGTGTTCGTTCGAATGCAAAAACCGTATGTTTTCTCCGACCAACGCACGGATCAACATACAGCTCTCGAGATCACGGATCTCAATAAAGCCCGGTTCAAAAGCTAAAAGGTAAGGGTAAAACAAGGCTATGTTCTGCGGCGACCCCTCCCAGAAAATTCCCCAATCGTGTTTAGTTCTCCACCCGTTCTTGTTGATCAAGAACGAGAATTCGCTATAACTCAATAAAAAGTTTTTATCGAGACGGTGGATTGCGAGAGGTGTAACACTCTCTCTTTGTGTCGCAAAGTCAAGCGAAGGGTCCGCCTCATCAAGAATTGGTTCCTTTTCGCCGCCTCCAAGTGACAAGATCTCAAATCCCTTGGTGCATCCAACGCACAATTTCGTCTTCAAAAATGAAATTGACACCGGCTCAGAGCTGAAACTGATCTCTCTCACATCCATCCTTTTGTGTTTGTTTTTGTTCTTGTCAAACGGGTTGGTAGGCTCCACGATTGCAATCGCCCTGGTATTACCGCTCTTGACGGCGCACACGAGTAACTTTCCTTCGCAAACACCGGTTTTAAAGAACGAAACATGATTTAAAATTACCTTTCCACTTCTGGTATTCTTGACGTGGTCAAGGGAATCGGTGCATGAAAGATCAAACTCGTAAAGCGTCTTATCAGACAACACCAAAATTTTCGAGTACTCCACCAAAACCTCCATCTGAGTCACATACGGCTTGCTTATAACCATGGTAGGATCTGAACAAATTCTCTGGTTAGAAGTCGCGCTGATGGTACGAACAGTGGAAACCCATACTCCACCATCCGTGCCATATAGCAACTTCTTTCCGCCATAACATGGAACACCGCAATTAATTCTGTTGTTACCAGAAAATCGTCTTGTCTCGTACTTGCAAAGTGAAAAGATGTCGTGTTTAGCGATTAATTTCATTTGCTGTTGCTGGACTTGCAGCAAAAGCTGGTTTTGGGTAGTGACATCGTCCGCAAACAATGACACGTGAACGGGATTATTTCCGAGCCCAAAGAAGTTCACTTGCAATTTTTGTTGGGACGAAGAGACAGGATTATACTGAGACGTATCCATTTTTTTCTTCAGTCCCGTATCAGATACGATGGATCCATCTTCGCGGTATTGTAAAAGAGTTTTGAAGGTGGGTGAATCGTACCCGCTATTGATAAAAAACAAGGGCAAATAAATCGGTCTTTCAAAAACTTTATGCACCTCTCTCTTATTTTGAATTTTATGTTTTACCATCAATAATGCATGCTCGAAAAGATAAATATCAATCTTTTCGTTGTCCCTTTTCCGGTTCAACGTCACCTGATAAATGATGCGGTTGCTATAATGCAATTTGAAATTGTATCTTTCCTCCAAAGTTTGTCTACCTAAAAGTCTATGCAACACCATTATTTTGTGCCTGTCAGTGCTCTCACCAGTTTGCACATTGATCTCCCCGAGTACCTTCTCGATTTCTTCCTTTGCTTTGAGAAGATTTTTATAGTCTGGTGAGGACTCGTTAGTATTTTTAAGGATTCCTGCGACAAGCAATTGGTATCTTGCGGGTCTTTGGACTCCCTTGATCAAAAAGGAGGACAAATCTTGCTTTCGGGATTCTGGTTTTTTTTCAATTGCCTCGAGAAATCTGGAATATTTCATATTGACCTGTTGTTGTCTCTCATGCTCAAAACTAGCAAAAACTTTGTTTCCTGAATATTTAATAAACGGCTCAAAGCTGCCAACATACTGTAGGACGACATCACCAATACTTTCAATAACGGGCTTCTCTTTCTGTTGGCGAGAAGTCAATGACTCGCTTAAGCTCTTTGCAAGGCGTAAAAGATCACTCACTCCGCCGAATACAGTTCGGATAAATGCATCGCGTTCTCTTTCAGGGATGATATTGTTCGCCGGGTTTCTCAAAGGCATGATGTAGAAATCGGTCATGAACTCAAGGTCCTTAACATAGTCTCTTTCCGTATAGATGAGCTCATAGATTAACTCTTGTCTCATCTTCTCATGCTTGTCAAGCTTATCTAAAACAGAATTATCGACTGTCTCGTGCCACAATGTTTTTACAGTATCAGTATCATGTAGTGATAGCCTGGATACAGCTCTTTTCAACCCACCTCTAGGTTTCATGTTGAGTCTAGCTTGCTGTTCCAACCTTCTGGGGCACGCAATAGAGTAACACAAGCTGTTTCTATTACATGTTGGGGAATAACAATCGGTCAAAATAGTAAACACACCATTCACACCAGTCAGCTCTTGAGCAGCTTTCTCATTCAACTTGTTGAGGTTGGTAAAACTAGATGCTGCTGTTTCATGCGGACTCCCAGGCGCTCCATGTAATGGTGAGGTTGGGTACGGAGCATTCGATGAAATCAGTGGCAGACTAATAGAATTAGCTTGGTTTTCGACTAGAGAGCCTCGCTGTGAATTATTACCTGTAGCCAAAGTATTGGAGTCGTCGGGAAAAAATTCCATATCGCTGTAAACCCGACTGAATGCGTAAACTTCGTTTTGAGAGTCACGCAAACGATGATTATAGGTTACATCGTGGTAAAATTTCTGTGCGTCCATCGCTCTTCCAAGCAACAACGCAAGATTACGATCATTGGTGCGAATGAGGTAGCAGATGGCATCAACAGCCTCTTTTCCAGTGAAGGAATCATGATACTCCAAACCATCCTTCATGTTGATGCCCAAAACTAAAGACTCTTTGAAGCCTTTAGCCACGCGTGATAAGATAGCTGGATAGATAGCTGGCTTGCGAGGCTGTCTGCCGGTTGCCGTCTTTTGCGACGACAAGGTCGACGTGGACACGATACGGTCATTTTTCAATGATGTGGAGCTGGAAAACTTTTTTGTTGACAAAGATGACAACTTGCCCAAAGAGCTAAATGAGCGGGACTTCGATGACAAAGAAAAAGTGTGACCACTATTGCTGGGGCTGGACCTATGGCCCGACGGAACACCCACCAGATTTTGCTTCAATGAATTGGACGACAAAGACTTTGTGCGGGACTGAAACTCTCTCTTGGGTGTGGAGCTGTTCGTTACATTTGAAGGGAAGGAAGGGGACGTCACTACCCTCCTCCCCTCTGGCAAATCGGAGCATGCTCCACTGCCAGGATTTTTGCGCCGGTTTTGATTTTGGATTCCGCTGTACTGCGAATTTGCACGGAAGCCCGCTGGTTGATTGGGTGTTTGGTACATCTGGTAAGCACTTGGCTTCTGGGAAGCCTGTTGATGAGGTCCCGCGTGTTGATAGAGAGCTTGCGGGGAAGCCGTTGGGTTGGACGTCATTCCGAACTTAGTCCCTGGTTGAGGTGTTGCATGCATCTGATTTGGATACACCTGTTCATTTTGCCCGAGCGGATAGCTATTTTGCATCTGGAGCCGGGCATGGTAGTCACCCTCGTTTTGATTCGAAGCAGCGCGTGGCTTGGGAGGAAAAGGCTGCAGCGGATATCCACGGTAATCTTCACTAAAACTATCTGCGTTGGAAATAGCTTGGTGGAGCGGCGCATTGGGCGCGCGGTTGGAGTACATCAACAGCAGCAGAGACCTTGCATTGGTGTCGTCGCAGTAGGGCGAATTAAAGTCGCTCTCACCCAAAATGGATGGTCCTGACGCGCTGGGTCCAGTTGGATGCGTAAGGTGATGATCTTGAAGCCGAGATGTCAAATTCTGGCGTGCTGGTTGTTGGCTGACAGGGTGTTGGCTGACAGGGTGTTGGTTAGCAGGGTGAAACGTGGCCGAGATATGATTGTGTAGCTGGCTCGACTGGTGCGGCTGATTTGAGCCCTCGAAGCCGCGAGAATATACTGGAGCAAGGGATTCTTGAGTGTGGTGCTGCAGGGGCTTGTAAGGGTCCGGGGCATACGGACCTCTTTGCGTTGGTTCCCTGTCGTTTAACATTCCTTTGGGTATTAGGTAATCCGGAAGACCGTGACCCGCGCGGTTGGGCAGTGAGTAAGACATTTTCTCAACTGCCAATGAAAAGTGGGGGAGCAGTCGGCTTGTGAGACAAATTAATGTTGAACCGCCGTTCCGGACAGCACTAATGTAAGAGAAGGTCAGGTCTATCCGAGAACAGTGGCAGACACAGAAATGTCGTGTGTAGTGGAAGATCTGAAGAGATTCGTCACGAAGAGAGAATGCAAGAAGGGGCACGCGTTTGGGAATCTCGCAACGCTGGTGGTTGGAGAGAAGATGCGGTGGAAAGTTGGACTTGGAGTGAGGTTTGGAAGGAAATAGTTCGGCTGTGTGCCGGATGTTTCCTATGGGGAGATACGGAGGTTGCGGTGCTCTATGAGCGGGTAGCGGCATACGGTGGATTCCTACAGCTATGCTAGACAAGACATGATCCAGTGGTTTCTTTTTTGGCGGTTTGGTGGGTACCAGAAGGTGAGCCAGGTTCGGGCCAAGTAGATTGCGGTGGTGGCCCAGCTGCAGGCCAGTCAGCTATTAATACCCCAGAGGCCGAAACAACACAACTCCGTAGCGAGCGGTGCCGTGAGCTTTACTGAGCTGTGATGTTACTTTCCCCCTTCCGGAACTTTGGTATGCTGCCAAATCGGCGTATACCTGTATCGTCGGCCAACGCCACGCTGAAACGACTGCGGCTCGCTCACGTCAATCAAGCCTTTATCGCATCCCTGCCAGTGAGGCTGCGAAGAAGCAATAAGCAGCGAAACGGCAGAGCAAGGGCGAGGATGTTGGGCCGCAGATATATTTCTGCTTCACCCTGCGGCTCCGCCTCCAGGTCGGACCCAGTCCACGGCCTGTACATTATGAGGGCGCTCCTACTGAAATTGATCCTACTCCTCCCCACACCATGCCAGCTTACCATTCGACTTTCCTCGGCGAGGCTTCGGAGAGAATTGTTGGCAATGTGGTTTTGTTGCCCATCCACACTCAATACCGTGGACCCTCGTATCCTCCCACGTCGGAGTACGACATCGTGGAGGAGGTGCTTGACTTGTTCCGCGCCAACTCCTTCTTCAAGAACTTTGACATCAAGGGCCCGGCGGATCGGTTACTTATCTACGGTATTTTGTTTGTCAGCGATTGCTTGTCCAAGTTGAACGCCAAGGTGAGTTACCGCGAGGGCGTCCGCGTTCTAAATAACTTGGCGCTCGACCTGTTTGCGTTGCCGGGCGACATTGGCTTCCCGTTGAACGCCCTTTACCAGGCCCCTGCCACGAGAAATGACGCGGAGTTGTTGCGGGGGTACTTGCAGCAATTCCGCCAGGAGTTGGCTGATCGCTTGTTGAAGCGCATCTACGCAGACGACGAGACTGTTCCTAGCAAGTACTGGTTGGCTTTCACTAGGAGGAGATTCATGAACAAGAGCTTGTAATAGATATACAGTGCAGTTGCAGCGTGTAGCCGGTTTTCAGAAGCAAAGGGGGTACTAAGCGAGAGAAGTTGCGTCAGACGTAGAGTTCCAGCGCACGAGACAAGCATTCGCGGACTAAAGAACACTCGAGCCGCGAGCGACAGCAGCGATGGAGTAGGCTGAGACAGACTGGAGCCGGAGACGGAGACGCCATTGTTCTAAATTTCCAAAGACACGATGCCCGGTACAGTCCGGGGAACTGGAGTGCTGGGGCATAGCATGCAACACCAAGTGAACTTGATACGCCTACAGGGCAAGCCCGAGTTGGGCCGCGCTAGTACAACCCCGGGAGTAGAGCCCACACCTCCCGCTGGTACTGGGCGTACGTTGCCGGGAACATGCGGTTGGCAAGAAACCATTCCTCCACACGAATGCGGCGCACAAAGAACCACCCCAAGATGCCCATGCTCACCGCAAGCATCACCACGTTGCCCAAAATCGCCTGCATGCCACACACGTACACGAGAAACCCCAAGTAGCTAGGATGCCGGCAGAGTCGGTAGACTCCGTGCGTGACCAACACCGTGTGGCCGCCCGTCTCGAGGTAGTGAGAAAACGAGTCGCCGCATGTTCTGATCGCGGCGGTCCGGAGTAAGACGCCCGCCCCTGCCACGGCCATCCCCGCGCGCCGGTGACCGTCACGGCTAGCGTAGATGTGCTCAAGCACGCTGGCTAGGTGCACCGCCATCAAGTGCGTCAGCCCGGTGGCGCCGTACATCAAGAACGAGTACGGCGAGGCCGTGCGCGGCAGATAGGCGCAGGTGGCATAGTACTCGCACCCGTGGAAAAAGGCCCAGGCGAGGGCGTACGCCAGAAGCGCGGGCGCTGTGCCCGCGTGGTAGACGGCGCCAGTCGCCACCGCGCACAAGACAAGAATTTGGCACGCCACGGGGTCCATGGTGCGTCTGGTCTCGGGCGGACTGTATTCGGTGCGCGTGTGGTGTGGGCGGAATTGGTGCGGGCTTCATGCGCAGTTCGTGCGGCGGTGTTCGCTGAGCTCGAGGTGCGCGCCTCACGTAGGAGATGCCCCGATGCCACGACAAACTCCCATGTACAATTCATACCGGCCGGAAAAGGTACGGCTCCACGTGGTGGTGTTGCGGGCGTTTGCGCTTGGAGCGGTGAGTCTGGCATGTGCGGCCGTGCTTCTTCTTCTGCCGTCGTGGCACACATCCGCTTCCAGAGTGGCACTCTACACCTTGGCCCAGTGCGCCTTCCATCTCTTGGAGTTTCTCAGCACCGCGCTCTTCAACACCTCGGAAACAGAGGACGACTCGTTCATTCTCGGCGACTCGGATCTCCATGTGGCCTTCGTCTGCTCCGTGGTCGAAACCGTGGCAGTGCGTCATTTTGTCCCCCGGAGCACCATCTCGCTCTACTTGGGGCTAGCGATTCTTGTGGTGGGCCAGCTCTGCCGCACGGTCTCTATGTACACCGCGGGCGCTTCCTTCAACCACTACATTCAGCGTGATAAGGCCGATACCCACCGACTCGTTACCGGCGGCATCTACCGCCGCTTGCGCCATCCAAGCTACTTTGGCTACTTTTGGTGGTTTATCGGGTCGCAACTCGTGCTCGAAAACTGGCTCGTCGCGGGCATGGGGGTGTACCGCTTGCAGCGCTTCTTTGCCGCCCGCATCCAGTACGAGGAGGGCATCTTGGTGTCCTTCTTTGGCAACGACTATCGCAACTACAGGGCGAAAACCCGGGTAGGCATTCCTTTTATCGGCTAGCTGCGAGGAGGCCCTCCGCGCTGCGCTTAAAGTCTCAACCGTTAAGATACCATTTAGATGTATATAAAATAACTACTTCTTTGCTGGCGCAACGCCGTTACCGTTGATATTTCTGAACATCAACACACCATTGTCACCCTCCACAAACTGACACCATCTGCCGGACTTCCACAAAGACACCCACATGTTCTCATTGTCATGCTGGTAGTGCTTGCCCATCACCTTCTTGATGGCTTCGGTGGCCACACGTGCATTGTAAAATGGGATTCTGGAACAATAGTGGTGCAACACGTGAGTTTCAATGATATCGTGGAAGATGTGCTTGCCCACGAAACCAAACTCTCTGTCAATGGTGGCGGCAGCACCTCTGGCAAAGTTCCACTCGGAAGCCTCGTAGTGAGGCATCTTGGGGTCGGAGTGCTGCAAGAAAGTAATGAACACAAGCCAGTGGTTAACGAACAAGTAAGGAATCACCCAGTTGACAAGCAAGTTGAAGCCGCCAAACTTCTGGTACCAGGTGTACAACACGAATCCTTGCAACAATACACCAATGTCAGATAACACGATGTACCAGTAGTCCTTGGTCTCAAAAATGGCAGACGAAGGGTTGAAGTGGCACATACCCCAGAACGTATCAGAAACAGGCTGACCAGTCACATTGGTCGTAAGGTACATGAGCCAGCCACCGAGCTGCTGACCCAACAACAGAAGTAAAGTGGCAATAGGCGAGTCACTGGTGAGCTCCTCCAAGCTGTGGGCGTGTCTGCCCTTGACAAACGCGTCTCTAGTCTTTGGAACGAAAACCATGTCTCTGTCCATGTGACCAGTGGCCTTGTGATGCTTACCGTGAGAAAACTTCCAAGAGAAGTATGGCACAAGCAAGTACGAGTGCAAAATCCAACCCACGGTATCATTGAGCCATCCGTAATCAGAGAAAGCCTGGTGACCACACTCATGCGCCATCACCCAGATACCCGTACCGATGAGGCCTTGCACAATGGTATACCCTGCCCACGCAGCGAATCTAGCCGCTTGATAAGGTAAGTACTGGATGTAGTTGTTGGCAGCATATCCAATGGCCACCATACAAAAAATGTCTCTGAACACGTACCACAAAGACTCGAACGCTCTTCTTTCGAAGCACTCAGGTGGAATGGCCGAGAGAATGTCCTTGATAGTATAGTCCGGAACCTCGAATTCATCACCATATGTGTTAATGGCGGTTAATCCGGGAGTCAATGTCGCCACATTGTTCTTTCTTTTAATAGTGGTGGTAGTAGAGTCAGAAGACGCACCGTTTCCAGTGGACAATGATGCAGTTTGGGTCATTTCTGAGGGAGTAGAAAAGCACACCGATGAAGGGTGCGAAACCGTTTCCCTTATATTGCACTTGCAGCGGGAACAAGAAAAAAAAAAGGAATTTAAAGGACTGCATGCAGCGCATACACACACAAGCCTCTGCCCACTTCGTGGCTCTTTTTTGTGTTTACGAAATAAGGAGTTCCGAATTGGCCTCCGTCTAATTCTTTTTGTTAACAGCTGTATAATTTACAGACCCCGGCGTAACTTTGTCAATACGTGGCGTGCTATTGGTAATTGGGTCCGAACACACAAATGCTCAACAAACGCTCGCAGTTCCCAATATTCAAAACGCACCAATTCCAAAGCCCGAAAAAGAAAAATGAGCAAATCAATTTTCACGTTCTTCAGAAATGGTGGCCGTTTTCGCTTTTAAGTCTTTCGACATCTACAGCTCTCTCACCTTTCCTCAATTGATATTATTCAAATTCGGTATGTCCAAAATAATGATTACAAGCCCGGCCATCGATCTATTTGTATACAGATCAACTCGTAAATGGCTTTTAGCGCATACACTGCCAACATTAGTGACTTGAGGAACATTAAATGAGGCACAATTTTCTCTTCTGACGGATTTCCTTCCGTTTTCAAACTTGATGCCTCAAATTTCAAGAATCCCATCGCTGGTGCGGTTATTGCAAATGCACGGTCGCTATTGGACAAATGCCATCCGAATAGACTTTGAGTCTCCTGCCTATAGAGTTTTAGTCCCTTGCGCGGCCTTGTTCGAGGGATATAGCTTTCTCCAATCAAGGCCTGTAAGCGCGCAATCGGCCCGCGGCCTTGATCGCATATCAATTTGATCTTTACCTCTTGGTAGAGAACTTGCATAGCTGCTTTACCCCAATTTTCACCTTTGGCACTAAAATATGATCACTTTCTATAATAATTAATTGTGAGGTAACAAACACTCTTTCGGCATGTTTGAGCCTCAGGATTCTACGCTGGGCCTTCATAAGTCTTCATCGTCATAGTTGACTCTGTATCTTTTGGCTAAGGTTGGAAAGCAGTGTATTCCCAAACAAGCGTTTCATCCAATGTAAAATTTACGTGGTTAATCGACCCCACAAGCTCTAATTGTATTTCACTCTAAAGGAGTGAATAGAATTTCTCGCCAGATCAAAATACTCTTGTCTCGATACAACAAAAAGATCAATTGAAGTCAAATTCGATCGAGACGCGGGATATACAAGCCGAATTGTTTTCGAGACAGAAGCGTATTAATTGGTTGGGTGCGAAATGATAACACCCAAGAATACTTATAGCGTCCCACGTCCTTCGTAAGCAGTAATAGTCTCAAAGCCGATCGTGGCAGATTTCCTTTAAACACATACACATCAATTGGGCATACATCGTGATCTGATTACTAGCACCGAGCTTTTCAGGGACATACAGGCGTGGTGGGCGGAGGTTTCAACTCCAATTATCCCAAATTACGCGACGCGTTTATAGAATACCTAATCGCTAGCCTGCAGAGTGTCAAAACAGGTGATGTTTGATTGACTTTTCAATCGTGAAACTGTCTCGTTGATAACGCTACTCCCAGGGCAAACGACAAATACACGCTCCGTGAGGAAGTTTGTAGCTATAAAATGAAAAGCATTGCGATCCTGCAGTTCCCACCCCGGGAGCGATAACTGATATCCAGTAAAATTAGCTTCACACCGCGCAGCCCCGCCTTTTCTTAAGTCCAACTTCGTTGGCCCGAAATCATCCATTCGTGCATCCAACTTGGCCTATTGGAAAGCATTAGCTGCTTCTTTCAAGCCTACCAAAGTTGTTGAGCATCCATTGAAAGGGCAAAACCCCTGCGATAAAAGAGAAGCGTCCTGCATTTCATCGCCTTGACGATGATTCATACGGTGCAGTCCCGGGCCGACACTCGCTTGTCATCACGGAATTCACTACACTTACTTCCAGTTGTCACTATCATTCTTCCACTGAACATTGAATATGGCCTCCTCGGACATTTCCCCAAAAATTGAAAAGAAGCCAATCAATTTCGCCAACATCTTGTTGGGCGCAGGTTTGAATTTGGCCGAAGTCACGACTTTGGGACAGCCTCTAGAGGTGACCAAGACCACAATGGCCGCAAACAGATCCTTGTCTTTGGCCCAGGCCGGTAAGCTTGTTTGGTCGCGTGGTGGTCTCCTCGGATTCTACCAAGGTTTGATACCATGGGCCTGGATTGAAGCTTCCACTAAAGGTGCGGTGTTGTTGTTTGTCTCTGCTGAAGCTGAGTATGTTTTCAAGACTTTTGGAGCTAGCAATTTCTTGGCTGGCATGGGTGGAGGTGTTACTGGTGGTTTGGCCCAAGCATACCTCACCATGGGATTCTGCACATGTATGAAAACTGTGGAAATCACGAGATCTAAGCAGGCCAATGTAGCCGGTGGGCCACAACAGACGTCATTCCAGGTTTTCAAGGAAATTTACCGTAAAGAGGGCATTCGTGGTATAAACAAAGGTGTTAATGCGGTCGCGATTAGACAAATGACGAACTGGGGTTCTAGATTCGGATTTTCTAGATTGGCGGAGGAGGCTATCAGAAACCTCACTCAAAAAAAGCACGAGGAAAAATTGAACGCGGTGGAAAAGATCGCCGCTTCCGTGGTTGGTGGTGGCTTGTCGGCTTGGAACCAGCCTATTGAGGTCATTAGAGTCGAGATGCAATCCAAGACCAGCGACCCTAATAGACCAAAGAACTTGGGTGTGTTGTCTACCGCCAAGTACATTTATTCCAACAACGGTGTTAAGGGATTATACAGAGGTGTCGCTCCAAGAGTTGGCTTGGGTGTGTGGCAAACCGTGTTTATGGTCGCCTTCGGTGATATCTTCAAGAAAATGTTGAACACTGACGGTAGCGGACATTAATAATTTTATATTATGAAAAAATTTACTTCTTCTTAGACATTCCTCCCCATTTATCATAGCAGTATAATCCTATTATGGTGAGACCCACACCATATCCTTGTGTGCCCGAGAAAGAAAAAGAACTTTCCCAGACAAAAGCAAAAAGAATCACCACAATACGTTTCATGATGTTGGCAATAGAGTAGTTAATAGGAGATATTGTCCCAAGAAGCAGAAATGCGAGCAATGATTGCAAGAAATGCGACAATCCATTGATGAAGACCAAGAATGCGAGGAACCAGCTCATTTGGAACAATGAAAATGTTTCATTTTGAAACTCCAGTACGGCGTAAACAGGAATAGTGAGTATGAAACCGATAATAGAGCAAAAAAGCAAGATTGTCAACTTGTCTAATTTCTGCTCGCTCTTATCTTTATATGACGGAAGAGTTTCTTTCGGTTCTTCGCTGGTGTACGTCAATCTCTTCTTAGCGAAGATGTTTTGCGTTACGAAAATAAGCATAGAAACGAACGCATAGAACAATCCTGAGATGTAGTGCTCAGAATTTGCTTTTGATTTCTTCGGTTTGTAGCAAGTAAGCATGATCCCAAGCACCAAAGGCGTCAAGGTGACATATGTAGCCCACGGATATTTAACTTTGTAAAATAATCTGTATATGGAAACAGTAGATATTGGCGAAAGCGCTTTAATCGTATGCACCAAGGACACCGGCATGACCGAAGTAGCTTTATGACTAGTGATATGTCCAATGAACTGAAAAGCACCCATTGGGAGTGTAGTAGAGACGATGAACTTTGTGGGAGTGAGAAACTTTTTAACGCCGAGTTCAGGAGTATCGAATTGAGGTACCGAACCATGTGGAAAGTTAGAGGCTGTTTTTGGAAAACAATTCAAAATGATGAAGAGGAGAACACATAGAATTGCGTTCATGACGAACTGAAACTGTGTCAAGGTCACCGGATACATGAATCGAGACAAGATTGCTTTGGTCGAGTTGGCTGACACAATGGAAAAAAGATACCAAAGCCCGCACAAGGCTATTGTCTCGAAATGAATTTGGGGAATCCATCTGGAGTCTGACCTAGTATCGCCAGTGTGAACGAGATCCACCTGCGAGTTATCACGAGAAATATAGAAATTTGAGTTTTTCTCGGCAACTGGAGTAGGTGAATTAGACGCAGGAGGAGTTATGGGAATACTCAGACTGAATAAAGTTGATCTCGATGCTTTTGGATGATTAAGCTGATGTATGTTTGCAGACGAAGAGTTCGGATTAATCTGTGAAGATCGCTGAGGAAATGAATAATTATGAATATCATCCATACTAGCATTCACACTCAACATGATGGATAATATATATTGATAAAGCGAAAGTGCAAGTCAAAATGACTTAGGAGATGGATAAATAAGAAGTGCAGAGGACGCGAGATAGTCTAAAGTTGATATAGTTCGCGCTGAAGCACAAAATTTCAGTATAAAAAAAGAAACGCCCCTCAGCACTTAACTAACAACATGATCAAGACATGTTTGAGCATTTCTAGGAATCTATTTATCTGTAATTTGGTACTGTCCCTTGCTCTTTGCGCAAATTAGTTGTTGTTGAGCCCTTTTATATATATTCAGTGTAGAGCAATGTTAATCAATGGCTAAGTTTTGCAATTGTACAGAATTATCGCAAAGTTCAGAAAAGATTGTTTAGACTCTGACATACAATCGGATGGAAACATTTTATGAACAAACTACTACGTAGAGCCGATGGCCGCCTACACACGAGCTGAATACAAAAGTTTATGTTTCGGGATCCCATGTGCTAGCTTTTATGAAAGCACTTTTATTGTTGTCCAATTATGTGACCTGCACCAGGTTCAAGATCAACGACTGAACGAAGGTTATCATGCACTCCAGGACAACTTAACCAAAACACGAATTCCTTTAACACGCGAATCACTGTCCACGCCATCGCCAACCAACCCCCAATTATATTCTCCCCGTGATTATTCGACTGAGATCACGCTAGAACGTTTCTTGCAAGTCTTTATAACATGGAGGCATTAGCGTCGTTCATGGGGAAATATGTTCTCTCTAAAAGCGTCCGCTATTTGATCAAGAGGACTGTCCTGTTGGGAGATGAGGACGGTTATAACGATGTAAGTCCTGACCCGGAGGAGAGTGCTGATCCCGTAACCGAAGAAGTCTTTTCGTCGTGGGCTTTATTTATTCTCTTGTCCCTCTTGTGTGCCGCCTTGTGGTCTTCCTACTACCTTCAACAAAGAAGAATCAAAGCTGTTCATGAAACAGTGTTATCAATTTTCTATGGCATGATCGTTGGATTGATTATCCGTGTAGCTCCAGGCCATTACATTCAAGACGCTGTCAAGTTCAAATCGGGCTACTTTTTCAACATCCTTTTGCCGCCGATTATCTTGAATTCAGGATATGAGCTCCACCAAGCGAATTTCTTCAACAATATTGGTTCAATTTTAATGTTTGCCATACCCGGAACGTTCATTTCATCCCTTGTTTTAGGAACAATTCTTTACTTGTGGACTTCTTTGGGTATCGATGGTATCAGCTTGGAATTTGTTGATGCGTTGGCGGTGGGTGCTACACTCTCGGCCACGGACCCAGTTACTATTTTATCTATCTTCAACGCTTACAAGGTTGACCCGAAATTGTATACTATTATTTTCGGAGAGTCATTGCTTAACGATGCTATCTCGATTGTTATGTTCGAGACATGTCAACAATTTCATGGCAAACAACTTCACTTTTCAAGTTTATTCGAGGGAATTGGATTGTTCTTGATGACGTTTACGATATCGACAATCATTGGAATGGCAGTTGGCATTCTTGTCGCTTTGATTTTGAAACATTCTCACATTAGAAGATACCCTCAGATTGAGACCTGCTTGGTTTTGCTTTTCGCCTACCAGTCTTATTTCTTTTCTAATGGCGCGCATATGTCTGGTATCGTTTCTTTGTTGTTTTGTGGTATTACTTTGAAGCATTATGCCTATTATAACATGTCTAGAAGAACCCAGATTGCGACGAAGTATATCTTCCAGTTTTTGGCTCAATTGACCGAAAATTTCATTTTCATTTACTTGGGGTTGTCCTTGTTTACAGAAGTTGCCTTGGTGTTCAAGCCTTTATTAATCATTGTGACCTTCATTCTGATTTGTATTGCGAGATGGTGTGCTGTTTTCCCATTGTCCAGATTCTTGAACTTTTTGTACAGAGCCAGGTTCGAAAAGTTCAGCAGGAGCAGCATCATGAGTGGAGGTATTTCTTCCCAAGCAATCCCTGAGGAAATTAGTCACTCCTACCAAATGATGATATTTTGGGCTGGCCTTAGGGGTGCTGTCGGTGTTGCCTTAGCGTTAGGAATTTTGGGTGAGGCAAAATGGACTCTTCTAGCCACCGTACTTGTCGTGGTGGTTTTGACAGTGATATTCTTCGGCGGAACTACGGCATCAATGTTAGAGATTCTAGGAATTAAGGTTGGAGTCATCGATGAGCACGATTCAGATGACGAGTTTGATATAGAGGCACCAAAGTTAGGACTCCCCAACAACAAAAATGGAATAATGGGTAGCAGAAGATTCATGCCTACTCCATTCCCTCGGAGCTCCGTCAACGCAGGTATTTTCAAGTCAAGTGCTTCAAACATCTCTTTGCCCTACGCCAAAAAACTGGGGAGCCTGCATTCTCTCACGGACACGAACGCTGATCTCATAGATGACGATGAGTTTAACACCAGCGATGTGGACGATCTCTTTGCGACGTCCCTCAACAGAGAGTCGGTTGACAATGTAAATGTTGCGGGCGCAGCGCTTGCTCAAAAATCCGCAGGTGTGTTGAGTAGCATATTGAGTGCAGAGGAGCATGCCAAGTGGTTTACAAAATTCGATGAAGAAGTGTTAAAACCGGTGTTGCTTGACACAATGATAAATCAAGCGTCAAACGAAAATGCGAGCTCGGGCGCTAACTCTAGTGGCGAATATGACAACCAAAATTAATTCGGTAAGTCAAAAATTCGTAAAGGTACATTAATTGTGATGCGTAATATATATATATAACTTCATTAAATGTACTTCGAGAGGCCATCTTGCCTACGTCTTTGTTGTTGGGCGATGGAAGCATCAACCACCGACTTTGCAAGTTTGAAAGCCCGAGAAGACAACAGTAAGTCGTTTAACTTAAAATTGTATTTGAAGCAAAGAAGGCAAAATTCATTCATCGTCAAATCATGCAATAGGGCAATCAAATGTTGCTTGAGTTCATCACCTTTGGGGTGAAAAATTGAGGAGGGTAGCATATCGGTGTAGTTCAAACAAGAGCGGATAGGTCTCTCAAACAAGTTCAAAACTTCGCTAATATTGGCATCAGTAACAGTGCCCTTCCTATCCTCTTCTATGGCATGCATCAAAAAACCAGCAAGAGCAACGACAGCATTACCATATATGACAGGATCAACCACTCTAGATTCTGCGTCTCTCTTGACAGTGGTCCTGAAAATTACGCCAGCTTTCGATGCCAAAAACTGATTACGGTAGTATGAGATCATCTTTTTGGCAGAACTTAATTTGTGACCCAAGCCCGGGGTAGCTGATATGTGAGGATCCACAAATGCTACAACATGGCGTTTGATGATGCCAGTGAGCCTCAATCTCCAGCTCTCGAATAGCAGGTTATCGTTCAAGAATCTCATAACTGGTGAGCTTTTCTGATTTGCGTTGGGTTCGTCATACCTCTTTAAGGGACTAAAACCAGCGGTGTTTTCTAAGGATGCAGGCTCATTGGCGCCTACAGCCGTCGAATTACCAAAAAAGTAATTTTCTGGTTGAGCCCTCACGTGTGTATAGCCTTTCATGCCATCACCCTCAAGGGGGACCAGGGCCGCTTTTAGAGCTTCCATATCAGCGCTAGTCCTATAGTTAATTCTTGACGTAACATCTTTAATGACCAAGAAACATTCGTCCAAGATGGCCGACCAAATGGAACTGCCTTTAGGGTGACCATTGAATATTGAGTTTCTTCTTTCAATACTCTCTGATTCCAGAGAGCATGCAATGTGAGCCAATTCTTGGAATGCGGTCAAGCGGGTCAATTGATGATCAAGATTCATGTCACGTAATCCAGATAGTAAAGTTCCAGCTGGATCGGAGCTATAACCCGCAATTGACTTATTTCCATCCAAACAGCCAATGGTAGCGTAAATGCCAAAGACATGATTGACAAACTCCCAAGAGGAGAAGATGAAATAGGACACAAAGCTCACATTGGCAAGAGTGGCAAATGAGATGTGGAACCGAGGGACAGACGGATCTACCGACAAAAGAGTAAACACGAACCAGTTGGCCCTATAGACATAAGATCTGACTGCAAAGTAAACAATCGGTGAAAAGGCCGTGGAAACGACGTTAAAGACCACTGCGTTTCCAAAGAGACCTGGAATATTCAGGGAAAGCTCTGATCCAGGCTTTGTAGAGTTTACCCCAAACCGAAAGTGAAGTCTGTTGCGTTGGAAAACTAAGTGCTGAAGCGCGTATACAAACGCGATAAAAAAACAATGGAACCAGTAAAATACCCACTCGTCATTGACTGCCAGCTTGCGGCGATACTCTTTAGCGATAACTCTGAACTCTTTTTTTAGAGGTATTTGAAAAATGAAAAGAGTAAAAATCGTGAGGCCTGAAGCAATGTAGAAACCGCAAATCACCAAGAATTGGCGAGAGAATAGGCTCCTGGCGACCTGTTCGGCAAGGCTCTTTGCGGAAGAAAATACGACAGGAGACCGGCCGATTCTGCTTTTCTTCACCAACCATAGCGATAGGTAGATTATAGGGACCCTGTAAATGGTTGCCACTAAATTCCACCAAAAATGGCCATATGGAACTTTTATCAACACACTCAACGCGATCGAGAGTAAAACGTTGATTTTGTCGACATAGCGTATTCTCCTTGAATAAACTTTTTTGAAATAGTGATCATACGTAGTGACCATCGTTGGTGATGATTCTAAAGGAGCCATTGGCAGACTATGCATGTTGAAGTGAGTGATGGGATATTTAGGTGGAGAGCGGTTTGTGACACTATACAGGACCAGAAGCTACATATTGACGCAATCGTAAAAAACACCATCTCAAAGAATTGCATGGTTAAAATCGGGTGCATTCTACAGTAAAAAATGATCAATAAGACACCGTGCCGCTTTTTTGAGGTTATATATACATGTATTCGGTTTACGAGCTGTGGTTAAGCTTAGCTTGGGCCTCACGTCTCATGATCTCTGCTTCTCCACTTAATGTCTCCTTGACAGTATCGAGGCCAGGCTGACCATCAATAACTCCAAATGCAACGTCTCTAATCATTTTCTCATTGGACTTGGCGTTGGTGTAGGTACTGTGGAACCCGAAGAGCTTGTCTTCGATCAATCTCTCGGAGCTCTCAAATTTACCTACCTTGACTTCGAACGCATCCTTAATGGCAGCTTCCAACTCTTCCTCAGTGGTAATAAAGCTTGAAGCAGCATGGTACAAGTTTAACAAGTCGGTGGCTTTTTCTTCCATCGTCTGCAACTCGATGGCTCTTCTGTTCAAAGCTCTTTTTTCATTAACGATGGCTTGTTCTTCGGGAGTTCTATGCCTCATGATAGGGCCTTTCAAGTAAGAGTCAATCGTGGGTAAAGTCAACTTGGTAGCAGCGGACTCTTCGAAATGTTCTTGCTCGCCTTTATGTTTCTGCTCCAACTCATGCTTCTTAGCCTCCAACTCTTCGAGTCTCTCAAGTCTTTTGGATTCGGCCAAGAATGCTTCCCTTAAGTGCTGTCTTCTCACTTCATCTCTCTGGTGCGTCCATAACTCCTCTTGCGTTAATTTCGATGGGTCAACGTCCGAAGCTTTCTCATCGATATATCTTTTAATCCGCTCTTCAACAGTGATAACAGGTTTTTCAACAGGCTTGCGGTGGAACACGAAACCCCTCTTTTTAGGAGTTGGAATGCCGTCGGCATATCCTTGCTCGATTCGTGATTCTTCGTGCCTCTGGTGGTCTGACTTTGGTTTTATCGGGTTTCTCTTGAAAATAGGGCGGACCTCAGGCAAAACACCAGACTTCCCACCATATTTGAGTGTTCTTTTTCCGAGACTAACAGGTGTAGAACGCATTGTCTCTGGCTAGATAGGGCGTGAGGTGGGTCTTGCAAGATAAAAAATTCAAGCGAAAAAACACAGTCGTGCACATAACAACTTCGAGTGTGGACAACACCTGTTCTGCGAGAGGAGTACGGAACAAAACTATACAAAACAACTTGTTTTACTTTCTATATAATCCCCCATGACTCATACAAGGCTATCAGGGCTGCCTTGTTTATTTTTTTGCTGCCGATTTCATTTTGAAAGAGGTTCATGATTAGCATACCCTTTTCGGGCTCACTTAGAGCTGCACCTTCAGTTGCAAAGAACTCAATCAACGCTTTAGGTGTCCGAAAATGTGTTTGAATGACTACCGCCTTCTCTAAAGATATCCCTTTTACCAGCATAAGCATTAGAATGAACATTTCCTTCACGGTTATCATGTTTGATTTAGCCAAAGATGCTTGATACACCAGAAATAAGTGTACACACTCGTAAGCTGTTTCTTGATTCTCAAACTTGTCTCGAAACAGCTGTAAAATCAGTAAATATTCATCCTGATTGTGTATGGTCTTAGCCTTGATGACCAAAAGGCGAGTTCCACTATACTTTTCCTTGAGGATCTCTGTCATACTGGACAACCAATCGATGGTGTCATCGGTACGCCTAAACCTCTGCAAGCAAAGATTGGAGACTGTGATAACCATGGAAATTGACGTTTCGATAGACTTTTTCATTTCCATTATCCGTTCCACGTCGGCTAACCCACCTTCTTCAACAAGGTAGTAAACATTTTTTAAGCCGGACTTCTTCAACCGATTTTTTTGTTCGGAGAATCTACCATCACGAATGGACATGGCCAAATCGTCGAGTCGTTTTCTTTCACACACGTAATTGAGTACAACTTCCTTCCCTGTATTCTTGTGCTTTGCTACCCATAAAATGTCACCAACTGATAACGAGCGAACATCACATCCAACATTATTTTCACTAATTCGCCTATGGAAAAAATCACGCTCGCTCTGGGAGCGAATTTCTCTGTTATCCACTAAAAGAATAATGTCATAGTCTTCAGGTAGCCAAATGTCGTAAGGCGTGCCATCAAAAATTTTCTTGTCTACCTCGTGGACTTTCTTGGGGCTTGACGAGGCAGAGGCTTGCACAAATAATGGTTGTGAGTCAATTGATGCTGGATCCGAGGAAAAGCGTACTCCATTGTCGAAAGAAATATCGGCTTCATTCGATATTGGTTGAATATCCTCCTGCTCAACGATCAACTCGGTCATTTTGCGTCCCAGTTCAGTTAAAAAGTAAACTTTCGGAGCTCTTCCAACACAATCGACCAACTCACGTTTAAGCAAAGTTTTGATTCCATCCCACGCGGAGTAGAAATCACGAGCAGATGGATTTGAGGTAAACGAATTATCACAAAAGGCAGTTGCGCCTGCTATCACGTCTTCTTTACTCAAACCTTTTCCGCGTGGATCTTTAGTGTATAGGGAAATGAGAATTGCCCAGGATCCGGAACGGCGTTTGGGGACCCATTTTGTCAATTTTCTCCTCTTAGGTTGAATGTCACTATCCAATTCCGAGTGTCGTTCTCCGCCAGCGGTCGTAACAATGTGATTACTGAATCCCACAGGAACATCAAGATTATTTTCCGAGCAATGGTCCTTTAGCTTGGCGCAAAGGAGCAGAAAAATTTTCTCTCCAACAAATTGAATGCCCCGAAGCTGCTTGGCGGTAACGATTGGTTCTTGGTGACCTTTGATTTTGGCCAACGCCTTCCCATATGTGAAAGCAAGTTTAGATCCTTTTTTGGTTAACTCCTCAGTTTTGTGTTCGATCCATTCTATAAAGAGCGTATTTAGATCTATCTCAGACATGTAAACAGAGCTTTTTTGGAAGGAACGCAAATGTGCGTGCGATTTGGATGCGGGGCACATGTGTTCGTGGATTATCCCTCTTTAAATTTTCAATTAACATCACTGAATACTCCAAAAACAAGCCCAAAACTTTAAGAGTTTCAGGTCATCAGATCGAGAAAGTGTCGCGTCAATTCTTGCCGAGCGGAGTCACGTATAACTCAAGCTAAGGCTACCGCTAGGGAAGAGTTTCCGGCACATAATTAGCTGTACATGGTTGCGTGAAGAGTTAGCACTCTCAAGCAGACAATGTCTTCGGGACAGAAGGAGTTGCGCAAGCGCCGGTTGGACATTTCAGACGAGGAGCAAAATGAAATTTTCAAAAAGCAAGGAAAGAGCGGGTTGGGTATCGAGATCCATCCACTTTTGAGAAAAATGGCGACATTGCCAACGGTGCCTAAAAACCATAATCCGCTCAAGCAAAATGTCCGGAGCATTTTTGATCCTACAGCGCTCAATCCATATTTGAGTCAAGATTCGATAAGCATCTCGACGCATAAACCAAGACCATTGCAAATAAATCCTCAGGGAAAATTTATCCAGAAAGGTAACGATCTTAGGGCCAAAATTGAGGAAGATAGGGCAAAGTTACATAGAAAAAAGGAACTAGGAGATAAGAATTTGCTAGCTGATGAAAACCGGCAGGAAAAGAGGTATATGCCGCAGATGCCTCCTGGCGTGGAGTGGTGGGATCGGCCCTATCTTAAAGTGAGACTATACCTGGAACTCAAGGACAAGAAGAACCAGTTCGTGTTAGATAGTGAAGAAGCTCCGGTCTCTCTTTACATACAGCATCCTGTCCCAATACCTGCGCCATGGGAGAATAATGTTTCTGAGGATAAGCCCATGTTCCTAACTAAAAAGGAAAAAAAGAGGATTAGGCGAAATACGAGGCAAGCACAACATAAAGAGAAACAAGACCGAATTAAATTAGGTCTAGATCCGCCACCGCCTCCCAAAGTCAAGCTATCAAATTTGATGAACGTGCTCACAAACGAGGCGATCAAAGATCCTACTGGTGTGGAATTAAGAGTTCGGAAAGAAGTTGAGGACAGACTTGAAAAGCACTTGCGTGAAAATGAGGCCAGAAAGCTAACTCCAGAACAGCGACACGAGAAGATCAAAAACAAGCACGAGAGCGACTTACTACAGGGCTGTTTTACTACAGTTTACCGGGTAGACAACCTAGACAATCCTCAGCACTTTTTCAAGGTGGACATGAACGCTAAACAACTCGAATTAGTTGGAATTGTTTTGGTGAACCCAAGGTTCAATCTTGTTATCGTGGAAGGGGGAGCCAAAAGCATCAAATTCTATAAGAAGCTTATGATGCAACGAATAAATTGGACAGATTCAAGTAGCAACAATGACGCGAGGAAAAATAGATGCACTCTCGTCTGGGAAGGGCAAATAAGTGAGCTTCTGTTTCGCAAGTGGTCGCCCATGTACACCCAGAACGACGATGAAGCGTATAAGGTGCTCAACAAGTTTGGTCGCGAAAATTACTGGCGAGAAGCATTTGACCTATAATTTTATAGTAATGAAAAATCGGTATCACAATTGGAAGATTTTGACGTTTGGCCAAATCGGCTCTGACTACCATAGATGTACCCATTCACTCTTCAACTGCGCTCTCGCTATATTGCGATTTCTTGCACCCGTGCACCATAGACAATCCACCAATCTACAATCGCATTTGAACTAAAGTCCCACCTTCTATCTTCTCATCAACGTACACAATGGGTGCTGCTTACACTATTTTTGGAAAGCAAGTCCAACCGCACATTGTAAGTGCTACAATCATTTGTTAATTTACACGTCAATTACTAACTCCAGCTCTCCATTTTGACTTTGGGTTCTGTTGGCTTAATTGCTGGCTGGCCAAGGGAAAAGTCTGCCGAAGTCGCTTCTACCGCCCCCGTGGCTTCTTCTTCCAATGAAGAATTTGACTTCGAGAAGATCATTAGGTACGTATACGTTCAAACGCTTCTAATCATCTTACTAACCTAGCAGTGACTTCACTAAGGACGAAGCGAAATAGTTTTGTTTGCAATAAAATATTCACACCTCACAACTGTAGAGTTCATTTGATTCTTCTCACTACGGTCAGAGTCAGTTAGGGCTAAGAGGCTCACGAAAGATGCAGACAGCCCTCGAGCCCGAGATCGGACATACACCCGTACCCCAGCCATTGACCAACAGTTTGGCGATTGGGGCACGGGGCAAGCTGTCTGCATAAAGTAGCTTCAAGTATCGTCTTTCCCCAATGAGACCCGATCTGGCTATATGTCTGACTTGATTTTTATCGATCAAGCCGATTCGGGCATTTGCCTGTTTAGGAAACAGATACAGTACGTAAACATCCCATGTACGCTTAACAAGGACGGCCGTGAACTGCTTGAGAAATCACACAAAAAATGTCGCTGATGCTTTGATAATTTCAGATCTATTTATAGAGTCGAATTTGTCTAAACGATGTCTCCAGCAGAACTCAGCCTTTAGCAGAATTTTAGTTAACACTGGAACATTTCAGGATTGAGGTGCTGCGTATTAGCAGGTAATGCGTGTGAGGAGTTGAACGTGTAGCTTAGTAAGACGCGTGTGCGCGTAACGCATATTCCTGCACATTTTAAGAAATGCCCGGACACGTCCAATATACAAAGCGATCATAGCCCCAAAAATGGACCAAATATACCATAAAATAGCAATATAATACAGGAAAGCTGATCTTTCACGAGAAAACAATCTCTGAGTTAAAAATTTGAGCAAACAAAGCTCCAAATTTCCAAATGGAATTACCTCATGTATGTCGCGTTGTTTTGATTCAAGCTTTTTTTAATGGGCACTACGCGTACGGACTATATATTCCGCCATCCGCACCTTCGGCACTATTTTCTCTTTCAATTTTCTTAGGACTGTTTCCTTTATTCTTCCATGTTCGTGATCAAGAGAGACGGCCACAAGGAGCCAGTGCGCTTCGACAAGATCACTGCCAGAATCCAGAGGTTGTGTTACGGTCTCGATTCCACACACGTGGATGCCGTTGCAGTAACCCAAAGAGTTATCTCTGGTGTGTACCATGGTGTCACAACTATTGAGTTGGACAACTTGGCTGCTGAAACTGCTGCTTATATGACCACCATTCACCCCGACTACGCGATTTTGGCTGCCAGAATCGCCGTGTCCAACTTGCACAAGCAAACCATCAAACAGTTTTCGCAAGTGGCCAAGATTTTGCATGACTACATCAACCCCAAGACGGATTTGCATTCGCCAATGATTTCTGATGAAACTTACAAGATCATCTGTGATCACGCCGATGAATTGAATTCAGCCATTGTGTACGATAGAGACTTCAACTATAACTACTTTGGTTTCAAGACATTGGAAAGATCCTATTTGCTCAGAGTTAATGGCAAGGTGGCCGAGAGACCTCAGCACTTGATTATGAGAGTCGCCGTGGGAATTCACGGCGATGATATTCCACGCGTCATCGAATCTTACAATTTGATGTCTCAAAGATTCTTCACCCATGGCTCGCCTACTTTGTTCAACGCCGGTACACCAAGTCCACAAATGTCCTCTTGCTTCCTTGTCGCAATGAAAGACGACTCTATTGATGGTATCTACGACACATTGAAAACATGTGCTTTGATCTCCAAAAGTGCCGGTGGTATTGGCTTGCACATCCACAATATTAGAAGTACCGGCGCCTACATCGCTGGTACAAATGGCACGTCTAACGGAATCATACCTATGGTCCGTGTGTTCAACAATACTGCTCGTTACGTCGATCAGGGTGGTAACAAAAGACCAGGTGCTTTTGCTCTTTACTTGGAGCCATGGCATGCAGACATCTTTGACTTCATTGACATCAGAAAGAATCATGGTAAGGAGGAAATCAGAGCTAGAGACTTGTTCCCTGCTCTCTGGATTCCTGATTTGTTTATGAAGAGAGTCGAACAAAATGGCGAGTGGACATTATTCTCTCCAAACGAAGCCCCAGGGTTGTCTGACGTTTACGGCGACGAGTTTGAAGCTTTGTACGAGAAGTACGAAAGAGAAGGTCGTGGTAGATCCACGGTGAAGGCGCAAAAACTTTGGTACTCTATTTTGGAAGCGCAAACCGAGACGGGTACTCCATTTATGTTGTACAAGGATGCTTGTAACAAAAAGACCAATCAAAAGAATTTGGGCATCATCAAATCCTCCAATTTGTGTTGCGAGATTGTTGAGTACTCTTCTCCTGAAGAAGTTTCTGTCTGTAACTTAGCTTCAATTGCTTTGCCATCTTTTGTGGCTAAGGATGCCACAAGCTCTTGGTATGACTTTGAGAAGTTGCACGAAGTGACCAAGGTCGTTACCAGAAACTTGAACAGAATCATTGACAGAAACTTCTATCCTGTTGAGGAGGCCAGAAGATCAAACATGAGAAACAGACCAATTGCTCTTGGTGTGCAAGGCCTTGCCGACGCCTTTATGACGTTGAGATTGCCATTTGACTCCCAGGAAGCCAAGGAGTTGAATATTCAAATTTTTGAAACCATCTATCACGGTGCGGTGGAAGCCTCCATTGAGCTTGCCGCCGAAGAAGGTCCTTATGAGACTTACGAAGGTTCTCCTGCCTCCAAGGGCTTGTTGCAATATGACTTGTGGAATGTCAAGCCATCAGAGTTATGGGATTGGGACACGTTGAAGCAAAAGTTGGCCAAGCACGGTCTCAGAAACTCCTTGCTCGTAGCGCCAATGCCCACGGCGTCTACTTCGCAAATTTTGGGTAACAACGAGTGCTTCGAACCATATACTTCGAATATCTACTCTAGAAGAGTTCTTGCGGGCGAGTTCCAGATTGTCAACCCACACATGTTGAAGGACTTGGTGGACTTGGGTATTTGGAATGACAGCATGAAGAACAATATCATTGCCAACAACGGTTCGATTCAATCGTTGCCTAACATCCCAGATGAGATTAAGGCGTTATACAAGACAGTTTGGGAGATTTCACAGAAGCACATCATCGACATGGCAGCGGACAGAGCTGCCTTCATCGACCAGTCGCAATCGTTGAACATCCACATCAAAGAACCCACCATGGGCAAGTTGACCTCGATGCACTTCTATGGCTGGAAGAAGGGATTGAAAACGGGTATGTACTACTTGAGAACACAGAGTGCTGCCGCTGCCATTCAGTTCACCGTTGACCAGAACGCAGTTTCTGAGGCTGGTAAGACCATCGCTACTTTGGAGAAGTTGAACCAGAGAAAGTACGTGAGCAAACGTGGCTCTTCCAGCGGCACTGCCTCCCCGAAAGTCAGTGCTAGCACTGACATCAGCGTCGCTTCTACTGTTCCGTCCTCCTTGGAAAGCTCGGTAGCCGACTTGAAGATACAAGACGAAGCTGCCGCTACTGCACCTAGCGACGAAATCGCCGAGCCATCGGAGGCTGACATTTTCAGCTCTCAGGTGATTGCATGTGCTATCGACAACCCAGAGGCCTGCACCATGTGCTCTGGTTAGGGCACAGGGTAAGCCTGGTGCACATTAATTGGGCTACAGTCCATCTATTTAGCTTTTTTTCTCGTGGGTAATACAATAATTTCAAGTTCATCATCGCGTAGAGCAATCGAGCCTCGGCACAAAATCGCGGCGTTGTGGAGAAGTGGTGCCACAGAGGGGGCTGGTTCCTATGGCGACGCGCGTACTATCGGAGCCATACATATTTTGCGAAACCGGGCCTGCAAGTCAGCCACACGCGAGAGCACCGAACGGCATCTTTGCATCATCCGACAAACGTGGGGTACTTTCACTCGAATCCGAACTGTTGCACGGCTCTACCATAAAGAAAAACACCGTAATTCCGCGTAACGGGGAATGTGTGCAGGTGGGGTGCATGTGTATGACCCCGAGTGCATATTTTCGTGCCGTTCGATGAGATGGCCTCACGTAGATGGCATGCATGTTGGCGGGCGATAAACGCCAAGAATCAATCACTTAAGGTGAGTCTGCGATAACCAACTCTTCAAGTCGTGAAAATGCACGTTATTCGATGGGAAACTCAGTAGGCGGCACCCATGCCAGATTTAAGCAAATGACCGAGGTTCATGTTGGCAAGAGTAGCTGGTATGCACAGCCAGTACCCTTCATCGGCAGTTCCGTTCGCTGCGTCCATGCATGATAACATCGCATGCCGACCACCGATTGGGTACCAATCATACGTCTGCCGGTTTTGACTCATGCGGGCGGCTTCCCTCACGGCCCTTCGCTTTGTATATAGATTTCTTAAATCCTGTTCCCTTCAAAATTTTGTTGCACTTTGGTCTCATTATAATGGAAAAAATCAAACTGGCCTTCAGCGGAAAGGTCGACCAAGATGAGAAAAACATCTCCTCCGATACCCATGACGGCTTGGTCCTCGCAGTCTCCAAGTCTGCGGAATATGACCCAGTGGACATGTCCATCGCTGCGCAAATCTCCAACGATGAATATGCCGCTATCACCGTGGAGGATGACTCTCCGTACCCCGAGGTGAGAGCCTCCGTGCCATCCACCGATGATCCTACTTTGCCTCAGAACACGCTCCGTATGTGGGTTCTTGGTTTTATTTTGACCACCCTCGGTTGTGGTATGAACCTTCTTTTTTCTTTGCATTCGCCATCATTCTCCATCACGACTTTCGTCACCTCTGTGTTGGCTTACCCTCTCGGTAAGGGTTGGGAGATGATCATGCCTGACATCAACATTTTCGGTATGCCGTTGAACCCAGGAAAGTTTAACTTGAAAGAGCACACAATTATCACCATTATGGGCTCTGTGTCCTTCGGTGGTGGTGCTGCGTACGCTACCGATATCCTTTTGGCCCAAAACAAGTTCTACAACTCTGACTTTGGTGTCGGTTTTGCCATTTGTGCCATTTTGTCCACTCAAATCATTGGTTTTTCCTTGGCTGGTTTGGCCCGTAAGGTCTTGGTTGAAGCTCCTTCCGCCATCTGGCCTGCTAACTTGGTCAGTACCACTTTTTTGACCAACCTTCACGTCAACGAGAACCACGAGGCCAACGGCTGGAAGATCTCCAGATTTGCTTTCTTCGCAGTTATTTTCTGCGGTAACTTTGTGTGGTATTTCTTCCCAGGCTACATTTTCAGTGCCTTGTCCTACTTTGCCTGGCCTACTTGGATCGCCCCTAACAACATAACGGTCAACCAAGTTTTCGGTGCTTCTTCGGGCATGGGTTTGTGGCCAGTTACTTTTGACTGGAACCAGATTGCCGGTTACATCGGTTCTCCTTTGATCCCACCCGCTTCTACTATTTTGACCATTTTCTCTTCCATTGTTTTGGTGTTTTGGATTATTGTTCCCGCTGTTTATTACTCGAACGCTTGGTACTCCAAGTATTTGCCATTGTCCAGTTCTGGATCCTACGACAGATACCAAAACTCTTACAATGTCCTGAGAATTGTTAACAAGAAGACTTTGACCTTCATCAAAGAAGAGTACGAAAACTATTCGCCCTTATTCATTTCCTCCACTTTTGCCATTACGTATGGTTTATCCTTCGCCTCAATCATCGCCACTTTGGTTCACACCGCATTGTTCCATGGCAGGGATATCATCAACCAAGTGAAGCAAAAGGACACCCCTGATGTGCACAACCGTTTGATGAAGGCCTACAAGAACGTGCCAGAATGGTGGTTCCTCATCACTTTCCTCATCTCGTTTGCTCTTTCCATTGTTACCATTAAGTGTTGGGACACTGAGATGCCTGTTTGGGCCTTGGTTGTTGCGCTTCTCATTGCTATTGTTTTCTTGTTGCCCGTTGGTATCATTTACTCTCTCACAAACATTGCTGTTGGTTTAAATGTTGTCACTGAATTCATCATTGGTTACATGATTCCAGGTAAGCCATTATGTATGATGTTCTTCAAGACTTTCGGTTACATCACGAACACCCAAGCTGTTACTTTTGCTCAAGACATGAAGTTGGGACATTACATGAAGATATCCCCACGTCTTTTGTTCTGGGCGCAAATGTGGGCTACCATTTGGGGTTCTATTGTTCAAATCGGTGTTTTGAGATGGTCTTATGGTGCCATCGATAACTTGTGCCACCCTACACAAAAGTCCCACTACACTTGTCCTAGTGGTAGAGTTTTCTTCAATGCTTCTGTTATTTGGG
Source organism: Clavispora carvajalis (assembly GCA_030581635.1). NCBI lineage: Eukaryota > Fungi > Ascomycota > Pichiomycetes > Serinales > Metschnikowiaceae > Clavispora > Clavispora carvajalis. The sequence goes on along the minus strand of JAKTTV010000003.1, from coordinate 395,866 downwards.
GTGTCATTGGTCCAGAGAGAGTGTTCGGAAACGGTGCCATCTACAACCAAACTCTTTTCTTCTTCTTCTTGGGTTTCTTGCCAGTTGTTAACTGGTTGATTTTGAAGAAATGGCCAAACTCTAAGGTCAGATGGTTGAACTGGCCAGTGTTCTTCTCCGGTACCGGTTACATCCCTCCAGCTACCCCATACAACTACTCCAGTTACTGTATTGTCGGTATCATTTTCAGCGTCTTCATCAAGAAGAGATGGACTCACTGGTACTTCAAGTACAACTATTCGCTTTCCGCCGGTTTGGATATCGGATTAGCCTACTCCTCTTTGATTATTTTCTTGTGTTTGCAATTGCCGAACGCTAACTTCCCAGCTTGGTGGGGTAATGATGTCGTCAACAGTACTCTTGACACGAACATGATGACCATGCTGAAAATTGTCCCCGATGGTGGATTTTTCGGTCCATCCACCTGGTGATGCAAGTATGAAAATTCTCGAAGTAATGATAATGTTGCATAAATGAAACGTAGTTGTAGCTAAGGGTGTATGCCAGATGTATTGCGCAATGAGTGTACTTTTACAAAGAGTTCTTTACGAAAATACGATATGGTTACCAGAGGTTTTGTAAATCTCGAACAAGCAGCATTCAATCAGGTAATTAAGGTATCCTACACGCCCCTTCGCATTCCTAACAACTTCCTTCCGTAGTCACGAGGTGGCTGTGGTGCATGTAGTGTGGGTGCTGATCTTGACCCATTCAACCTCAAACGCATTCTGAGTGAGGCACGGTTGATAGTCAGACTATCATGAGAGATGAGTTTGAATTATCCGATCTTGGATATTCATCTTCAAAAAGAAGGTCTTTCAATGCATTAGAAGGTCCACACGAGTTCCAATCTTCTGAAATAGAAGGCACATCGCCCTACACTATATCCCACTCTGTCAGAAGCGCTTTTACTCCATGGACAAGCCAAACATCGCGAAAGAGGGACCTTCGTTCCTTTTTGTTGCGAACATGGGAGGGTCCAGAAGTTCCGATGGATATACCACCCCGGCCAATTGCATGGTTGAGCTGGCTAGAGGAGCTTCCGCTAAATTTTAGGCGCAGAACCTCGCTATTATCTCGTAGCGTTGCCCTAACAATCTACATTATAATTTGGATACTCTTGTGGGCACAGACTCTATTGCCATACATGTCTCAAGCACCAGTGGTCTCAGATAGTGATGCTCAGGTAATCTCGCTCACTTGCGACGATGCCTTTTGGAAAGGAAAAAACGCCGCATGTGGTTTAAATGCCGAAAGCTGTCCTTCCATAGATACTACCAAAGATATTTTCATCCGATGTCCCGCCCTTTGCGATAGAGGTAGCTGGCTCTACTCCCTGAGAGCAGTGGGTGACCAAGTAATTAAGTATCGGGGGTATTTTATTGGTGGGGGAGAGACTAAAGACAATGATGGAGCATCGTCCTTACCTTACAGAGCTGACTCGTTTCCTTGCGGAGCAGCAGTACATTCTGGTGTGGTATCTCCTATATTCGGAGGCTGCGCGAGATTGTCGTACTCAAGTGGCAAACAGACAACTTTCCGTGCAACTAAGGGTCACTATGGGGTCTCGGACTCGATCGGTTTTGACTCTTTATTCCCATATTCGTATTTTTTTAAGGATCTCATGTCAGACGTGAGTCACTGTTACGACCCCCGGGCCACCTTACTCGTGTTGAATATTCTTTTTGGTATTCCTATCGTCTTTTTCGGATCAGGGGTGGTATTCTTTTGGGTGATATCATTTGTGGGTTTCTGGACGATATCTTTAGCCACTGACCCACCTGTATTGGTTGATCCATACGAAAATGAGACGCTCTATCAACTTATATCGGTTTGTCTCGAAAGATTTCTTCCAACTTGCTTTGTTCTTTACTGTCTATGGTCTGTTAGCGTAAAGCGCACTTTCGGCAATTTGAGTAGCTACTCCAAGCTAGCAATCTCGGATTTTGAAGACCAAATTACTCAAAATGCAAACCCTGTCAGTCACTCCACTGTTACTAGAATCCTTCTTTGGTACCCATTTTTTTGGCTTGGAATACTCAACAACGTCACATTTGACCGTCTTCCCGTTGATAGGCTCACTTGGCACGATTTGCAGGTTCAACCTGGAGCTCTACTTACTGTGACAATCGTCTCACTAGTCTTGATTGTCTGCGTCGTCACACAAGCGTACTATGTATGGCTCCTGGGTCGCTTTTGGAAGCTTCTCCTGGTTTACGGCTTGATATTTGGGTTTTTCTTCCTACTCGCCAGCATACCCGGCCTCACTTTACGCATACATCACTATATCTTTGGTCTCGTGTTCATTCCTGGGTGTGGAACTAAAGGAAGAACCGCATATGCTTTCCAAGGAATTCTTCTTGGCTTTTTTCTCTCGGGGGTTGCTAGATGGGGTTATGCGTCAATAGCCGAAACGAACATCTCACTTTTAAGAGGCGAGCCTATCGGGAAGCTCATACCACCTGCGATTTCTTCAGCTGACTCCGGAATTCTATTCTGGGAAGATCCGGATATGTCGTCATCATCTAAAGAACTCTTGGATGAAATGTCCGAGTACTCGCACGTTTCTCTTTTAATTAACGACATCGAAAAATTTAGAGGCCAAGACGTTGGATTTTTCGATATTGCGAAGCTTCTCCAGGACGATGATGACTTCAAGGATCTTACGGACTCCCGGGCAAGTGGCGTTGACAGTGAGGCTCGCGTATATTTGAGAATTGCCAAGTATTCTCCGCAAAGTGATAGATACACTGATTACTCTAGCGCTTCTTCGCTACAATTGCCATCTTTTAATTTGACAATAGGAGATTTAGGCCTTACCTAAGTTAATATCAATCGATCCTCGCAATACAGATACAGTCGCCCACCAAGCTCCGACATTTAATAATGATAAACACCAGTACATCCGCATCACTCGAGGTGCTCGTTTACCCAAACAAACGGCCACTGTGTCTGTTAGTGCAATAATCACCTATATTGAATATGAGCGTATTTGGTGATTCTGGTGAACTTTACACCATCAGAAATGAGTTTTATACTAATCAACACCGTAAGGTGATTGGTTACGCTTTGGCCCTGTTCTCTGATGAGACACGTATAAAGGTGTTGGAATACCAAATCAGATCAACCGTGTCGGTGAATGAAGACGCTTCTCAGTTGATTGAAAACGGCAGAAATATGTTTCCCGAAAATTATGAATTGTTCGATGTATTACAATCGTGGAATGACTTAAACAGCTTTGGCACTGACGAATCCACATACTTTGATGACATCAAGGAAGCTACCTTTGAGTTGCAAGCGGTTTTGACTGCTTTATACTTAGTCAAATTTAAAGGAGACTATGAGCTGTCCATCTCTCTATTGGTTCAGTTCAACAACACAAATCCTAACAACCTCAATGAGTTGGAGCCATACTTGGTTTTGGTTCAATTATACTTGATTAAAGAAAATATAAGTGAGGCCAAAAAACTCTTCCATAGTTTCAAAAAATTCCCAAACAGCTCAAGGGACAACATCATCTACCAAATTTTAGAGAGCTGGATGTTGGCTGTCGAAGGCGGCGCCGACAATATCAGCAACGCATATTACTTTTATTACGAGTTGTTATCCGCAGACTTTGAGGCCGACGCTGAAGGTAAGTTCCGCCTCTTGAATTCCTTGTTTGCATTGACCTTGCAAATGAAGCACTTACCTGAGGCTCAAGAGTTGGCAGACCAAATGATTGCTATGGATTTTAAGGGTCCACAAAACGCGGACTTTATTGCTAACCAGATTGCATTTGAATACTTGGCCAACGATGGAGCTCAGGTAGGAACATTATTGAAAAGTATTCACCAAGTGGACCCCGACCATTACTTGCTTACCGATTTGAAGAGTAAGAATGATACTTTCAGCGAAATAGTTGCGAAGTACCAGTCTGTCTAGCGATTTTGGTCTCACCTTCCAGCTTATATGACGACTGGAACACTGAATAAACGAATAAAAGTTAAATTATCTTGTTACACTTAAAATTTGTCGTATTGTCCTTTATTTATTCGTCAATTTTAACTAGCTCGCCATCGTCATCTAAGCGCAAGCCCTCCGCGAGCAATCTCCTCTCAATTTCTCTCAACTCGTTCTCTCTGTCCAAAAGCTCTTTTCTCTTGTTGACTAAATCTTGGTGTACTCTTTCCTCAAATTTCTTTAATCTCTCTTCTTCTAACTTGATTAATTCCTCCTTTGCTAGGTAGTCCGATTCAGAAGTCTCCTTTTCGGTGTTTTCTTCCGACTCGCCGTTATTGTAATGGAATTGCTTGCCAGATAAGGCCTCGGTTCTGTAATTTTCATAGATCACATCGTGAGTAATATCTTTAAACTCATTCAAATGGGTAATTAGAAGAACATTCTTTAGTATAGTGAAATCATTGAACTCTGGCAACTCAATATTGATGGGCTTGGAATGAATTGGATTCAACACTCTTAACTTTAAAACATCCTCCTCGTCATCAGTCTCCCTATATGTGCTAGCGCCAATTACTGCGAAAGGGATCAACAGATTCAAGTATTTGTTGTAGGCGACTATTTCATCGTCAATGTAGTCCTGTTCGTACTCATATTCATTGAATTTGTAGTATTTTATGCCATAATTGTTCAAGTCCTCCAAAATCAATTCCTTATTAAATTTCAATTCGTCGGGTGTTAATGCATCCGCCTTTGATATAATGGGAATAACGTTCACCAAGTCGTTTACGTGCTTTAAAAACTTCACGTCAATATCAGAGAGACCGTGGCCCGTGGCGTTAACCATGTAGATCAAAGTGTGTATCCGACCATCCTTAAAACGGGGGTTTCTTTTCACCCTGCTTTCTTCCAACAACACTTCGTCGAATTGGTGTCTTATGAAGTCAACAACCACTTTGAAATCATCTTCACAGTCCAAGGCGTTGGCAAAGTTGGGTGTATCAATGATGTTTAACGAAATCTTGTGCCCCTCGTTATCCTCCAATTCGACATTTTCGTGTCTCAAAGTGAGCTTTTTCGTAAAAGGATCTTGCGAGGCAGTAGAGGAGGTGGGTACAATTGAATTTCCACCACACAAAGAGTTGATCAAAGTAGACCGACCAGAACCGCTTTCCCCGACAATCATGATGGAGAAGTTGATCAGCTTTTTCGTAGTTTTCCGCTTCCTCAATGCGGCCGATGAAGTATTATAATCAGGGTATGACATTTTTGTTGTTTAGGTGAATTATAGAGAAGCTTGGTTCGGTTGAAGTTTTCGAATTGTTTACTCGCGGTGAGGCGACACGTCTTGATCCTGGACTGCATGTTGTCGAGTTTCGGTGTCAAAGTAGAATTTCTGGGTGTCAAAGTCTAGAAACCGAGTGGGCGCCGTCTATGTGAAGTGAATTCATTTGTGATATATACGAAGGGCTTTCAGATGACTTGATTATGGAACGTGGTATGACCTTTATCGGCGCAGCGGTGTACGCACTACTTCCTAGTGGGAGCTAAAGTATGTAGATCAAATCCAGTAGCAATAGGCAGCGAAGACGGAACAAATGTTTGCCCTTATCCAGGTGCACTATTTCCATTCTTTTACATGAGAATATAACCCAACAACACCGTTTTGCAGTTTACATCCACTGAAGCACGCACTTGTATGTACTTATTCCCCACCGCAATGATTTTGGGCCGAAACTAATCAAGCCATCTTTTTTTGTTGGCCGAGCTCAAGCTGGCTTGAGATACTCTAGAAGAGGCAGGATAGTAGTAGGTAGGATAACCGGCCGCGGCCGCAGTGTTAATCAAGGACGTAACCGAGTAGCTCCAACCGGGAGTAATTGTGGAGTAAACATTTGGCGAGGGGCTGTTGCTAGTGTAGGGGGTGTATGAAGAAGGTGACATTCTGGTAGAATACATGGTATGTGTCACCTTTGAACCCGGCTGGGTTTGCATGGGGGCATATCTGGTGCGACCCGTCTGCAAAGTGTAAGGAATCGTAAAGGATGCTGAGTCAATGGAGCCGTCAGAAGTGATGTCTGTTTGAGGCGATGCAACATCACCAGTGCTAATGCTGAACAAACTGGCAGCAAATGTGAAACTGCTGGCGCTGCCTGTCATTCCTGTCAACTTAAATCTGTCACTGTAGTGGATGGAGTAGCCGTCAGAGTACTGCGCATACACCTGAATGAAATAGTAACCGTTGGGTCCGTAGGTGTCTTCAATGTTTGCGTCGTAGCTCCTCGAGGAACTGGACAACAGGGTTGTGAATGTCTTGACAGCCTGAATGTTGGTGTTTGAACCGGTGCACAACACGATTGAGTATTTGGTAACATCATCTATCGATAAGTCGTCATTGCTATCACTGATCCACTTCACGGTGATGGTGGAAGATCCGCTAGAGACATCGTATGTTTGGCCCGAGCTGGGGTTGGACACGGACACATCCGCACAAATCAACCCGAGTAACAGTAAAAACGTCCAGAGAAAAGGAATGAACATTTTTCTATGTTAAAAGGAATCTTGGTTTGTCTGAACTTAGCTAGAACCTTATGACTGCACGGGTCTGATGGGGATCAGAGGTTTTTGATTGTGTATGTAGCAAGGCAGATGATAGCTTACTAGTGTATGGAAGCCGCTTAGTATGAGATCTCTGTTGGTACTAGCGCGGGTAGAATCCGGTAAGGGGCGAAAGGCAGAATGAGGCCAGTAGCTGGATGTCTTGTTCTTGAGGTAGTTGTTGGCAGAACGAACTAACGAGGGAAAAAATGGGTAAAACATAGCACTGCCTTGCCGCGTACGATGCAGGAATAGCACGGTTCACTTGCCCAGAGTGGCTGCCTGGCTCGAGGATTTCTTCGCGGACCACGTTTTGTTTTTGCAGTCTTTTGTTTATTTACCGCAAGCCCCCTTTCTAGTACTATGCTGCCCTGATGAACAGCGGCCTACAAAGTGGCGCCAGAGGTGATGGTAGATGCGCGTATGCAGAGCACGCGCTCGGTGGAGACAACTTGCTTTTCTTGGTGCTATTTTTGTATGGCAGGGTCATTTAAGCTACATCACCATTTTAGCCCTAACTCCACCTTCAGCGTCATGAGAAGTGATGTTACCGCTGTTAAAGGGCATAAATAATATCCTTTGCTTCAACACAGATGTCATTGCCCCGATTCGTAAATGCCTCCAGGCTAAGGGCTGTATGTAAGGCTGACTTTCGCAAACTATACTTCGCGATTGAGGGCAGGAAGATTATACCACAATACACCAATCATGCTCCAAATATATAAGCGCACTGTGTTTGGCTCTTTGCCTGTCCGTGCCTTTAGCATGGTCCGCCGTGTTTCTCCGGTTAAAAAGCAAACACCGCAAGAGGGTGAAACCGCTGCTGCACCAACAGATTTGGCTCCTGAACGTGTATCCTTCCATGATGGGCCAGTTCTCTCCCAGGCTACCAAGGAGGGAATCGATTGGTCTGACTCGTTTCATGGCCTCGGTCAGGCTGCATTTTCCAAGGATGTAGCTGACATTTTATTGGCTCCGTTGGCCAACGACGACATTGAAGTCAAACCAGATGGACTTCTATATTTGCCAGAAATCAAATACAGACGAATCTTGAACAGAGCGTTCGGCCCTGGTGGCTGGGGGTTGGCGCCTAGGACAGAGACATTTATAACGGCCAAGCAAGTGAGTCGTGAATACGCGTTGATATGCCAGGGCCGTTTAGTTTCTGTGGCTAGGGGGGAGCAGGATTACTTTGGTGGCGAGGAAAAACTCACCACGGCCTTAGAAGGCTGCAGAAGCAACGCTTTAATGAGATGCTGCAAAGATTTAGGCATAGCCAGTGAGCTCTGGGACCCATCGTTCATCCGCAAGTGGAAGAAGCAATACTGCGACGAGCTTTTCGCTGAGCATGTGGTTAACAAGAAGAAGAAGAAATTGTGGAAGTTGAAAGTCAACCAATTCGAGTACCCATACAAGGCGGTTTGATTTGTTTGTATATAGAAGACCTACGCTGCTCTGTTCCAATAGTAGATGTAATTTGTGTCAGTTATGAATATGCTAATTATGGCTTGAAGATTCCTCTGCCCTCACCCAACGCGTCAACGGTTTGTGACAACGGTCTTCTCTTCCATACGTCCCAGAACTTTTGAGGCGCCAACTCGTCAGTATTGGACTCAGCGAATTTGACGTCTCTCGACGCAAAACTAGGCGATTGGGCCCAGTAAGCGTGGTCAATCAACGCAGTCACGGCCGCACCAGAAATACCGGCTAAGATTTTGTGCTTCGAAGGCATGTTTTTGAATCCGATCGTCAAACAAGCCAAGTTACCGGCGCCAACGGCCCAAAATGTGTTCCAGCCATCGTTCTTTTCTCTCAAGTTAGCAAGCGATCCCTTGGTTGCAACAGCAACGGTGGCAAATCCAGCAACGGACAAAGGCAATCCAATCTTGAATGTGGTTCTCTTCCAGAGGTACAACCAGGCGTAGGCGCCCACAGTAGAATAGAAGGAGAACTTGGCCACTTGAAGGGTCTTTTTCTTGGTGTCAACAGGCTCCCATTTAGGATATGCACTGGCATTGGCCAAGTTGACAAATGGAGTGGGCCACTTGAATGTAGAGTCTGGGTACACTTTCTTCTCGACTTCAGCCATTCTGGATAATGATTCACGACAGACCCAGCGTAGTTAAGAGAGAGGGTGTGAACCAATCACTTTGATGGGAAAAAAATCCGCACCGGCTAGACACCTGTACCTCTGGATAATCTTGGAGGCTCCCTACCTCACCGCGACAGGTGAAACAGAAACTGGGGATAAGCGCCAAAATGGGGATCGGGCCTTGTGAAGCAGGTTCCAGCGGTCGTTTTCGGCATTGGCCTAAGGGAAGATAAAAGATGGTAAAAATTCGATTCACTAGTAAACTACCACAAGGCTATTTCAAGCATTTAACAAACTCAACATAAAAAACCGTGCTATCCGTCGAAGTCATTCCATTATATAGCTACAAACTAACTCAAGCCAAACTTCAGGTCATAATGTCACTTCCGTCGGAGGTTTTCGTAGATCAAAATTGTCAGAATGGCTGGTTTGTAGACTCTGCGAATTGTCTCTTGCGGTCCGGATGCCGACAGTCGCGCAATCCACATGATTCAAATTGATAGTTCCTTACCCATTGTGATAAATCATCTCATATATTTACCTAAGGCCCTTCAAATAGAAAACCTCGTGTGTAATTTCTCTTCAATACTCTTTGTTTGCGCTTAACACCGCCTGATCTGCCCCCCCTGGGTGCTTATGTTCTGGTGGTCGCACGAACACGTTCCAGGCCAGAAAATTTTCAGGCTCAGGTGCTTTTTCTCGCTATTCTATTAATCACATCCGCAATGAACAGAACATTGGCCGTTGTCTCCGTCGCCGCAGCCGGTTTGCTCGGTTACGCTGCCTACTTTGACTACAGCCGTAGAAACTCTCCTGAATTCAGAAAGCAGTTGAGAAAGAGAAAGATTCAACAAGAGAAACAACACGCCAAGGCCGAAGAAGCCACCAGAAAGTCCAAAATGCTCGCGGTCAAAACTGCCTTGGTTGAAGACTTGGCACAAAACCCTATTCCAACCGACTTGGCAAAGAAGGAGGAATTCTTCATGGAGCAAGTTGCCTCTGGTGAACAGTTGGCCAACAACCCCGACACCAAGATCGAAGCGGCCTTGCGCTTCTACAAGGCATTGGCCGTGTACCCTAACCCGACTGACATAATGGGCATCTACCAAAAGACTGTCCCGGAAGATGTATACGAGTTGTTGGTTATGATGATTGCCATTCAACCCCCCGCCACCATTACTAACATTATTGGCGGTCCTGGTGGCGTCAGTGGTGCTGCTGCTGCCGCTGGGGCTGCTGCTGAGGCCATTGCTGCTGAAGAGGTCAAGCCATCTGAGGTGGACTTGGACTAAGCGGATGATTTTATGAAAGCTGATAGAGGGCACCGGGGTGCCAATTCTTGGATTCTGATGCTTTGTGTTATGTACATATTCAAGTTATGGTTACAATGTATCATTAAGTGGGTTCTCCTTTTCGTAGCGCTCGTTCATCTGTCGCATTTTGAGTTAGTTTGAGAGGCAGACACTTAGGTGCGACCGAGAAACGTATGCTGGCATATTTCTCGGTGCTGAGGTCAATTTGTCTTTACCGATAAATCCACTTCCTTGTATCAAAATAAGCTGCAACCTATTCATTTATGTTGTTTCTTGACTTACTCTCGCTTCTATGCTTGGTGCCTTCCGTTTTGGCCACTAGCTATAATAGCACATACCGAAACTTCACGTATTTTGCTAATAGCTCAAGCCCCTTCACGTACACCAACACCGCAAACTCTAATAACTTTCATATCCAGGGCATTACTCTTGGTGGTTGGTTAGTGCTTGAACCATACATTACACCTTCAATATTTGAGCTGGTCAATCAGCGCTCTGATACCGTTATTAAGGACGAGTATCACTTGTGTAAGTTTTTGGGTGACGATGCCGAAGATGTCTTGACCCAGCATTGGTCTACATGGTTTACCGAAACTGATTTCAAGAATATCAAGGGTTATGGCTTCAATATGGTGCGAATCCCCATTGGGTATTGGGCATTCGAAGCACTTGAGAACGATCCATACGTAAAAGGTGCCCAACTGTATCTCGATAAAGCCATTGAATGGTCTTATGAAAACGGATTGAAAGTTTGGATAGATCTACATGGTGCTCCAGGATCTCAAAACGGTTTTGATAATTCAGGTTTGTTTATGAACAATACCCCTAGCTGGCAAGATAAACCGGAGTACATTGACTTGACGACCAGGATACTCAAGCAAATATACATCAAATATGGCGGTGCGGAATTCGCCAAGAAGTACGGGGAAACCGTTTTAGGTCTTGAGGTTTTAAATGAACCTTTAGGCGGTAAATTATCGATGGACGATCTCAAGGACTTCTACGAAAACTCCTACTATGACGCTCGCATGTACCAGGATGTGAACAACACAATTGTTTTCCATGATGCGTTTCAGGTATCTGGGTATTGGAATGATTTTTTACTGAACTCCTCCTCTACTTCTTCACGCTTGGACAGCTACAACATCATGATGGATCACCATCACTACGAGGTATTCACAGCGGATCAATTGCACTCGGACATTGCTAAGCATTTATCCAACATCAAAGGGTATTCGGAGGGTATAAAGAAAGAGATGGACTATCATCCCGCAGTAGTGGGTGAGTGGAGTGCTGCGTTGACGGATTGTACCCCGTATTTAAATAGCATTGGTTTTGGAAGCAGATGGGAAGGAACCACACCCTATGACAACGACCCAGTCAATAATACTGCCTACGGTAGTTGTACCGACATCAACAATTGGAACAAGTGGACTGATAAGCATAAGGTGGATACTCGTAAGTTTGTGGAGATCCAATTGGACCAGTACGAGAGTAACACCTTGGGTTGGATCTTTTGGTGCTATAAGACGGAAAATACGATAGAGTGGGACTTCGTTCGCCTTGCCGAACTAGGTTTGTTTCCGCAACCATTTTCTGATAGAAAGTACATCAAAAACGGAACAGACACAAGGCCCAGCTCTAATGGATCCAAGCATTTTGCAAGCGTTGCTTTGGTTTTAATCGTACTGGCTTTTAACCTCCTCTAGATGCAAGAGGCGCGCAATCGCACCGGCGATATGACTCGCATTCACGTGTCAGGCTTTTTTTCGCCGATAACGCACCACAAGAAATTCTAGATATTACTGTTTATACAATGAAATCTGTTAACGTGGCTATTATTGGTTCTGGTGTTGTTGGCTCCGCCTTCATCACCCAATTGAAAAACTTGAAATTTCCTATCAATTTGAACGTGGTGTATTTGGCCAAGAACTCTAAGGAGGCTCTTTTCTCGGACAACTACGACACTGTCGATTTAGCTTCCTACGAAACAACTGCCACCAAGCCAATATTGTCTTTAGATGCTTTAACCAAGTATTTGAAAGCGGCCTCGAAGCCTACCATTTTGGTTGACAACACTTCTAATGCTTCAATTGCTGACTACTACCCAACCTTCATTAAGGAAGGCATTTCCATTGCCACTCCTAACAAAAAAGCCTTTTCCTCAGACTTGGTCACTTGGAACCAAATTTTCGCCAATTCTGCAGCCCCAAGTGGTGGGTTGGTTTATCACGAAGCCACTGTGGGTGCTGCTTTGCCAATCATTGGAACTTTGAGGGACTTGGTCACTACCGGCGACAAGGTCCACAAGATTGAAGGTATCTTGTCCGGCTCTTTATCTTTCATTTTCAATACCCTTTCCACCAGTGAGCCTTCTTCCACAAAGTTCTCCGACGTTGTAAACACTGCCAAGGAATTAGGGTTCCTAGAGCCAGACCCAAGAGACGACTTGAACGGTATGGACTTCGCCAGAAAGGTAACTATTTTGGCTAGAATCGCCGGTTTTGAGGTTGAATCCCCTAGCTCCTTTGCTGTCGACTCCTTAGTCCCTCAACAATTGGAGTCTTTGTCGACGGGTGCTGAGTTCTTGGAACAATTGCCTAATTACGATGCTGACTTTCAAAAGCGTAAGGACGATGCTCTTGCTGAAAAGAAGGTGTTGAGATACGTCGGACAAGTTGACTTCATCACGAACAAAGTTTCTGTCGGTATTGCTAAGTATGACTTCGATCATCCTTTTGCGTCATTGAAAGGTTCTGATAATGTTGTCTCCATCCAAACCGAAAGATACACAAATCCATTGATAATTCAAGGTGCTGGGGCGGGCGCTGATATCACAGCCCACGGTGTATTGGCGGATGCCTTGAAAATCGCGGAAAGAATTGCTCAATAGATGCTTCTGTATTATCTATATACAAATTTCGCTATGTGTATAACAAAAAATCCTCGTTGTACTCGTGCTTCAAGTTCTCCACTGCCTCGCGGAATACTATTCTTAAATAAGTCTCACTCTTGCAACTCTCCCTGAAATCTAACATCACTTTCTGTGAGTCGAAGGTGTTCAATTTGTTGCTCAGCTCAGGCATTGAAGACACAAGTGTGTTTACTCTCAGAATATGGACATTATTTGGTGCCATGAAAAAATCACCATTATCTCTCAATTCAACAATGTAGGAACCCGTCTTATGGATGAATTGGGCGTACTTAAATATAGGCATTCCCCAACTGTAGCAAATCTCGATATTGTCCTTTTTGAAAAACTTTGTCCCCCTGTTATCTAATAAGAAGTCAGCATTCTTCAAAAGATGTAAGTGGAAGTAGAATTTATTAGCCTTCAACACTTCAGCGCCCTTAAATTCTGGATCAGACAATGGGTTTAACGCAAGCTTCAAATCGACAAAAGAGTGAAACGGATTCAAGTTAGGGATTATACACAATTCTCTCCAGGGTGTTTCGACCAATTTGAGGCCGTATCTTTCGCATAATCTGGACCAGTTGAGGATAGTTTCGTCGATAAATTTCGTGCTTGTGTTTAGCCACTGTAGTCTGATATGATAACAATGCTCTGGGTTGTGAACAAAATCATAGTGGACTTCCAAAAGCTCAGGTCTAAAAGATTTGCGCAAGGGATCACAGTTATATTTCACGTTTTTACTGATCATGAACTTTTTCGTCCTCTTCAATTTTTGAGAGTCTGTGAGAGATGATGCGTCGCTATCAATGTTCCAGTTCAGCGAAATGACTTTTCTCAAATCACTGGTGGAATCACCAGCAGAGTTTAAAGCATCACTATTTGAATTAACGGGATACGTAATTCCATTCAAATTCGAACCTTTCTGATTTTCTTGATCATCTTGGCCCTTCTTCCTGAACCAGCCGGAAGCATTTGATTTTGATTTGTAAGAATTGTCAGCATATTCGTCCTCAAACTCATAGAAATAATGTCCATCCAAAAAGCCGTGCCTATTTTCAACATGTCTAAAAAGGCCTTTGTCCATCAACCCTTGGCCATACTCGGTCGCCTCTTCTCTGTTGTCTATATCATCGAATGCTTCGATCAACCATGATACAAGCTCATTACCTAGAAAACAGTGAAGATGAAGCTTAAAGTGCCATGCTCTGTCAACTAATTTAACACCTCCTGCAGCTTGTAACTCTTGGGCTAACGATTGGAGTTTAATATTTGTGTTGAATCTCAGTCCATCAATCATGAGCGAATTACCGGGCTTAGTGCCGCTAGCGTTAAAATGTTCAGCTTGTTCGCTCAAAAAATCATACAAATTTCCAGTGTAAAAAGAAATTTCGGGTAAAATTTCCTCCTTTTTCGACTTTGTCTTTGCATCATCCTGCCTCACATACTTGCCTCGTTCTATCAACGCAATTAGCTTTCTTAATCCTTCCACCCTTAACTCCTCATCGCTGAGACTTTCGTTATTCACAACATGCAAGTTTGGAGGGATATCTGCTGGCATGACCACAAATTTCATCTTATGATATTCTTTGTCTCCGATTATTGCGTCGTCATAACCCGCCAAGAGCTGGTCGAACTGATTCCAATTAAACAGAGAAGGTTTGATGCTTTTTAAGTCGATTTTAGATGTGGTGTATTCGTCAGCATAACGCGTCCTTATGAGAGGTGCATCATTAGCATTTGCCTTTCGTGAACCCAACGAAATTTTGGCAGTATTAGGTTTATGTATCTTGCGATACATTTGAACGTTAAGAGTTCCGTCGTAGTCACAAAAGATACTATGTATCTCATCATTGATTGACATGTAGACTCTCATGCCAGTACAATCACCAGAAGGAAAGTACTTTATTATGCTCTCTGGGCTTCCTACTGGCTTTCTCTCCAATTCTAACCTGTTCACATTTTCACCATAGCAAATCTGAAAGCCCATTGCGAGGCGTAATCCTATCATCTCTCTCATGAGTTCACGAATTGTCTTTAGCTCAAGTTGATTTTCGTAATTCAAAGTAATAACATAATTTTGAAAAGTGTAATCTGTTTGCAATTGAGAAACAGTAGGAAAAAGCGAGGTAGATATGGGAAGAGCTGCGGGAGATTTCAATGACCTCCATTTGAACATTCTTCTTCTAATTTTTGGGGGTAAAACATTTGCCCATCTGCCACTTAGACCGCTATTTATCAAGATCGATTGCTTAGAAGGGTTATCAATGGTCGTCCAGTATTGATTGTCCAAGTTATCATCTTGAGTAATTAACTCGTTGTTAGACAGTCTCTTTTCTTTTATTACGTCGCTTCTTTCTTTTCTGTTCTGTGTCCTGTGGCTTTTCTTTGGGAAAGGGGACAACTTTTTTAGCGTTGGTTTGGCTTTGTTGGCGTCCAGCGAGACTGTTTTATGCGGTGCTAATGCAGAGATGGAAGGCATTTTTAATGGCCCTTTGCTCGTGTTCATCAGGCTTTTGTTCTCATCTGCAGATTTGTTTAATGTATACAACGTCGAAAGTGCTGAACTAGCATTTAAAGAGTTCGTCACTGTTCCGTGCACAGAGGAGCTCGTCGTTGCGATATTAGACTTCGACGATACATTCAAAGGCGATGGTATTTGTGACTTTCTCATCAAAGAGAGCGAAGATGTAGCGTCAGCACCGATAGCGATATTTTTCTTCAAGCCCTCCGTGCATCTCTTGGGAGAGCTGCTGAATTCCCTTCTGTTGGTAGTTTTGAACAACCCATCGTCGTACTTGTCCATAGATTCGATGATTGTGGAGTTACCCTTGAAATTGAGACGCTCGATCTGAATCTCGTTGGCCTCATTTTCCATTACGCCCATCATTTGAAGCTCATAAATCTTGCAACGGGGCTTCCAATTTGATAGGGTTCCACTTCCTTCAGTATAATATGATGCGTCGCACCATTTGGGAACGCAGTGGCTCACTTTTCCCTCCGCGTCTCTGTATCTGAAGAGGGGAACCGTATGTAACGGCTCTTGACTCAAAGATACAATGTCTAAAGCAATATCGAGGCTTGACATCTTTTTTGAAATATCAGTCAACTGATCCAAGTCAACATCGAAAAGCCCTGTTCCTGGTGTGATAACAATCAAGTGGTTGACTGAATGTCTGAGATCCGTATTTCTGAACCGATCAGACACAAGACTGAGACTCAAATTTATAGCCTCTAGAAGGTTACTCTTGACAGCGGGACATGGTTCTCCCCTAATCTTATAAACATTTCTCTCCAGATGTAATAATATGTCTCTCTTGAAATTTGCAAATTCAAGGCGTAGCGCAGCCATGATTTTGTCCCATCTGAAAACACTCACTTGGTCAACTACCACACGATAGTAATCTTGGCAATTGGAGGGTCTTTCACCGCCCCCCAAAGATACCCATGGTGTATAAGTTAAATCAACGCTGGCAAACAAAACGATGGTTATCGAGTGATGTGAATTTGTGGATCTCCACTTCTTAAAAATTTTTGGAAACAAAGAGTTCACGAGCTTATGGAACATTATTTCACCATTTTCCTCAAAATTCCACATTTCCCTCGAAAGTTGAACTAAAAAGACCAATTTTGCACTTTCGGAACGAAAAATAATATTCGTCGTAACCCCAATATAGCCGCTCAAAATTGGTCTTCCATCCTTGTATAGAGTCTTTATGTGGCCAATTCGGTTTCCAGAAAATGACACTCTCTGATTCACATAGCAACAACTGCCCACCATTGAGGAGGAAAGGCTCCACTGCGAATCTCTGGAGAAGTTTACATCTTTGAGATACACCTCCACTGTATCAAGTGTAACTTCTTCCTCATTAGAAATCCGCTTTAGTTGAACCATAGAGCGGGGTGGAATATCCAAAAGTTTCAGGAATGTCGAAAGCAAAGAAATTTGAAAGTTTGCCTTAGCCTTAGGATTAATGCTGTTGGGAGCCGTATTCAAGCCACTTTCATCTTTACCTAGGATATTGTTTTTTTGCACGATGAACACAAATTTATCGGTAAGCTTCTTATTTTTTTCCTCAACTGGTTTCAACTCGTAAAGGTTTCCAGCCTTGAGTCCGGGTATAGCACCAGCATCGATTATGATGTCTTCTGGATAGGATCGAAGCTCATGAAACCATAATGGCATTTGAACTGTTGTGTCTGTCATCGGATCGTCAGTGGAATGCAAGGTCTTTTGATCAGGTGTTTTCCTTAAGTTTGGTAAACCAGGTCGCCCGTTAATTTTATGTTTGTGGGCCGGAACCGAGAGTGATTTAGGATCGTTTGTGCCCACTGTTGATTTAACTCCATTTTTGCCAATGACGAGAGTGGTACCCGTAGTATTAGTGCTCATACCTCCCACAGCGAAACGAGAACCAACTCCTCTGTGGTTAATCCTGATGGGCAGGCTAGATTCTCGCCGTAGATAAGACGGCATGTCATTGGAAATTGTTTGACCCTTTTCCGTTGACATCATGTTTCCCGTTCTAGCGTGTTGCATAGGGTTAGTGACTATGTCAAGTTGTACTTTGTCTATGTCACTATCGGAGGTGCACGGGTGCGCATGCAGTAATTCGATAGCGCAGTTAGGTCTGACTTCATTACATGATTACCGTATTTTCGCGCACGACACCTATCTCATGGCCGCTCTGAGAAGCATTACTGATTATGTAGTGCAGCAAAATTTTAAAAGATAGATTGCAGAAAGCAAAATAAACTTTATGCAATCCGGAATGCAGCTCGAATGAGCTTTATTTATACATCGATCTTGCCACTTACCTTTCCTTTCAGGTAGTTCTTGTAGTCCAAACCTTCAATCCCAAACGTTCATTTGCCAAACCTACAGTTGCCTCAACATTGAATAGAAACTGTCGTCGCCTCATCGACGCAATCTATTTTCGGAACGGATTCGAGCTCTCTTTCAAAGTGAGAATTCCGGCCCTCAAGTATCATTTGACGAAAGCAGTTAATGCTTTATTTGAAGCAATCACGCTTCACAAACAGGTCCAGCTAGCAAAAAAATTCCGACAAAGCGTGGCGCGCCTTTTCCCTCTCCTGATCGATTGAAACGATCTTTCCCACATAGCGAAATAAGTCCTGAGGAATAAATTCGGTGATTCCTAGGTCTTCCTCGCATACAAGTAAAATGTCTGGTTTTAAACTTTTGACGAGCTGGAAGTAGCCATCAATGTTGGAACATTTGAGGAGTCTGTAATTCTTGAAGAGTGCTTCGGGAATTGTTTTCGCTTCTTTTGGGTGTATTTTGCATGTCAAATCTTGAAGAGAAAGGTAAGGAGGAAGAATGAATGTAACATTGCTGTAATTTGCAAGAAGCCTCTCGAGTTCAGGATATGAGTTCAAGACAGAATGCAGAAGTGTTAATGTAACGGCTTTATCATGACATTTGCTCTTGGCCCCTTCGGTTTCCTCTTTATCGATATTGATAGATCCATTGTCAGATGTCCTTTCCAGGTACACCTTGTATGAAAAAGCCGCAATGGTTGTCGCTATAGCAATCGCAAACAACAAGTTTGTATTTTTTCTCCTGGCCATTTGAAGAGTTGGAAGGGATTATTTTTTGACAGTTTTCTTTTGTCTTTTTACAGTAAATGAGCAAGGATTGAGAACGTTGGATGTGGAGTATTTTGGTCCAATGCCGAGGGCGTACCGCACAATATAATCGCCCTCGGAAATAGTGCAGTTTTGTGCGAACAGCCCAACGGATCACTTCTCCGCACGACATATCTACATAATGTGACACGAGTATCTTGTTATTCTTTTAATGTGGTGTTTCGGTAAAATGAAGACAGTAGTTCATTTCCTCTTCATCTAGAGACTTGATATAAAGGCATTTTCGCAAAAGTTCGTCTTCTACAAGCAAGTTATAGTTCTTGGACCATTCAATGCACTGAGAAAGCGATTTCACAATGTGCACTGAAGTGCGAAATCTTGAGAAGTTTATGAGGCGATCACTCTTCATGTTTGAACTGGCAGAATCTGTGCTAGAATCGGCTAGTGTCAGGGCGCGGTCAGCAGACTCTGAAGGTGCAGTAGGCGGCGGACTCATAGGCAGATGTGTTTGTGATTTTTTTGCGTATTTTGGTCTTTCAGCATTAAAAATCAAATCAGAGAGGTAAAGACCGACAAACGGGATACAGCCACGGGATGGCTGGACCAGATTAGTGCAAACACGAATATTGATAAAGTTTTTCAATGGTGAAGCCATTTCCTCGAGATTCTTGAACGTTAATATGTCTCCTGGATGAAGTCTATTCCATGTCAGCTTCAATTTGGTTATCTTTTCACTGGACAAGGCCAAGATAATTTGCATCAATGTAGAGAAGTTTTGTAAAACCAAGGAGTGGTAGGCGACGTGAATGAATCTTGAAATGATCATTATTCTTTCGTCTTCTGCCGTTGTCAAGAGGATTTCAGATATGATCCAATTTACCATAAGATTGAATCTCGATATCACCAAATTCACGCCCTTGTTTCTACTGTAATAGGTCTCATTCACAATTATCTCGAGCCAACTGTTGACTGGTTTGAGATCTTTGTTCCACTGAAGCTCGACCAACTCTCTCCAATCAATATCTTGTAGCATATCCGTTTCGATGATTGTGAAGTGCTCGGCCAAATCTTTTGAGCTGTAACTTAAAACGAATGAAACATGTGATCCACTTTTCATAACTTCCTCGATACTTAAATGCTTGGATGTTAAAGAATAGCCCTCTAAAATTACCTTCGGGTCAACCGGAGATGAAGGACTTTCATTTTCACCCGCACTGACTGGCAATATAATAGCATTCATATTCGGCGTCGAAGCCGACGGAAAAAGTGCTGTTCTCGGACGTGTCTTGATTGGCGTAACCGGCCTTTCTCTTAATTCTTTCTCTATGTCAGAAGAGTAGTCTATCACATCTTTGGTGTCCGCATTATGTATCTCAGCGAGAATTTCTTCGGTATCTGGAAAACCAGCGACGTCAGAGCTGGAATTAGAAAGCACGGCACTCTTTTTATTTTCTGTTTCTTTTTGTTCAGAGCCAGTGATTTCCCTCACAAAGCTTTCAGCCTTATTCTCGCAACCCAGTACTCCCCCAAAGCTCGCATCCCCATTAGTAGTATCCATAGTCGTGTTATTTTCGGTGTCCATAGACGTGTTTCCCTTACCCTCTAGTCTATGCAAAGTGAATTTCACAGGGTTTTTGGACTTCAGCTCGTCTGGAATTAAGGCTAGCTCCTTGAGAGCGTAACTGCTGATTCCCGGAATGGCTACAGAGCTTGCCGCAGATTCTCTGCTCAAACTGTCAATAGCTGGTAATGACTTCCTCTCTCCATTCGCATAAGAGAATGCAGAACTATCCGATAATTCGCCTACCAGTTTGCAATTATGATTTGTTTCGCGATTGTTAAGGACAATGTAGCTCTCTCGAAAGTCATTGAAGGGCAATTCAGTCAATGCGAAAAAGGTGCTGAACCTAACACTTTTTCTTGATGATGAGACTCTTGATGCCATCGAAGTAGTTGTAACCTTAAAGGGTAGTTCTTTACGGTTATGCGTATCAGCGTATAATTGTTCTTGCTCATCACAAAGATTGTTGAAATCTGTGAGGTTGATATTGGCCATTTTCCTCAAATTTTGGCAGCCGTTCTTTTTCCTAAGATTAGAATCATGTGGAAGGTCCTGTTTGATATTGGATGATGTTGAAAGTGCAGAATCGTAACTAAGATAAGACTTAACCGAGTCACGATTGAATAGGGAGCCGCCTGATGTTCCAGAAAACATTGAGAACCGTTTACTGGCAGAATTGGCATGGAACAGTTCTCCAGTATTAATTTTGTGAGCTAACTTTTTCATGGACTGTGGACTCATAGCTATTCCCAAATCTGCAATTTCGGCAGAGTATTGGTCTAGGTCGCTAGGTAGCGATACTGAAGAATTGGAGGGAGGCAACCTTTTTTCTGGATTCGAGGATGATGGTTTTTCAGAGCATACATCAAAATATTTTGTTTCTGACTTAATTATACCTGATCCTTCAATACACTCGATTTCTGATTCGTCAGGAGACTGAACCAAAGAATGCGAATTTTCGAAATCAAGATTTCCCTCATCATTCCAATTTATGCTGATTACTTTCCTGAAAGATGACTCCCCTGATTGTGAATCGCTTTCGGGATGAATGCCAGCGATATTTGACTTAGAGACCGAGTGCTCGACACTTTCATCAGCGATGGTGATATTGTCCTGGCTGAAAATGTAGTCAATTTTTTCGATATTGAGTTCAGAAACGTCCTGAATCGAAACAATATCCTTATTTCCAGTCTGCAATGACAGTGGTCGTGGGGCTTCGCTGCGTACGTCGCTCAAAGAAGGGCTCGACCCTCCGTCGCCAAAATTCCCTGCTCCATTTTCATAAGGCGAGACTTCACCTTCTTTACTCGATAAAAGGGAACTGTTAATCGGAATTTCCTCCAGATTGATTCTATCAGTATTTGCTGTTTCATTGATCGTTCCAGTGTTCTCCACTATTGAATACCTTATTAGATACTCCAATTCGTCAATGATTCTTGCACTGAGGGTATCGACTCTATTCCTTATCAAGTCGCTGGCTTCTTCTGACGATATTACAGAGAAATCGACGTTGGCAGAGAGCTCCGGAGACATGGCGGTCTTGAGCTCGTTGGTGTTAAAGGATTTTTTCCATCCCTCCATAAACTTTTTGATGGAGACTTTTCTTCCCAAACCATCAGTGTCTGTTGACTCTCCGATATGAAGAGTCGATTTCCGCTTTCCTGGTGTATGTCCATCTTTGATTGTATATTCCATTTTCTTAACAGGAGTCGGTGGAACAATTTGACAAATTCTTGAAGTGGGAAGTTTCACTTGACCGTTGGTTGAGAAGCCTGTAGTTGCAATGTTATCATTCTTGAACTCATTTTGGATCGAGTTGCGGGCACCAATCGTTTTCTTTAATGCGAGTGATGAGTCTGTAAAGTGCATGTACTTTTTGTGTCCCATACTTTTGCCCGAAACATTTTGCGCTTTGTCATCAGTCTTTTTGTCAATTTTGGTGTGGAATTCTCGTAATTTATCGTTCAAGGACAACCTGGAAGATTTGTGTTGAGCAAGCAAATTGTTGACCGACAATTGGGGATTTTCGTCATTCGAAGCGGGGTCATTAAAAATTAAGCATTTGTGATGCGTTTTGTTGTCGTAGAGGGAAAGCATAGCAGAACGCCTAAACGAAGGATTTGTGTGGATTGATGCCTCTGTCGCTGATTTCGTCAACTTATTGTGATTAATGACAGTCAAAACCATAGGAAGAGCTGACTCGTAAACCTGTCCGGATTGAAATTCAATATTTGCATCAAAAAATTCATTAAATTGCGACAACCAGTGAGTCTTCAAGTCAGTAAAAATTTTCAACTCAAAGACCATATTGCTTCTTATAAGACTGGGGCAATTAGTGATTTTATTGAGAACGGTTGAAAAAGAGTCACACAAATCGTAGTCGTGTTTAAAGTCATCGATGAAGTAATTTAATATCCAGTGTCTCAAAACAACAAAAGTTCTCAAGAGAACCAACTTACCAATTTTTTCGGTCTCCTCCTTAAATGAATTAACATATTGTAATGACCATATCAAACGAGTAAGTAGCAAAGACATGACCGTGTGCGAATCGGTAAAGAGTCTGTAGGTGAGGAAGAAATCGCAAATGAGATTATAGTCAATAACCGCTGGGGATGTCAACTGAACAATCAAAGCCCGCAATGTCGCATGGTTGATTACTTCTTCATTGTTAGGATCAAATTTCACCACACTATCGTGTTCCACCTTCAACTGAGGAAAGTATCTGTAATCATCAAAAATGCTCTCATAGTGTTTATTGTACTGGAATACTCCAGGCTCTGCTTCTTGTGCCACATTAAAGTCAGCGGTGTTCCATTCAGAATGGAACTTTTCTTCCATTGCCGCCTAAATTATGGTTGTTGTGGTGTTAAAACTGAAGCGAATATGGGCCAAATTTGTTTTAGCCGGGATGTATTTTGGTTGAACGAGGATTCTAAGGATCCTGTCTTTAACATCACGATGTTTTTGTTTACACTCTATTTTATCCTGCACCAATACATTCACCGCGATTCTTTGAGCGGAACTTGTCTTGCATATGTGGGTCTACTAGAACATACATTCGCAATTTAGGGTATGCAAACCAAACTTAATTTTTCATATTTTGGCTGATTGCTAATTTCAAAGCACTGAAGGGGGTAGTTTTGAATTCCTGGTTTTGAAGAACTTGGGAGAAATGCTGGCTTTCTTCCTTTAAGAGCCTTACGTTACCCTTCTGCTTTTGAGGGTTGGGGGCGTTCGTGGGTTTGGAGAACACCTGGACGTATGAAACATCTCCCTCATTTTTCTTGGTTTCGACAATCTTAACTGTTTTCTCCGGTAAACTTAGCCAAAGATCATCCATCTTGGGTTTTAACTGCTCTTTTTCCTTTCTCTTTCGCCTGCGTAAAGCCGATTTGGATACTCCACCACTCAAATTGAAGGTCAATTTGGAGAGAACTTTTTCATTGAATTGGTTACTTCTGGCCATTTGTTTTTCTTTTTTAGTCGTTTTCAGCAATTTTAAGAGGGGGTTTTCGTGATAGTTGTCATTTCTATCTTGATCTTCCTTGAATTCAGCAATTTTGCTTGCGATTGATGCCTTCTTGGCCAGCTTGCCCCGAAGCCCGGATTTCTTCTTGATTGACTAGGTATTAGTACTTATTTGTTTGCTTCGATTTGTCTTCATGAGTCTTTCACATACCATATGCGTGTATCAACTTGTACCTGGTAGCGATGAAGGCTTTTGTGCTCATTGATGCGATGTTGTTTTATCTGCAGGATTGATGATCCCGATCAGCGTGAAACCGTCGAGAAGTAAAGATTTTTTGGTAAAAAATGTTAGCCTCGAGATGTAATCCACTCCTTTTATCGAGATAAAATAAAAATTGTCGTTTTTTTTATGATGGTAGCCTCGGTTTTCAATGGTGTCGATTTAAAGTTCGCGATGTGTGTTAATTTGTGAAAATGTTCTGATTTTGCTCCGCACCGGGACATTGCACCCATTTCGATTGAGGCCAGACAAATTCAATTTCACAGGTAAAAGCAAATTTAGATTCTGGAATCGAAAAACCTTTTATCCAGACCAGGCCCGTCAATCACGCCCGGGAATCTTGGGTGGTCCAAATCAAATCATCTATCAGCGTACAACCCCTCTTGCCATCTCCTGTACGGAACAACATGGAGATGAGCGAGAAAAGACACCGCGGTACCCTCACTACAATTCAAATAGCGCCAATCTGGTGAATGCATTGCTAATCACAAATTGCCCCTTTAGTCTACCCAAAACCGATCCGGCGTTTTTACACTCATAATTTGCTGTTAAACTTCCTGCTGATACTCCTTGGTCTCCTCTGTTTGCCCCAATATAAGGTTATTATGAGTTGGCCGGGCAGTGAGCATGCTCAAAGCAGCCCGAGAGCAGTACCATTTACAGATCACATGAAAGCGAACCATGATAACGATGATTCTTTTCCTCGCAGCAAGTCAGATGTCACAGGCGCGCTGCTGCCACTACCCTCACCCAACGCTGAAGTGCTACATAAACTGGCAATGCTGGTAGCACCAACTCAAGAGGATGCGGATGAAGATGCCAGCAGTGCAGCATCGCGCATCTCCGCCTACGCTCGTCTCGATTTTGAGGATTACACATTCTTCGTGCAGACGCTCCAGGTTGTATTGGGCCGCAACTTCAACGAGGAAATCCAATCGTCACAGCATGCAGTTGACGTACACTTGGGTTCAAAGAAGGCCATTTCGCGAAGACACGCCAAGATTTTCTACAATTTCGGCACTCAGCAGTTTGAGATCTCGATCATGGGCCGTAACGGTGCGTTCGTGGACGATCTGTTTGTGGAGAAAGGAATTACCCTCCCTCTTGTAGATGGAACAAAAGTGCAAATCGGCGACATTTCGTTCACATTTGTGTTACCGTCGATTGAACCCAGCGAAGAAAACGAAAAGAAGCTGAAGCCAGGCCAGCTAATTAATCCCAGTGATGCTATTAACTTGCGCACCAACTTATATCAGTCGTCTACTTCACCCCTTCGAGAAAAAAAGAAGGTTACTCTTCTGGTGGAGCAAAGCAAAGAATTCACTCGTCGCAACTCAAAAGCTGACATTGTCCGCCGATTGTCCACTGCTCGCCGAAAATCTACCGCCACCACAAACGATGAAATAAATGCATTACTCAAAGAGCTCGAAGAGCTTGAAGGCGAAAATGACGACGACTTTGACCCCTCCTCTTTAGACGAAGAGGTAAGAGAGTTGCTACAGAGACGCAATTCGAAGGCTTTGACACAAGAAGAACTAGAACAGGAAGAAGACGAAATTGATGAGCTTGTGAGGCAGCACAATCTCCAGCAAGGAGTAATAATCAAAGATTCACAACCAGAAGAAACTAGGCCACAAGAACAAAAGAACTCTCTGGAAGTGGATATAGATATCAACATTCTAGATCAAGAAATTGCTTCGTTGGCACCATTGATTGATGCTCACAATGAAGGCTTAGACGAACCCAAAGACATCATAAAGGAGCTAGACGATAGAAAAAAGGTGCAGGCATCTGCTGCTGCTGCTTCTTATCCATATCAGTCAAAGTATGGGATGACGACTACGGGAAGTGCTCCATATTATGACCCGAACACAGATCCTGCTCTTCTTCGAAACGCTCCACTAATGGGTCGGCCAGCCGTTGGCCCAAGAATGGGCAAGCCCGCAACAATCCAGCCTCCTGCGAATCGTGTTTACGGAAGACAACCGCCAAATATTGGCCAGCCTATGTCTCCTTACCCTGGGTCATATCAAATGAGCTCTCCTCTGTACCCCGCATATGGAAATTACGTGAGTAATGGGGCGTCGGGAACGGCCATGTACAATCCAATGTTGACTCGATTGCCTCCCCCCAAGCTAGAAGTCCTAGTCGAAACGATCAGCAGAATTCCCGTGGTGAACTCAATTTCACCATTTAGAGCCATTACTTCTCCGCTAGGCTCGTTTGAAAAAGCCCCGATTTGCGTATTTAAGTCGTTAGACCCCCCAATCACAAAGCCGAAAATACCGATGCGCCGGAAAGAGGGAGCAATCCGAAAAGCGCCCCGCGTGCAAAGCTACAAGGAGATCCCTGAACAGTTCAAGAACAAACCCACTGTCGCTGTTCTGGCAATGATCACGAGTGTTCTCAAACCGGATTCAAACGGAAAGAAATACCTCACATTAAACGAAATTTACGAGGAAATCAAGGAGATGTTTCCGTACTACAAATTCTGCCCTGATGGATGGCAACAATTGGTGACACACAATGTTCGGTTCAACCAGGTCTTCAAACGGGCCTCCAAGGCTGGCCTTGAGTCCGAATGGCGTTGGGAACTAGACGAAGACTACATTCTTGAGAAGGAAAATACCAGAAAACGACAACAGGAGTTGGCAATGACAAAAGCGAAAGAGGCTGCTTTGAAGGCTGTGGAATTTCGCCAACGTCAAAGGTTGGATGTGCCCCAATATAGCTCTATTGGAAGAACATTTATGGGGCATGAATCTTCCTTCGGAGGTGGGTTGAGGTACACAACGCCAGGAGCCAGTCCTGCAACGAGTGTTAGCGGGTACAACCTCCAGAAATCGAAATCTATCGCAGAGATCGCTAGCGAAATCAAACGAGATGGCACCTACGCAAGCGGAAAAAACCCGGCATATTTACATAGACAAATTTCTGGCGCGGCAGCGTCCAGCGACTCGAATCAACTGACGGAATTGGAGCAGCCCTCGACTGGTGCAACCATCAAAGACCAACTTGCGGCCAACAGAGCACGGCATACCGTGTCGCCGCCGGTGACTAGAGTGGTTAACACTCCCTTACAGACATCGTCCAAACCCCAGACTGCATCTCCCTCGCTTCCAGCCATGACAGCTGACACTAAGAAATCCTTAACATACTTGCAGAAGGAACTTTTCACCCTATACAAGGCCCGGAAGCTTTCATATAGTACGCTGGTAACCACGGAAATTATCACCAAGGCGTTAGCTACTACCATCGCACAGGTGAATATCATCGGGTCGAAAGCTGGATGTGGGGATAATGCTTTGAGTTTCTTGGTGGAAAAAGCCCCACAGCAGGTGAGTAAGATCTTGGACATTGCATTGACTAAGTCCATCAAAGAGAAACAGGGTACAAATACGCCTAAACCAGCTAGCAGAGATGTTACACCTTTGCCTGCGGGACCTCCACAACCTACCTCTCATTCACCCTCAACCTCGATTCCCAAGACCGGGTCTGTGACCGAAGTTGCGGGCACACCACAGGAATTGTCCAGGGACAATCCATCAGCACCAGCATTCCGCGGTAAGCCCGGATCAGTGCTTTCCAAGCCCCCAAGCTTTGTGGGATCAGGTCTTAGCAGACCCACATTTTCAGGAAAGCCCCAGGGATTTTTTAAGCCAGGAGCTTTAACTAAACCTCCCCAATTTATATCTAACAAGCCGCGACTACCCGAGAAACGGGCAGTGGACCCCACTGCTGACGAATCTAATAAAATGGCCAAATTGGGTAGCTGAGAGTAATAAATAATTCGCATTGTGACTCTATGTATATCGACCGCTGTCCGGTAATTTTCGTAAAGATCATTTTAATATATTTTTATATATATAGTATACACATAATATATTTTATTTATATATTTCTGTTATTTTTTCATTAATTTTTGATGCAACAGCCGAGTAGCAAATTTCTTAAATGACTGCCCACATCCTATTGCTTTTTTATTAGTACAGAAATACCCAGGTGGAGTGTCTATCCTCGCGATGTGCAGGCCACAATATAGAGCGCGAGTGGCGATATCAAGCTCCACCTTTATCACTAACACCTTTCCTCAGTCACACAACTCGCGCCAATCCATCGGCATATACATACAAGCAATCCTCACAATTCAAAGGATGAACACTCTCGCCCATCAGTTCAGCAATGCGAACGCTAACGCGCTCCATGGGGAGATTGCCGACGCCAGAGGAATTCACCAAAACTTGCCCCAAATGAACTTGGCTCCTACAATTCAATTACCCCCTATCTCACAGCCGACCGAATTCTTGAGGGCACATACTGATGACGCATCGAATCCGGATTGTAAAATCAAAATTGCTCACGGTACCACCACGTTGGCCTTCAGATACCAAGGCGGAATAATTGTGGCGGTAGACTCGCGGGCAACTGCGGGTAATTGGGTTGCTTCGCAAACTGTCAACAAGGTTATCAGAATTAATCCATTTTTATTGGGTACAATGGCCGGCGGTGCTGCTGACTGCCAGTACTGGGAAACTTGGTTGGGTACACAGTGCAGATTGCACGAGTTGAGAGAGAAGGAGCGCATATCGGTTGCGGCTGCGTCTAAAATCTTGGGTAATTTGGTGTACCAATATAAAGGTATGGGATTGTCTATGGGTACTATGGTATGTGGCTACACCAAGAAGGAGGGGCCCACCATTTATTACGTCGACTCTGATGGTACTCGCTTAAAGGGTGACTTGTTCTGTGTCGGATCAGGTCAAACATTCGCGTACGGTGTGTTGGACGCCGAATACAAGTGGGAATTGTCCACAGAGGAAGCTTTGTATTTGGGCAAGAGGAGTATTTTGGCTGCGGCTCACAGAGACGCATTTTCTGGTGGTTCCATCAACTTGTACCACGTGACGGAGTCTGGTTGGGTATACCATGGCAACCATAATGTGGGAGACATTTTCTACGACATCAAAGAGAAGGAGAAGTCTTTCAACAACGTGGATGGCTAGATAATGTGCTAGAATGAATAAACTCCGATATGATTAGGAAGGTAGACTACAGTATAAAGTGAATGCAAATATGAGATGAGCGTGGCGTCATCTCAAAGGTTGAGGAAACTGTTGGAATTGAAGCATTGTGAAGCATTGTGCTGGCGTCCTCAGACAAGCACTCAATTTGACGACGACACAAAGGGCTCAAGCCCTATTGCCCTCTATTTCACGTGACATATAATAACCCATCGGGCACGTGAGTACGGATATCATCCCTGCATATGTTGCAGTGCCCGCGACACTGCGCTCCTACTGAAAAATTTTAGTGAGTGAAAACCTTTCTCTCCTTCGAGTAATAAACACAACAGCCCAAAATGTCTGCTCAAAACCCTATGCGTGAGTTGCGTATCGAAAAGTTGGTCTTGAACATCTGTGTCGGTGAGTCCGGTGACAGATTGACCAGAGCCTCCAAGGTCTTGGAGCAATTGTCTGGTCAAACTCCAGTTCAATCCAAGGCTAGATACACTGTCAGAACTTTCGGTATCAGAAGAAACGAAAAGATTTCTGTCCACGTTACCATCAGAGGTCCAAAGGCTGAGGAGATCTTGGAGAGAGGCTTGAGAGTCAAGGAGTTCCAATTGAAGAGAAGAAACTTCTCTGCCACTGGTAACTTCGGTTTCGGTATCGATGAGCACATTGACTTGGGTATCAAGTACGACCCAGGTATCGGTATTTACGGTATGGATTTCTACGTCGTCATGGGTAGACACGGTGCCAGAGTTGCCAGAAGAAAGAGATGCAGAGCTAGAGTTGGTAACTCCCACAAGACCAACCAAGAGGAGTCCATTGTCTGGTTCAAGCAAAAGTACGATGCCGAGGTCTTGGAGAAGTAGATTTGCAGATAGTTCCAATACACTTAATTGTTATTTTCATGACAGTCGACGTAGAATTTTGAACACAAAACTACGATCTTTTCGTGCATTACGGTGCTTAGCAGTCATGCACGAGTATTTAAATGCACGACAACAAGCAAACAACGTGAATTAAGGAGGTTACAGAAAGTAATGTATCAAGTTGGGCTAAACGTATCCACACTATCACGCGTGAAAGTGCGAGTTGCGCAGTGGTGGTAGACCATTCCTTTTCATCTGAAGGACTGTGCCTGCAGGTCAAGTGGTACTTGGGTTCAGGGCAGCTAACACACGAGCTACACGATCAGCGTCTTTTATAAAGACTTCCACGCATCGCTTTCTTTCACCACAGTCTTAAGATGGTAGTTTACAATTCATGTGAACTAGAAAACCTTCCTTGTATGTTGCCTCTTGCTGAAATGGTGAAATTTTCCACATATACTAACAAACCAGTCATTGATGATGCGATGACCGTCCAGGAAATGCAAGCGGTGGAGCTTCTCATAAGGAACGAACCGGCAAATAACACACTGAGGGAAGAGCACCCTATGGTTTCCGAGGTTCTTCCACTTCGGCGCTCCTTCGACTCGAGCTTGATGCGGGACATCGAACACTACGAGACGGAAAACCCCCACACTGAGGAGCCACAGGAGCCCCTATTACCGCAGACCATTACTATGGACCGATACACAAATTTCGGCGAGGGAAGTGATTTTGACTACCACAGATTATATACAGCGCTTTCGTATTCGGCCATGCGACAACGGTCAGCTTCATTGATTGCGCAAAACCAGCATCACATTGAAATCAACCAGCAAGCCCACTTGAAGGCTTTGGCACAGATTGACCAGTCATATCACCAACAATCGGAGCGCAAGCGCACGCGAGTGGATGATTTGAACAAAATAAGAAAGAAAAGACAGCAAGATTTCGCGCCAGTCAACATATACCTCGAACGTCGGTTTGAGGAAGGTGTTAGCTCCATCATTGATGTCGGAATCGAAAGGGCCTTGAATCAAAATTAGCGATTGTAAATTACAAGTTTAACCCGTGTTTCCACAAAATTTCTCCACTTTGTGCTCTAGAGGTTGTAGCCCTGCGGTGATTGTCCTGACACCAGCTCTAATTTGCAGTATACAATAAGAACACAGTGAAACTGCTTCAACATATAATTCCAACCCGTTTTCAGGCAATGGCTTTGGGACTCTTTTTGTTGAAGATCATATCTGCTTTCGAGCTTCCCACGT
Organism: Clavispora carvajalis; assembly: GCA_030581635.1. Classification (NCBI taxonomy): domain Eukaryota; kingdom Fungi; phylum Ascomycota; class Pichiomycetes; order Serinales; family Metschnikowiaceae; genus Clavispora; species Clavispora carvajalis. The sequence goes on along the minus strand of JAKTTV010000003.1, from coordinate 364,912 downwards.
TGGTGATGCGAGGGCACCCTTCTCGATGCTTTTCTTCAAATACACATTCAACGCAATAATAAGCAGGTGTTCCATTTTCTTGATTATCACCTATGAAGGCGCTGCAGAGAATACATCGCTTGCCTAAATGCCCGTAAGAGCAGGCATCGCAGATTCTCACCTTTTCCTTCGGTTTGACCATCGAGTCACAGATGGGGCACTTTCCATCACACTGCTGACAAAGCAATCCAACATGGGTGCCAGGTCGATTCATACATTGGATAAGATCGTACTGGTGGCGAGACATGAGGATAGATAGTGCTTGATGGAACAGTGGCTTGCTGAAAACGTAGAGAGCCAGATACGTTTATAATGATGAGTACGCAATAAGTATGAGGACTCAGAAAGCAGATTTCCTGGTGCTATAGATTATGATTCTGATGAAACCAGATTGGAAGATGATTTTGCAATTATGCCTTTTGTGTGTGGCCCAGCAGTTTGAGTGAGCAATGTGATGTAGAGGTAATATTCGGCGCGTTTGCAGGCGCACGGGATGCAATCTATTACCACATAAACACATTCTTTGACGACAAGAATACGATAGAGCTAATAATTTTCCGACCGTCACCAATAAGAAAATTAAATGCGGGAGTGCCCCATTTGCCTAGAAGCTATACTGGCTACGGCTCTGCTCGGAAGAATAAAGGGCTGTCTTCATTCTTATCATGACCATTGTTTAAATCAATGGTCCACCCACTCCAACTCCTGCCCCACATGTCGTAAACTTTTCTACGGAATAGATATAATAGATGGAAGCAACCCCGATTTAATCAAAAGATCAGTTACAGTCAAAGATAAAATCATCGAGAATGATGCGATAAATCATATTCCCTCTGAATTCATCATTCCACCGCAGATATATACGGAACCCACAACGGAAGAGTCAGACCGCAACCAAAATGGCGTTTGTTTGATATGCACCAACTCACAGTATTCGCAGCGAAATAGACCAATGGTTTGTTGTTTTGGTTGTGGAGCCAAATTCCATACTCTGTGCCTTGGCCATCACGACGAGCCTGAATGGTTCTGTCCCTTATGTGACTGCTGTCAAGAAATCCTGCTACCCGTCACAGCACGAGTGTCCTATAGACCAACACGACCTGCCCGCCAAGGACTCACAATACTCAACGAGAATGATGAAATCGAAGACTTTGACGATCGAGACCAAGTGATACGGACTGCTTCTGTCCTTAATGGGGGTGTTCTTTTGAGGCGAGAAGCTCGTCAGCTTGAAAACCTTACAAAAGAAGAAGCCGACTCCTGGAGCGCTTTGGAACAGGTACGACTTGGGACCGCAAGCGTTCCGGAGGAGGCTCAATCCTTGAATTCCGCGTCTTCCCGCAAAAAGCGAAGAAGAAACCGAACCAAGCCAGGACCATCATCTCCCAAGATAGAGACTCTGCTGCTGATAGATTCTAGTAATATCATGGGACCTTCCAGCGCAGCTGATAGGCCATCGCGGATAGTTTTACTAATGAATCAAATTAGAGCAGGTGGCTCTACGTCACTCCCCGAAGGTCATTTACCTAGGAAACACAATTCAGATGATACAGATAATTGTATTTATGGCGAGGATATGAATCCACCCTCGCCCAAACCACTGAGCAGCGCAAGCAAACTCTCATATAACCAGAAGAAAAAGATTCAGAAGTTTGTCCGTGACAAGCTTCGACCTCGGTACGATCCGCTTTCGGTTTCGCCTGATCCGGAAATCATCAAATCAGAACTGGAGTACGTCAAAATTAATAAGGCGATATCTCGGAAGGTATATTCGGAGATTTTATCTTTAGTTGAAAGCAAGAGTGAAAAATCGATAGAGGATTTCTTCGCTAGCGAAGAAAGCACACTACAAGAATTGGTAAATGTACACGCGGACGGTTGTTATGGAAAATATCAATAGAACTATATAATTTGACTGGTTCCAGTTTTGAAGGACTACTTTCTTCTAGGACCCTTTGGCTTTGTAAATTTAAGACTGGTTCTCGGGGCAGCAGATTCTTGTGTAGGCCCTACTTCCAAGACAGAAAGGTCAATCTCATCCAAGTCGCCAACTTCCAAAACTTTCTCAAGCTGGCTTGGGGAAAAGTATTTCGATTTTAAGTGTGATATCAAGCCCTTTTTGCTGGTTGCGTATAACATTCTATCTCTGACCTTAGAGCCGGAAGGACACAGATAAATAAAAGCAACTTTGGAAGGGGCATAACCATACATGATGTACAGCGGAGAAGGGCTAGGGTAAAAATCAAGCTCCAGACAAGCAGTTTTAATCAAAGCGTCCAAGGATACATCGGAAACGTGAGAGGTTAGTACCAAATGCTCGTTTGCGTTGACGTTGATCATCACTAGTTGTTTGTGTAAATCTTGACGGAGCATCTTATCGAGGCCTTCTTCTATTTCGAATAGTAAGGAGCCAGCACCACCGTGCATGGATGGAAGCTCTTTCTTGAAAGCCGACGGCGAAGCTTGGGACACACTAAGAGCCTGTAAACGATCGATGTTTTGTAACACTATTTCGTTAGATGTTAACAAAGTGGGGTCAGAACTTGAGCGTGTTGCACGATCATAGTTATCTGGAGTCAATTCTTCGAGTTCGGTGAAAGCTAAAATGTATTTTTTGCCGAAAGCCCCGGAACCCATTTGTTGGATCAACGTATTTTTTGTGGAGGCATAAAGCATCTTTTGGCGAATTGGTGCCAGATCCGGAATGAAGGCGATGAATACAAAATCTTTCGAATTGGGCCGGGGAAAAATTGCATAGCCTGGTTGGGGATAGATACGGGAAAAATGGTTGTGCAATCCTTTAAAAACGGAGGTCAAGTCAAAAGACGTCGGTTGCACGTATGATTCATCTTCGACCAATTGAGTTTGATCGTCCGACACTGTTACTAGTAAAGTTTGATCCACAAGATTCTGGAATCTAGCTAGCAACTCACTCGAGGCAATAATTCCGGATTGGGTAGACATGATGCTACCTCAGAATACCTCTCGGCTGGGGTAATTGATTGATCAAGTGAAGTTATATGCACACCTATAAACACACAGCTTGATGGTTTAATGGAGGCAACAGATCAGCTGTGTATACGAGGATTAATCATGTTTCGAAACTTGATTTAAATTTCCATATTAATGAAAGCTCTTAAAATTTAAGATGGGTTCCGGCTTGCTGCTTGCTTACCGCCGCAAAGCACAGAGAGTAGAAATAGCTCATTCGGACCATACATGAGTCAAAGAAGCTTCAAGGGCGAAGGCACCAGCTAGTCACCTAAAGAGCTCCCTTAGTTTTCTGCCATAAGATTTACAGGCCGTTTTTTTGATTTCAAGTGAGAAATTTATCGTATAGAAGCAACATCAGGACACAGGCCAAAAGTAATTTCCACGTCCAAAGTCGGCTTTCTTGTTTTCTTGGAGAGGTCACTGGGATTGGGAGCTTTTTATTAGAAGATTGAGCAAATGCAGATAATGCCTGCTTGGGAATTGCCATGCACATGGCTTCGAGTTTCTTATATCACTGATTTTACTGTCACCGCGAAAAAGTGTTGAATTGACACGCTTCAACGTAAATCGAAAAAAATCCAAAAATTGCAGAAAAGAGATACCCCACAAGATAGAAGATAGTCTTGAATCTCGGTCAAATTCATGTTCAGCCAAACTCTTTTCTTTTGTCGTTGTGGTCGTCATGCTTACTTCTGGTTTCTCGTCTATCCAATGTAAACAGTGTTTCTGCACATTATCACATGCGCCTGCGGTCGTTAGATCATTTGATCGCTTCAGTATATTACTAGTCCACTAGCGCAAAATGGGCCTTTTTGATCTTTTTTCTCATGGACTAGAACCAAATCAGGGAATGGAGCCGGCGTTTTTGTGCTCCAAAGATTGTGCAGCGGACGAACGACGTATTCAATCACTCCTCTACTTATTCAGACGACTACGTATCAACAGGTTGTCTGCCTTTTCGCAAGGGGATACACTAAAATATCCCGATGAAAGGCAAGATCATTGCTCTTCGCAAGAACCCGAGATGAAGAAATGGGACTCATTGTATGGCAAAAGTGAAATGGAACATATGTTGTTGGCTGAAAAAGAGCGAGTCTTGATCGACTGGCCCAAAAACAAATTTCGGTCCTTCTGTGTGTTCACCAAGGAGCCAGCATCACGGTTATTAGATAAAAAACGGGATATCACATCGACTGATTCAGAATATATTTTTCCCGCATTCAAAGATTACAAGGATCGCAAAACCAGTTCGTTTGAGTTCTCGATAATTCCTATACAGCAGCAATTACATTTCACGGATTTGGCTATTGACTTGGCAAGACTCAACTTTTACATAGAGCACCACTCGCATATTTCTTTCACTAGTCGCATCCAAATTGCCAAAGAAGCGATTTGTAAATGCATTAGTTCCGATCTTACGAACGAGTCAGTTGTGATTCTTTCCGAAGAAACGCACACAAAGATTATATCAGAATTTCTTTCTTCATTGGCTTTTGTCGTTCAATTGCTTCGGATTTATGACCTGTTCACCAGACTGCAACCAGATCAGCTACGAGCATCACCCATAAAACTTTCTTCGTCCCAAAAAAGCACCACTTCCCAAAAAAGCACAGATTCTTCTTCGAGGCCTGGGTCGCCTGTCAAAGTTAAACAAACAAATTTTGGAAATCAATTGCCTCATCTGGATCTGCCCCACAGCTCACCTGCTGCAAGCCCCAAGAAAACCTTGAGCCCCAGGAAGTCCTTTGCAAGCCTTCGGGCTCCCCGCCTTACATCAAAGCCTTCCATATCAAACTTCCAAGCAAATGAAATTTATAATCCTGTTGCAGCACCTCCGACACCGGAACGAAGAAATACGCACCTCAATACCTTTTCTGCTTTCGACCAGATAGTGCTCTACGACCGCGAAGTTCAACGGGAACTATGGAGTAAGTGTAAACGGGGCATAGAAGAAAAACTAAGAAAGGAAAAGGAAATATTGGAGTCTGGGAGCAACTAGAACAATTTCAATTACAGTACATAATCATTACGACTAGATCTCAGTTATTGCGTGCACATAATCTTTAGCTCTCACGAGTTCATAAATGAGGACCCCGTAAACCAAAAGCAGAATATGTTACGTTTCGGACTCAAAAGGTGTTCTCGCAGAAAGTTCAACTCCTCACAGAGTCTTAAAGACTTGTTTGGTGGCGGCAAGTCAGTCGGCTCCACCCCACAAATGGCTCCTTCGAACAAACTGGAAACGGTAGGCAATCCGGCTGATCTTTTCAAGAAAAACGATGTTCTCATGTATTCCCAGAAACCGATCAACTATATCGAATCAGTCAAGCAAAATGGTTTTCATTTGGCCAATAATATTCTTGTAACTTCTCCGAATAGTGAGGGTCACGAAATCGGAACTTTACTCCTAGAGAATGAAAGTTACGAGGTCAACCTTTCCGACGGAGGTTACAAAATAATCAATGGGTTCATCGTGGAATTCAATGTGCAAGATGTTCTTCTGATATTTGGCAAGATCCACCCAAAGCCCGAACTTGCTGTTATTGGTCTCGGCAAAAAATCTAGAATGCTTTCGGAACAGACAAGAAAGTATTTCTCACAGCAGGGTATTCAGATAGAGGTTGGTGATTCCAAACATGCTGCTCTGATTTATGACTTGCTAGCTACGGAGAGACCCGGTGTGATTGCTGCATTACTACTTCCCCCAAATGTATAGCGCAAAGTTCTTAACTGACTTAATGTATAAGGAGTATGGTGGACTGAATCGGCGTTCCATAGAATGGATCTCTCAACGTGCCTGTTATTGACAAGTGTCTAATTTATTCCTCTGGCACAATTCACTGCTGACTGAATGGGACTTCTCTAAGTTACAACTAGCTTTAAATAAAACAATCTCTATATTTAAATTATTCTAGGGCGTACTCATTATAAACTCTGTCATTGATTGCTGGTTTTGTTCCTGATGAGATAGTTGAGGGTAGGATTGTTGCTGCTGTGAATGCCTTTGGCGTTGATGGTGTTCTTGATGCGGGCGGTGATAATTATGCTGAAGGTATTGGGACTGGTAATGCGCTTGTTGACCGGAAATATGCGATGCGGATCCCCGGATCTTATGGGGCAGCTCATGTTCAAGTGAGTCTATGTGTTTTGGGTGCGTACCACCCGCAGACGATTGACGCAATCCTTGCGGGGATCGGTCATCGAACAGATTTTCCAACACATACTTTTCGTTTGGAGTTGAAATTATTCCACCATGCAATAGATCGAAAGAATTTTGATCAGACGAGCAATTTATATTGTTTGCTGTAGTGTTGAAGGTGGTGTTATTACCAACGGTGCTAAATTCTTTGGATGTGTTCATGGTGGAGTTGAAGTCCTGGAAAGTTGATAAGTTCGAAGATGAGTGATGAAATGTAGAACTGTTTTGCTGAGTAGGGGCTCCGCTCACCAAAGTATGCGGATAGGAATTGACTGGAGATGGAGGTTTTCCTTTGTTGACCTTCATCTGCCCCTTCCTCTTATCCGGGTTGGTATCCAATTTGTCGGAACGAAGATTGGTATTCAGGCTCTTCTTTTTCTTGTTATTCATGAGAGTATGAACATCTGTGAACACGATCTGAAATCTATTCATACTTCCCAGTTGCTTCTTTTGAGGCTTCCTGTTGTTCAGCTTAGCATCAGCCGCTTTCACGGGAGGCTTTCTTTCAGAAAAAATTCCCATTACTGGCTCAGTTACCTCAATATTGTCTTTATGCGGTGTCGGGCTTGCAGGAACAAGAGAGTCCTTCCCATCATGATCAGGCGATTTAGTGGCGCTAGACATTATCACAGTTGAAGGGGACGAGTTTGGTACCACCTTAGGCGTTTGGTAAAGGTTCTTCAAAGGCACGGACTTCATAGGAGTTTTATTCAAGAGGTTAGCGGGCATCTCCCCCAAAATATTTCTCTTCGACGGAGTGAGAAAGCCATCTCCATCGAACTTTTTTGAGTCCATACCGTTAAATCCCTCTTCATTTTCCGAGCCCCCGTCATTTTTGAACGTGGAAGAAGTTTTCTTATACGGCTGTCTTGCTGGCGTATCGAGAGCCGTCAAGGATCTCTTTTGAGACTCTTCATCAAAGTTAGTCCTGATCTTTCTGGAGGAAGGCCTCATGTCAGCAGCGATAACAAACTTAGAGGGGGTTATGGTCTCTGCCTTCAGTGGCGTGTGGTTGATGGGCGAGTCCATAAAGAAGTCGTTCAAGTGAATTGATTTATCATAGAAAGGAGTGAATGATATGTTGTTCGACAAGTTACCAGCACTGTTCGGATTGTTGAGATTCAAATTGTGGGTTAAAAAGGGAGTGAGGTTCAAGCTTGGATAGTCATAATCGTTAGAGCCTCCCAACGCAACAGACGGCCGAGCTCCCCCGTGAAGAATTTTTGAGCTCGGCGTCGAATTGTAGGACACAAGTTCATTAGAAATAGTGCGAGATATCAACGGAGTCCAACCGGTGATTCCCGGAGTTTGTTGGATGGTTGTTGAGTTTATGATCTTTGAGGCCAAGGGCACCAGTGCGGACGACGTTGACGGCGGTTTGCTATGAGCGGAAGCTTCATTACTCTCCGGGTATGAATAAATCAACGGATCAATTACCTGCCGGGAAGGAGAGGACATTGTAGCACAGGAAGATTGATTAGATGCGACGGGGAATATCCACGGATCTCGACGTGGTCAGTAACCGAAGATTGTGGGCAAAAGACACAAGGGTGGAATGGGTTTAAGTAACCTATATGACGGCACTTGTAGCCAGCAAAAAGAGGAAGCAGCAAGGGATACTAGTCTCGCAACAGGCCAAGCAAAGAATAAAAGGAACGAGACGAGTAAGAAAGTGTTGAGGAGACCAGGGGACGAGAAGCAGGAGGGAAGGCAGATTGGATTCGATGTGTTTTTGTTTCGCGAGCAAGGTATTCCTAGCATGCATACAGTGAGAGAAGATTCGCGTTTTTTGTTTGAGGCGGAGAGAGGCGCGGACAGAGCAACGGGGCTAGAAAGATTGCAGGAAAATATTAAAATGCAAAATAAAACTCCTGTAGTGGAGAGAATGAAACAAAGTAGCTTTCAATCAGAATGTGGATGATTGCAAATAAATACGATCCAAATGTATGAGAAGTTTTATAGCAAATGAACGCCACATCCACAGCCCGCAGATCCTTGAGCCTATTGTGCCAAGCGTATGTAGACGCACATGCCAAACAGGCATTCACGAAGAAATTGCTGTTGCTTCAGAGCCCCAGTAATGAAATCGTGGAGCGTGCTGTTTTTATGTTATAAGTCTACACTAAGGCCCGAGTCACGTTTATTAATGAACGGTGATTACTTACAAAAACATCTTTTGGCGAGAAAAGGTTCAACGGATAGTGATACAGAGCCAATTTTTAGATCAAGTAAAGTCAAGAAGTGAATAGGTAGGCCGAACCTCATACTTAGGCAATCGCCTTTTGCTCCTCATTCCACTCGGCTTCGGTCACCTTCAAGTGCTCAGCCTCATCGGCCAATTCATCAACATCGTAGTCCTCCTCGTGAGCAGCAAAGGACAAGGTTGGCTTCACTACAGCAGAGTCAAAGGTCCAAGTAGCCAAAGCGTTTTCAGCATCGATGATGATTTGCTTAGACGCCTCGTAGCCATCGTAGGCTGGTCTGGTCTCACCTGGAGTAACAGGAGACTCGTCCAACAATTCCAACAACGCCTTACCGTAGCCAGCAATCAAAGCAATCTTTTCAGCGTGTTCACGGATAGAGTCGAATTGGTAGTTGAACGCAGTCTTCAACTTCTCTCTAGTGATATTGGACAATTGAGCCTCGGCAACCAAGGACTCAGCCTCGGCTCTCACCAACTCTTGTTCCAAGACAGTAATCTTTGGCGATTGAGGGTCCTTGTACTTCAAGTATGCAATTTGATCGGTGATCTTTTGCTTTCTCTCTCTGGAAGGTTGAACAGAACCCTCAATGTCTCTAATGGACTTCATGGTGATTCTGTACTGGTCGTACCTGTCAATGAATTGGTCCTCCAACTCACCAATCTCAAAAATCAAGACACCCAACTTGTCGGTAATGTCAGAAATGTCATCGTCGTTGGACTCACCCCAAACCGACAATTGCTTGGCAACCTCTTTTCTCTCAGAGGCGGTGATTTCGATGGATCTCATCAAATTCTTCTCCATCTTGATCAATTGAGCCAATTTTCTAGCCATTTCAGGACCCAAAGCACCGGCAGCCGACTTTCTGAGAGAGTGAGAGAAGGATCCCTTGCCGAAGAACTTCGACTTGGTCGACGATGGTGGAGGTGGTGGAGATTGCAATTGAGCAGCGGTTGGCGCTCTTTGAGATCTCAAGGAGTAAGTTCTATGCATTATGGAGTGTTAGAAGATAAAAAGATATTTCTTGAGAAGAAAAGACGGGAGAATATATTAATTTCCACGCGATCAGGGGCTGGAGAATGGACGACATCTGGTATTGTGCAGGTTGAGCCAGCCACCATGTTATAGTTTCCATAATCGGTCAAGGAAATTAGAGGGCAACGCAGCAAAGCCCGGGTAACTTCAATGACAAGAAGGAAAAAATTAGATGAGCATATGCAGCTACTCATGTAGCAAAGGAAAAACGGAGGGGCAACGGGCTCGTGGTTCTGGCTAAATGTTTGGGGAGGCATTGATCGATCCTGCAAATAACTTTTTCCAGAAGAAGTTTCCCCAACAGAGGAATTGCGCAGCAAAGAGATGCATCTTCTTGCACTTTCTTCACCAGAAATAATATTGGGAGCAAGACCGACAATTTGAGTTTGGTTTTGATGGACAGACTCTGGATAAGGACTGTCACCCAAAATCTATTCAGGTCTTTTGTCAATCCATGGTGCGCTTACATTCACCCTTAATTTCCGACATAACTGTAGCAATCCAGAAAGTCGCGCAGTTCAAATAAGACCAAAGTGAAATCGAGCCCACGCATGAATGAAATTGGCTGTGGTTGGAGGTCTTCTCAATTTTCACACCAAAAGTATTTTTTTTTTCCATGTCAATTTGCTTAATTTGATGAAGACAGTCATTGGCTCGTAAACATCTAGGCGATTTTCCACATTTAAAGAGCATGGTAATGTAGGTGTATTCACTGAACAAATGATGTCACCTAGTCCTTTGAGTGACAGAAATTCAAACGGCGATTTTCATTCACATTGCCTACCTGATTATGTGTCGAAGAGATTGCATCCCACCCTTCCTTCGTGATTTTAGTTGCTAGTGTGTAGCTTTCATATTTCAGAGTGCTCAGGTTGCTTCTGTCTGTGTTCTGTTCTCCAACAGGTTGCAGCGAAATGAATCAATCCAATGAGCAGGCGACTCTGCACTACAGTGAACTTGCAAGGCAACACTTCCGTCACGAAGTGATCATTGCCAGTCAGTATGGTACATGATTGTGTTGCGTGCGTAACGAGCACCAACTATAGAGTGCAATCGGCCCGCCAAGAAGAATTGGGGATTGTAATTTTGAAGCGAACCGAAAGACAAAACGAGCGAGTCTTTCTCAGGGGTTAGTGGATTTTCAGAATTATATTTTCAAAACCGCTTAGACTGATAGACGTCGCCCAAAGAATTTTATTCTTGTGAATGAGAGTAATGAGACGTTACGACAACAATTATCCCACTACCACGGTCTCTCAAGCCGACAAAGCTCGCTATAAAGTTAATAGCAATCTATTGTATCACTTTTAAGCAACCGTAGCACACTCGAGTACCTAAGAAGTCAACAATTAATTTAAAATGCACGAGCTGGAGCTTACACCAGGATAATTAATGTCCGTGATTCGAATCAATCTTGGTGCTTCGGATCAATCTTGGTGCTTCATATTTTAACACTGGCGCCCCTAAATGGCCACTATGTTGACGAAATAATGCACATGAGTCGTTGTCGTCTTCTTGGTGCCGCTTCACTTTCGTCAATTAGAATCAACCCGGCCGCTCAGAGCTGAAGGCTCTAGTCTCTTAGGCATCGGTTGAAATGAGCCAGTTTTCACTTTATTGATAAAATATTGCATCGCTATCTCTTTGAGGCCATAGCGTCCACCTCGCCAGCCGACCATCGATTAGTACCAGAATTGCCATATCTGGTTCCACCTCTTTTATCTGGATGCCGGCTTCGGGGTATAATGATCGCCCCAAATGGGACTAGCCGAGTTTACCCGTTATCCGCGCTTCGGGCAAAACGGCACTGCATCTAGCCGCTCTACCATTTCTTTTCTCACGCGGTCAAAGGCTTATCTCGATGCGCTCGAAGATCGCTACCGTACTGCACGGCTTGGCCCTTTTGCTATGCTATCTGGTCGAAAGACTACTTTGGTAGTACGCGACTACTTGCCGTTTCGGGAGGATCTCTCGATAGACATATGCAAGGATCAAGAAAAAAGCGGAATGCAAGTCGTTACACAGCAATTGAAAATCTAATCGTTTGGAAGCGAGATACAGCCTCGGAGCCAAGCATTGTACCGCATTACAGTTGGGCACTCTTGTTAGTACTCTGCTCGCTCGAAACACCTGTGCGCATATATTTTTTTTTTTTTTCGCGATTCGCAGCGGTTATTTTACACAGGCGTCCGCAATCTGAGGCATCGGGTAGGTTTCCGCGATGAGAAGCTTTTGGCAAACCCGCCTTTGCGCTGGACTCAGCCATGAGCTGATGGAGTAAAGGTGTATGCTCTGTTTCCGAAACATCTACTGATGGTTCCGGTCAAAAAAGAAAAACCCTTTCCGGTTTTTTCACGCTGTCGCTAATTTCTTGTCGGGTATCGCAACCGCATTGGCATGGGCTATCTCTCTTACCTCTAACGGAGGTTAGTGTCCGAAAAAGTATGTCGCCCGCACCTTCTACATATGAAGGTACACCACAATTTTTCCGTGTGAAATATATATAGTATCGGCCATCTCCCGCTCTCTTCTACGCATCTGAGGGAGTTATTAAATTTTATTCTTCTTTTTCTTCCTTCGGCCCGCCCTCCTCTTCACCTAATCGCATCAACCATGTCGCTGTTTTTCCGCAACTACAACCATCTCCTCAAAACCCACCCCTACAAGACCAACATGGTCACCACCAGTATCCTTTTTGGTACTGGAGACTGCTTGGCACAATACCTTTTCCCGCACCACATCGATGACGACATCGAGAAGCCCACTATATTCCACACCGACAGACTCGCTCGTGCGATGATCTACGGGTGCTGTTTTTTCGCTCCCGTCAGTGTCAAGTGGACGACTAAAACCTTGCCTTTCATAACAAGTCCCTTCCTTTCAGCTACAAAGCGAGCCACCTGGTCGTTCCGCTCCATCAACATTCATGACAACTTGTACCGCCTTACCGTTGACTCGTTGTTCATGCCTAGCATTGTGTGGATTCCAATGTACAACATCGCCATGAGTGCGTTAGCGCTTCACGACAACCCACTAGCAGTGGCTAAAGAGAAGTTAGAGAACAACTGGTGGAACGTGTTGAAGGCAAATTGGACGGTGTGGCCACCGTTGCAGCTAGTCAACTTGTTTTTCATTCCGATTCATCTCCGGATTGTTGTGGCAAATGTGTGGTCGATTGGGTGGAATTGCTATTTGAGTTTTGTTCATAACACCTTGGGCCACGGTAAAGGTTCTGGAAATCTTATCGAGGAGCTTGTTGACATCGAGACGGCGGACGAGGAGCAGACTATGGTATACGCTTAGATCCGAAAAGCTTCATGTGCTCGAGCAAAACTACAACACAATTTCAAATATTCAGCTGGATGGCGTTTACATCACACGGGCGAAAATAGTGGATAGATTAATTTAATAGACAATGGGTTACAAGATTATCGGTAGAGGCTCCTGTGGTATGCTTTTCACTACCCCGGAAGGCACAGATTAGGAGGATTGCTTTACAAAGATCATGCAAGTATAGACCTCTTTTTGTTCATTTTCTTTTTTCCCAACAGAATATGTAAAAGGACTACAGGTGTGGCGGAGTCCTACGGGCGAAGCGCGAGGCGGAGTTTCGCTCAAGTATGTGCTGAATAATACACACCACGCCTCTTATTACAAGGAAGCCCAATTCTCCATTCTTCTACTATTAAATCCCCGTTCGTTGAAACCAGCAAAAAATGACACCCTTAAATCCCATAGTTCTTCCGGTGGCTTTCCAGATACTCAGTAAGACATTTCGCATCGTATTTAAAGCCCCCGGTGCACATGGTAGCCCGGCGACATTTCCTATCCATCATACTGCTATTCTCTCTTGGCTCTTAGCTCGTAGACTAGCCTAGACACAACGGGATTGTGCTCGCCTCAGGCTACCCTTGCACCATTTGATCCAAGCTGCGGTGCCTCAAACATCCTTACCTTCCGCACCGAACGAGGCGTGTGATCACCGTCGTGCGGTAACCACGGTTAAGGTCGCTACACCGCAAGGGACGATGTTGACATTGAGTGTGAACGCTTTCCCGAAGAAGCACTCTGTCCAAAACCCAAGTCTTTTGCCTACAGCCCGCCTCTCGATCTCGCCTGTATTTTGGAATTGCTATTCAGTCCGCGTACTTTAGCTCTGCCTCTCAACGTTTTTGTTTGCGTCTATCTTGTGGACGTTTATTAAATCCGTGATTTCTCGAGCGCATTTGGCCAATACATCATTTTCATCCTTCCGTCAGGTTTTTCAATCTGTTGATTGCTTCGTCAATAACTAGACCAGGTTATTTCTTCTCATTCTCCCCCTTTTCCGTCTACTATTATCTCGACCGTTGAACGAGTTGCGAGATAGTGCTCGACCCCACAAAACAAATTCCGCCTTCTTTTTGCCTACGCCCAGAGCCAATTTGGCATTTAATTCCTGTAACACGCAGCAAAGATGATGAAAGGATTCAAAAATAGGCTCAGTCGCAACAAAAACCAAAGTTCGGCAAAAAAATCGGAGAAGAAAGATCTGAAGGAATCAGCAAAGGAGCCGGCAGCAAAGAAGGTCCAGCTGTCATCTTCTTCAAAAACAACCAGCTCCAATTCTTCTCTGAAATCGAACTCGCCTAGCCCCTCGAAAATTGATGCTCCCTCAACTCACGATCAAATTTCGGCACAGAAACTGCAAGAGCAAACTTCAAGGCAAAGTCTGATCAACCCAGCAGCAGTTGCGCAGTTCAGCTCTGAAAACAATGAATCGGTCACTCCACCACCCGTGAATACGCCAGATGCAAACGATTTCCAGATGGACTCACCGAAAATTGTTATCAACGAGCCAATACTGATGTCGCTCGCAAATCCTACTCCCGTGTCGCCCGCACCCGACTCCCCCAACGGGCTGACGTCAACTTTCGGATCTGGTAGCCTCCACCTTGATGGCAGGTTGGCTTCCCACTCTCAACATCAGCAACATTCGCTGAATCTCAACATATCCTCTCCCGGAAAGGAATCTTTCGACATTGATCTAATTGTCACTCCAAAAAGACATTCTTCGTCAAGATTCGAACCTACAACATCTGAAGCTTACCGGGAGATTGTCAAGCTCCCCAATTTTGACGAGGTGGCACCGGAGGAGCAAATTTCACTCTTTATTCAAAAAGTGGAACAATGCAATATTTTGTTTGATTTTGGTGACCCAACGAACGACATCAGAGGGAAGGAAATCAAGCGTATTACCTTGCAGGAGTTAATTCAATTCATTGTGAGCAACCGATTTAACTATACCGACGAGATGTATAAAATTGTTATTGAAATGTTTAAGCGAAACTTGTTTCGTCCAATTCCTCCTCCTGTTAATCCAGTGGGGGAACTTTACGATCCGGATGAGGATGAGCCTGTGTCAGAACTCGCATGGCCGCATATGCAATCAATCTACGAGTTTTTCTTAAGGTTCGTTGAAAGCCCCGATTTTCATCACCAGGTTGCGAAGCAATATATCGATCATGAATTCATTCTCAAGATATTAGAGCTATTTGATAGTGAGGATCCTAGGGAACGTGATTGCTTGAAGACAACTTTGCATAGAATTTATGGAAAGTTTTTGAGCTTGCGTTCTTTCATTCGCAAATCGATCAACAACGTTTTTTTGCAATTCGTTTACGAAACCCAGAGATTCAACGGTATTGGTGAACTCTTAGAAATCTTGGGATCAATCATTAACGGTTTTGCTTTACCTTTGAAAGAAGAACACAAGATATTCTTGATCCGCGTCCTTCTTCCCTTGCATAAAGTTAAATCTCTATCTTTATATCATCCCCAACTAGCATACTGTATCGTGCAATTCTTGGAAAAGGATCCGTCTTTGACAGAAGAAGTGGTGATGGGCTTATTGAAGTACTGGCCAAAGATTAATTCCCCCAAAGAGGTGATGTTTTTGAATGAGATTGAAGACATCTTCGAAGTTATGGAACCAAATGAATTCTTGAAGATTCAAATTCCTTTATCTGCACAATTGCTGAAATGTATTGCGTCGTCTCATTTCCAAGTCAGCGAAAAAGTTTTGTGTTTCTGGCAAAATGAATACTTTTTGACTTTGGTGACTGAAAACGCAGAGGTTGTTCTTCCCATCATTTTCCCATCATTGTACGAACTCACAAATGCTACTCAACCTGGCATAGCTACTGGTGCACTCCAACAAAGGCTCAACGAAAACCCAAATACAATCACCGATGCTAATGGGAATATCATCGATGGGGGATTGGTGTTGCACAACTATAATGCAAATGAAGATGGTGATCCGACAAATAGATTGGACGACACGCATATGATTCATGACATGACTGATGAGGAATACCACGACTCTTTCTCATCTCCTCAGCAGCATATGGAAATGGATGATTTCAACAGTATTCCTCCTCACAATCTGGCTACATCTAATTGGAACAAAAGCATTTACCAGTTGGCATTTGGCTCTTTGAAGGTATTCATGGACCACAACCCCATTTTATATGACCATTGTGCCATGTTGTACCACCAGTCTTTGGACGAACAAAAAGCGAGGGAAGTTTCGAGACAAGAAGGATGGAAAAGGATAGAGCAATATGTTAAGTTGCATAAACAAACTAAATCTGGTCACTCTATGAATGATGCGGAGGTGGGCGCCCATTGATAGTGCCGATGTTTCCTGTTCATGAAGACGCTGAACTTTATAGGCTTCTACTAGCATGTACGATAAAAATGAAAATTCACATTGAGTTTTGCTTCACCTTTTATGTTTTTTTTTTCTTCTATAATGATCTCATCTACATGTCAACGTTGGCAACTTGCATTCTTCAAGGTTCACTAATTTTGTATAATTCCGCAGGATTAGAGGTTTACCGTCATTCTAATCAGTAGCGTATTTTATGCACATTCCATTTCTTTTTATAAGACGATGATTCAGTGAAGATATGCCACAATATGAATCACGGAGCATATTTCTCGCAATCAGCTGATAGCCGAGAAGAATATTCGATTATTTGAAGTGGAAGAGATATGCAGGGGATAGAACTTAATAATAAACGTTTTATTTTGAACATCCAGCAACCGTTGAAACAAAAGAAAGTTCGCACCTATATGATTATGTAATCCTGAGATGGCAGTCGAAAAACTAGTTGCGAGATGAGGTTACGTAATTTACTGTTCATGAATTGAATATAAAATCATTTTTATGATTAAGTGTTTCCCTTTTTAAACCCACTACTCTTTCACCTAACCTCAAAGCTTACTCTTAGTTAAATGTCTATGAGTTTTATCCAAGTTTTGTCAGGCCTCCTCTATATTACATTTGATTAGTTTTTTTTTTCTGCACTTTGAAAACTCATCGACAGTATAAATACCCTCCGCGGTCCCCCGAGGCAACTTTTTTACTTTTTTTTTTTGGCTATTTCACGCCCCTTTACTTCAGCAATGGTTTTGGACTGCTCTTCTGCTACCTCTCACTTGAAAACTTACTCTAAGAAGGATGGTTTGGACGTTCAAACCTTGATCGACTCAGCCAACTTCGGAGGTTTGACTTACAATGACTTTTTGATTTTGCCTGGTTTGATTAACTTCGCATCTTCTGCCGTGAGCTTGGAAACCAAGTTGACTAAGAAGATTAGCATGAAATCCCCATTCCTTTCATCTCCTATGGATACCGTTACCGAGGAAAATATGGCTATCCACATGGCTTTGTTGGGTGGTATTGGTATTATTCACCACAACTGTTCTGCTGAAGAGCAAGCAGCGATGGTTCAAAAGGTCAAGAAGTATGAAAATGGTTTCATCAGCAACCCAATTGTTGTGTCTCCATCTGTCACTGTTGGCGAAATCAAGGCCTTGAAGCAACAGATTGGCTTCTCCTCTTTCCCAGTTACTGGTATGTTACGTTCCCAAGTTTAATCTTATTTGTTGTGTGCATTATTGTGATGATTTCTTTTACATTTATAACTTTCGTTCTACCGAATCACATCAAACGATGTTGGGGAGACCTTTTTACTGACTTTCACACAACACAAATCTTGTTGATAGACAATTACTAACAAATAACAGATAACGGAAAAACCGGCGGAAAGCTTGTGGGTATAGTCACCTCACGTGATGTTCAATTCCATGAAGATGACTCCACCACCATTTCTGAAGTCATGACCAAGGACTTGATTACTGGAACTCAAGGAATTACTTTGACCGAAGGCAATGCCCTTTTGAGAAGCTCCAAGAAGGGTAAATTGCCAATTGTTGACTCCGAGGGTAACTTGGTCTCTATGATCTCTTTGACTGACTTGCAAAAGAATCAATCTTACCCAGATGCTTCCAAGTCCTTCCACTCTAAGCAATTGTTGTGCGGTGCCGCCATTGGTACTCTTCCAGCCGACAGAGAGAGATTGACTAAGTTGGTTGAAGCCGGGTTGGACGTTGTTGTTTTGGACTCATCCAATGGTTCCTCCGTTTTTCAGTTGGACATGATCAAGTGGATCAAAAGCACTTATCCCGACTTGGAAGTTATTGCTGGTAATGTTGTCACCAGGGAACAGGCCGCTATTTTAATCGAGGCTGGCGCTGATGCTTTGAGAATTGGTATGGGATCCGGCTCTATCTGTATCACCCAAGAGGTCATGGCTTGTGGTAGACCACAAGGTACCGCTGTGTACAACGTTTGCGAGTTCGCCAGTCAATTCGGCGTGCCATGTATTGCCGATGGTGGTATTGGTAATATTGGTCACATCACTAAAGCTTTGGCTTTGGGTGCTTCATGTGTCATGATGGGAGGTTTGTTGGCTGGTACTTCTGAGACTCCAGGTGACTACTTCTACCGTGATGGACAAAGATTGAAGACTTACCGTGGTATGGGTTCCATTGATGCAATGCAACAAACCTCTACCAACGCTAACGCCTCCACTTCTCGTTACTTTTCTGAGTCCGACAAGGTTTTGGTCGCTCAAGGTGTTTCCGGTTCTGTTATTGACAAGGGTTCTATTGTCAAATTCATTCCTTACTTGTTCAATGGTTTGCAACACTCCTTGCAAGACATTGGTGTTCAGTCGATTGACTCTTTGAGAGAAAATGTTGCTAACGGTGAGGTTAGATTTGAATTCAGAACCGCCTCTGCTCAATTGGAGGGAGGTGTCCACGGCTTGCACTCTTATGAAAAGAAGTTGCACAACTAAACTCAATAATTAGTGGAATGCTTAATTGCATTTCTATTACATTACAAAGTTTGTATTTTTAGGGTATATCTTTCCACATTAGAAATTACGTATACTGAACGAGGGCATGTCGAATTTTTTGTATGCAGATGGAAATGGTCGAAGGCGCATGTGCGTACGGTAGCTACACCCATGTCAACAAAAATGACACTGCTGAGAAACCTCCAGCCAGCCCAGCAAGCTTTCACCAACTTAGACCAAGACGTCACGATTTCTCGTGACGCCAAATACCAACGCTCGCGAGGTGAAGTATCGCAATGGATTCTCGATACGTTATCGATCTCGCCCACAGATCATAAACGGAGTTCATCCCCAGAGTACGATCTCATTGAGATGCTCAAAGACGGTTGGATGCTATGTAAATTAGGCGATCTATTAGGGCTTGAAAAAGGTCCTACTAGGAGATTCAAGAGTTCGAAGATGCCTTTCGTACAGATGGAAAATATTCTGTTTTTCTTGCAGACTTGTGAGTTGGTGGGCGTCACGCACGACGAAATCTTTCAAACAATTGACTTATTTGAAAGAAAGGACCCTTATCAAGTGGTGGTGACGGTAATGGCCTTTTCTCGCAAGGCCAATGAATTCAATCCAAAAATTTTTACTACGGTGATCGGCCCAAAGGTGCTTAAGGTAAAGCCGCCAGTGCCACACAAACCGATTGCCCTTCGGAGGTGATGGGGTCATCCTTTATATGCATCACTAATGGGACACCTTGGATTTGAGGAATGCGAACTTTCGAGATTGGTGGTGTACGGAGGCATTGTTCGCAGACCTCATCTCTGCTACATATTTTTTTTTCTCAGTAATAGGTTAGTCTCTGAAACTGCTCATTCGAGATAAAACTGGCACATAAATCCCACGAGCAGATTTCGACTTGCAAGAAGTTTGTCATCACATATTTTTCCTTATAGTACACATTATTTTGCATCCGTTAACGTCATTAAATTAGCATCAATGTCCTCAGACGAAGTGATTTGGCTGGTGATCAATCACTCATTTTGTTCCTTCAAAATCAGACCTGGAAAAGGACAAGATTTTTGCAGAAACGAATACAATGTCAGTGGTTTGTGCAACCGTTCTTCGTGCCCCTTAGCCAACGCCAGGTATGCCACTGTCAAGAATATCGAGGGTAAGTTGTACCTTTACATGAAGACGGCGGAAAGAGCTCACATGCCTGCAAAGATGTGGGAGAGAGTCAAGTTGCTGAAGAATTATACGAAAGCTTTGGAGCAGATTGACGAGAACTTGCAATACTGGCAAAAGTTTTTGATTCACAAATGCAAGCAAAGATTGACCAGATTGACACAAGTGGCCATCACTGAGCGTCGACTTGCATTGAGAGATGAGGAAAGACACTATGTGGGAGTGAAGCCCAAGGTGAAGAGAAGAGAAGAAAACAGAGAAAGAAAAGCGTTGACGGCGGCCAAGATCGAGAAGGCTATCGAAAAAGAATTATTGGAAAGATTGAAGAGTGGTGCCTACGGTGACAAGCCTTTGAACGTTGACGAGAAAATCTGGAAAAAGGTTTTGGGTAAAGTGGATGAGGTAGAGGAAGAGGAGGAGTTTGATGAAGACGACGATGTCGTGTTGGAAAGTGGTGACGAGGATGACAGCGATGTGGGTGAGGTGGAGTACGTCGAAGACAGCGGCGACGACGAGTTGGTCGACATGGAAGATTTGGAAAGATGGTTGGGCGACTCAGGTAGTGAATCCGATAGTGAATCTGAAGACGAGGAAGACGATGCTGAAAAGCCAACCGAAAAGGGCAGCAAGCGGTCATCAGACAAGGGTCAAAAAGGAAGAAGACCGCACGTTGAGATTGAATACGAAGACAATATTCAAACAAATATCGCTACATAAAATTACTGGTTGGGAGTTTATTTGATGTGTAGGACTTGCGTGCGAAGTCGTTCAGTGAGCCTAGTAGGCATAATAGAGGGTTGGGAACGAAGAGAGTTTGGAACAAGCGCGCCCCGTCTCATAACCTGTATTTCTACCACACCAAGAAACGGCTTCGGCGCGGCTGAATTTGAAGTGCAGCCACAGCTTTTAACGGGCATTTTGAACAGAAAAAAAACATTTTCCTCGACACCGAGCTTGTCAAACACATTAATAGGAGGAGAACTCTTTCCTAGAATTGCGACGAGAAGGAGATTTGATTTCGTGAAATTTTCGTTTCGCGGAGTATATACTACGTGCGAGGCTGGGCACATTAGTCGCCCTCCGCATTGGGGCTGAGGCTAACAATAAGGTCCCAAGGCCGCCCTTCCGCTAACCTTCCAGCCACAGGTACAGGAACGTAGATCAACAAGTAGTTAAGACCAACAAGTAGTTAAGATGGCCATAAATACCTCTCGAGGCGCTGTGCATGTTTATGTGAACGCGTACATAGAGACGGAAGAGCGGAGTTTTCGCGGACGCCCGTGCCGTATTTCTTTTCGCCGTGCCGGTCACATTACATAAATCTCTAGGTGTTAACTTCGATCCACTATTTTGCTACTATGTCCAGCTACCTTTCTGAAATCAATTGGAGTCCTACTTCAGGGTACCCGACCCCCACAGGGACCCAGCTCACTAGCGTGAACCCCACACATATCTCGGCCCTTTCGGCGCTGTTGTCCCAAGCCATCGAGAGCTTAGCAACAATAACATACAAGCCTGACTTGATTTTAGTCTCGGAACATATTCGCGGGGCGGAGGCTTCTATCACTATTATCAAAGCACAAGAAGTGTTGGCCACCGCCACTGACCTGAGTGTGTTGGCTGAAGCGACCCAGGCCATCTATGAAGCGGGCTACAACTTGAAGGAACTTGCAAAAGAGGAAAACTTGTACGGCTACGATCTCAATGTCGGCGCCAATGTCTTTTTCTTCATTGTGTTTACCATCCTATTTTTGTTCAACCTTCTTATGGTAGTGCGGTCACGCTATCACTGGTACAACATAACTTTCACTGCGGGCTACGCGTTAGAATTTTTGGGATTTTTGGGCCGTGTTTTGGGTCTCCTCGACAACACTAATCTCAACTATTTCCTCTTGCAATATGTGTGTCTCACTATTTCTCCCGCGTTTATAATGGGTGGTATCTATTTTCTCTTTGCCCAAAATGTCATTGTGCATGGCAGACAGTACTCGGTGCTAAAGCCAATGTGGTATTCGTATTTTTTTGTGTTCACTGATGTCTTGTCGTTGGTGATTCAGGGGTTGGGCGGTGCAATGGCGTCCGTGGCCTTGCATAACAAGCAAAATACCCAGCCAGGGACTTGGACCATGTTTGGCGGCGTGCTTTTCCAAGTGGCTGCAATGTGTTTGTTCCTTATTTTTTGGTTTGAGTTTATTTCAAGATTGAATTTCAAAGACGCGAGGGTTCCAGAAAACTTTTCCGATCTTCAAAAAAAGAACCCAAAAAGTTGGATAAAATTGTGGCTTAATGTTCCTTCTGCCCACAGCTACAGAAAATCCTATTTGGAGAATTCCTACAATTCTAAATACAAGGAAATTCGCGCAAGAAAGTTGGTTCCCTACTATCCCTTTGCGATCAGTATCGCAGTTTTATTGATCTTCATCCGTTGCGTATATAGAGTGGTCGAGTTGAAGCAAGGTTTTTCCGGCTACCTTATGAAACATGAAGTTTTCATCATGGTCCTTGACGCATTGATGATTGCACTTGCAGGTTTCGTGTTTGTGCCATTTCACCCTGTCTTTGTTTTTGGCAAAGAAAATATTCTCAAGTTAGCGACCATTAAAAGGAATGCTGACCAAGAATCGGCGAAAGACGATTCCAAAGAGGAATGGCAAGATGCTGGTTCCAAAGAAGAGAACTAAAAGACCGAAGTCATGTTGCGCTTAACCTGTTTATTGGGAACGAAAAGAAGACGGAAAATGGAATTAGAAACATATAAGCGGATGATTGAAGATTCTTCTGTAGCTAGTATATCAATTGAGAAGAGTTTCAACTTGAGCTTTTGGCAGCAAACTTATAAGTCGCTGCTCCCACATAAACATTTGATTTTGTACAAATGAAGAAGTACATACTCATCCTTATGAGAGAGGTTACTATACAACGTTATTATTAAGGTAAAATTAAACATGAGGTATACAGTTGGAGAAAAAACATCAAAATGGAAAGTCACGGAAAATAGAATGGCGTGGGCTCATTTTCAGACTTGCCAATATCCGTCAAGTCATTCTTAACAAAAGGTTGCGAGGCTGAAATTAGTTCAGTTTCAGTGTCCAGAGATGGCTCTTGTCGAAGCTCTTGCCCCTGTTCCTGGAAAAAATCTCGGATTTGATTGACGAACAAGGGATACAAAAGCTTGTCAACACCTTCATTCCGAGCGATTTCAGCAGCTCTTTTGAAGGGAATCCATACCCCTTTTAGATTCATAGGTCCATTCCTAATAACAACTCGGCCCTTTTCTGTTTTTAGTAACCCGTCTCTCTTCCCACGCGTCATTCCTGTCACGTTTAATAACTTAGTCCCATTCACGTAATCATCGTTTTCTCTTCGAGAAACAACAACATTCCGCGCTTGAACCTGGAAACAAGTGGTATTTTCAGATTCCCAGTATGTTGTTGCAACTCTTGGTTTCGCGATTTTACGCAGAGAATTGGACACTGACATAGTAGATGAAAGTGACAGGATAGATCCGCCAGAATTATGAGATTGGTGGGAGATATTGGATGTGCCATAATACAGAGGGTGAATGCTTTGACTCAAATCGGCAGAGGCTAAGTGCGTACCCAAATACATGTTAATGTTATTCGAGTTCCATTGTCCAGCCGCATTATTGACTACCGGTCTGGTAGCTTCATTTTCTTGCTTTGAAGCAGAGATCGGTAGATCATCAAAACCTTCGTATATAGAAGTCACGGAATTATTCTGCTTGCCTGCCTCCACAAACTTTGCGTAATCACTTTGTTGAAAATCTCCAATATTCGACATCAAAGGATATCGAGTAGTCATGGGAGTCAGTGAATGATTTGTGTAATTGTCGTAGATTGATGCCATGTAAAAAAGAGGGATATTTAGTCACTTTCTCTCTTTAATGCAAACAAATAGTGTTTCTCCGTAAAGCCAGTTTGCTCCCAGTAAGAGCAGGAAAGTTTAAGTCTTATAATTGCCGATGGTATTCAATATTCACGGAGAGCAAGATAGAGCTAGATTCATGAAGTTAAATTACAAAACTACACAAACAGAAAGCAAATGCAAGTTTCTGCAATTTCGAGCATGGCTGAGTATGACTGAATGGTCCGATCAACATCTTGAATTCTCGTAGTTGCAATGAAGTATCAAGATAGACAGAAGTGGCGGAAATCCAAATTTCTACTGTCCTATTGTAAATTTTAAACCCACCAGTGGGAAACCTCGACCGATTAGCGCGCTGCCACTGTCTTTTCGCAGATGACTTACCTCACGGCCTATTACCCGATATTTTCACCGTCTTTCTACAGCTCCCACTCTTCCCCAATCAAGAGAGATTAGGCACACATGATGAAGGCGGGAAGGTATAATTGACTTTCCGTTTATCACACTCTCAAGGATTAGCTGGAGAGACGAAATAGGTGCGACATTAGTCGCAATTTAGGCTCGAAACCCTTTGGCGATGCAATTGTTCAGACAGGCACGATAAAAGACAAAAAGCTTATACTTAAACATCACAACATTTATATCTGGCCCTTACCACATGCGGTAGGAATCCCCGCCACCAAAATTGGTTTTCCTACGAGTTTCCCTGCAAGGCACTTCTACAATTAGTGCATACAATTTACATGAGCTGCATCGTATTTGTTCTTCCACATATTGGCGAAATTCGCGAACCCCATGGAAGCGCTGGAGAAAAAAAGGAAAGCCGTAACAAGGTTTACACTGAAGTGTCTAATTGAGCCTGCTTCTGGTCAATAGGTAGTGCAAAGATCAAGGTTAGTGCTGATAAACGTCAACAAGAAAATATATGGTATCGTCCGCTCCATCGTCTCCGCAAAGGATACGCAGACAGTCGTTTTTGGATATCGGAGGGCCAAATTCGATTACAAACTTTGCTTCCTCGTTCAAGAGAACTCAGGAATACCTCGGGCAAGGAGTCGTGGAAACCACTTTAGGTGATGATCTCTCACCTTGCACTTCCCCGATCCATACTTCAAATTTCGGCAGTGTTGATACTGAAAGTTCTGGGAGTTCACAGGACCCTGCGAATAGCATTTTTCTAACCACCGGTGAGTCCTCATCAGCACGGACAAATCAGGGGTATGACCACATTAATAGTTTTGTCTATCCTATAGATGAAGAGGCGAACCTTATTCAACTGCTGTCCAAGACAAGTCAGCTGGCCCGACCAAGCGCACGAGGGTATTCTACGAGTTATCAAACTGTATTTAACGCAGTGAACACTTTAATGGGGATAGCAATGCTCTCGTTATCATTTGGGATGAAGTTGTCAGGGTTAATTCCGGGGACTGTGATATTAGTGGCATGCGCCCTCGCATCGAATGAAACCGCCAAAATAATCGGTAAAATCTTGAAAAAGCACCCGGAAGCGTCAACCTACGGTGACATTGCTTATTTGTATGGGGGCAAGAAATTCCAGGCCCTAGCGACTTCAATTTTCATTCTTGATCTTGTGGGTGCCTCCGTTCTATTGGTTCTTCTCTTTGCTGACTCATTCAAACTCCTTTTTCCACTGATGAACATTGTGATCTTAAAATTAACGGTGTTATTGATAACCTTCTGCACTTCATTTTTGCCTTTGAGTGTCATTTCGTCTTTCAGCATCACAGGGATTTTATCCACTACAGGCGTGTTAGTACTTATTGTTGTATGTGGATTCTCTTCGCAGGAATCTCCCGGCTCTTTGCTTAATGCGTCAACCATTAATTTATGGCCAGCATCTGGGTCCAGTTTGTTTTTGAGTTTGGGTGTTTTCATGGCTCCATGGGGTGGTCACCCAGTGTTCCCGGAATTGTACAAAGATATGCGTACACCTTCCAAGTACTACAAGTGTTGTAATGTTTCATTTTTCACTACCTTCGGTTTTGATTATTTAATAGCCATAGTTGGCTTTCTTATGTTTGGTAAGGACTGCGTGGATTCTTTAACGAAGAATATTATGGCCATGAAAGGTTATCCGGCTTGGATCAATCCAGTTTTCTGTGTATTTTTTGGCCTTCTTCCGATTTCAAAACTCTCTTTGATTGTCCGTCCCATAATATCTGTTTACGAAAACCACTTTGGCGTGAATAATCAAAGCATAATTCTTTACAAATTTGGCAGAAGAGTTGCTCCAAATTCCTTCCGCAGAGTCTTCGCAAGAGTTGCCCTCATATCATTTATGTTCGTCCTCTCATTAGTGTTCACTTCTTTTGGTAATGTGATGGCTTTTCTCGGAAGCGCTATCTGCTTCACAATTTGCCTCACTTTGCCTCTCCTCTTCCATTTGAGAATCAATTCGGACGACATGACACAGACTGAAAAAATACTCACTTATTGCGGGATAATACTTAGCGTTTTTGGTGGGCTAATGGGCACCTACGCTTCCATAGCATTTTAATGACTTGGATAAGGAAATTGTAAGATACTTAATGTGGGTACGAATGACCGCTATATCCACTTCGCATACATAGTCAAGTTTAATATTGGAATGTCCCATAAATTATTGACAGCTTGATATAAAAGCTTCATGTAGACGCTTTCTGACCTTTTTTTTTTCCATGCCTTCTATATTCTTTCACGTCTTCTGCAGTAATATCATTATTCATGATATTGCTAGCGTAAACGTAATTATTTTGATATGATTTGGCTAGGTACTGGGCCATCACCAGGGACCCACTAGCCAAATGAGAGCCTTCGTTATTTCCTATTGCGGGCAAATTGAACGCAGCTTGGTTGTACATATGTCCCATTTGCATGGGATGCTGAGAGACACCATAATAAGACACATGATGTGATTGGGGATGAAATGAAGTGTCTTGTGGGTAATAGACAGCACCTGGATATGTCATACCATAGCTCATAGGATATTGTGGAGGGAAGGCGAGGAACGAATTCGATGACAGTGTTGAGTTCAGGAACTGGTTGCTATCAAAGCCGGAATTATCATTGAATCCAAATTTATGATTGAAGATTTTCTCATGCTTCCTGAAAGACCTCTTTGCTTTGGGTTTGGTTGTGGAAGTTTTGACATCACAGCCAATAATTATGGATATGTCGTCATCTTCATCATCTTCATCATCTTCATCATCTTCATCATCTTCATCATCTTCATCATCCTCTTCATCATCATTGTCCTCTTCATCATTGTCTACGTTATCCTGTGGGTTTTTGTTGGTCTTTTCTTTGACCTCTGATTCATTTTTGCTTTCAGTTTCATCTTGATTGTCTGTTTTCCCGCCATAAATTTGGGTCACTTTTTCTTCGTCTTCAGCATGATCTTCAGATTGGGAGTTTCCACAGCCGTCAAATTTCTCTTGCTCGAAATTATCTTCAAGATCTATATCTGGGTTTTGGCGAGAGACGAGCTTAGACTCATCCAGATTAGCATTTGCCCTTGAGATTTTTTCGTTGGATAAAGTTGAATGAGGTTTCACACTGTTTGATGGCAGATCAGCGCTGTTAGCCGCAAAAGATGTTTCGAGGCTATTATTTATTTTTGCGCATTGATCGTATCCATTTTTCCGACTTTCATTACCAGAAAAGGTGCCACTTATCTTGAGATCATCGCTCTTAGTGCGAGAGTTATTTTCATGTGTACTTATGCCCTCCGAGCTTATTCCAAAAACCAATGCAGTCTCTTCGGTGATAGGGTTCACATCATCTGGGGAAGAACTTGCCGATCTTAATGACGAGGAGAGAATGTCGCTGGTGTCGACAGCATTGAGTTTTTTCTTGTAATTGAATTTGGGGGGATTTCCACACCTGTCTTTGCCAAAACTAATTTTGTAGCGCATGTAGCGTTGATAAAATTCTCCATTGTCACCAGCAATGGTATTAATCTCATCAACTTTAGCATTTTCAAACAATTCGACCACCTTTATAGCGTCAACAATGTTCATAAAATTCATGAAGCCACAGTCGTTGTTGTGGTAGAAATTAATTTGTTCCAAATCACCAAATTTGCCGAAGTCTTTTCTCAAGGTTGATTCACTAGGAAGGGGAGGAACAGACTTGTCCTTTTCTTCTCCGTTTTTCGGTTTGAAACCAATAAAAACATTTCTAGAAGCACCAGCCGTTACCGCCAAAGAAATATCTCTATTTAATGGGCCAGAATGGGTCTTTCCCCAAGCAACGTTTATCTCACTACCGTGGATGATTAACTGATGCAAAACCTGATGGTTCATGTAAAAGTTCATAGCGACCGCAGGATCGACAAAGGTGATGAAGCAAACCCTTTTGCTTTTATAGTATTTCAAGGATTCAACCAAACCACCTGCTCTGACATTATTTGCAATCTCCTCGACCTGGGTATTCGGATGCAAATTCCCCAAATAAAGTGTACGGTTTCCCACGTTCATTGGGTCGGAGGGGTACTGAAGAGCAGCATGTGGCTGAGGAATAGGGTAGCTGATCGGATAATGAGTATTTTGAGAATACAAAAACGAATCGGACTTAGTGAATGGACGTCTCATGCGAGCAGAACGAACAGTTTCCCCACTGGCAGAGGAAACGGATTCGGCATATCCGTTCAGATTGTAGTCTGAAGCAGTTGAGCGATTCAGAATCGGAATCAGTCCGTCGTGTGTCAACTCCAACTGATCGGCCTTTTCATCGCCCAGAAAATCGTGGCATTCAAGGTCAATGGGATGTAAACCCTCTGTAGTAAGAGGTGAACCAGGCTCCACGGTACCTGGTACCCTAGAACTTGAAGAAATAGATGAGATTCGATCCTTGGAGGTAGGAGAAGAGGCACGCGATGATACGGACGAAACAGAGTCCAACTTGCTGGTGGAGGCCAAGTGACGATTTCTCTGTCGTTCCGGGCGATCACACCGATCAGGATGGAAGCTGATGCTTTTGCAAAAGAGCTGGGGATGGTCTTTGACTGGCCGTTTTGAAGACTTTTCCTTCTCGTTTTGCATGAGCTTAATATGGTACTCATAAATTTTTATGGCAGCGTCAATGGAGGTAAAGTGGATCAAAAACTTAAGCTCAAGCTTTGCTTCGTTCTTTGATATTCTAAAATCTTCAATCTCGCCGTACCGGGAGCATAGGGTGCGCACGTCTTCTTTGGCGGAAGTGAAATTCCAGGAGGTAAGTGCAAACTTGATCAAGACGGCCCGTGTGGCGTTAAAGTCGTTGATGTAGTTGAGCGTCTTCAATTTGAAATAGTCCTGCTTGGCAAGACCGCCCTGAGAGGTGGTCATGGTGGAGTTGTGGTCTTGCCGCAGGTCGTTCAACGAGACCCGCAAGTGGAAGGAATTTTTCAAACGCTCTTGCAAAGAGCGCAAGGACGGCAGCGACTTGCCGTACTTGCGGCAGAAGCTTAAGGCGCACGAGGCATCGACAAAGGAGATGTGGCAGTTCTTGACAGTGGCCAAGCCTTCGATGTGGGCCGGGGCCGGGATCTGGAATATTTTGCAGTACTCAATGGGGCCCCAGGAGATCTCCGACAAAAGCTCATTGAGAGAGAGCTCCGGGTTCAAGTTGCGGAGAAGCACCGTACGCGAGAGATGGAGTTGGTCCAAGCTGCTGGAAGGGGAGAAGGGCATGTAGGACACGTTGGGCAGAGAGCGCACGAAAGGATGGACCAGCAGGTAGGGGCTTTGCACGTAGAGACCAGGGTGAGGCGACGCGTGGACAAACGACGGGCGAGCGGGCGTTTGTCCTGGCGTGGCCATGAATAGGTTGGCCGGCAACATCAGGTGGGAGTAGGAGAGATCCAACGGTGTGTAGCTGCCTTGTGGCCCCAAGGACGCGGGCGCCAGATGCTGTGGAGCGTTGTATGAGTGGAACTTGGGCGACATGCCAGGGTGATTCCGCGGCTGATGCATTGCCGGAGGAGGAGCGGCTGAAGAAGTGGACAGCGAGTTGAGTCGGGAAACCGGACAACGGAGATAAAGCACGGGCGACGAGTTGAGTCGGGAAACCGGACAACGGAGATAAGGCACGGGCGAGGTGGCGGGCAGGTGCTACGGGCAGCGAAGGGAGGTGACGAGCAGCAGAGGAGTGGAGCGAGAGCGGGAGGGAACACTCTGGGCGAGGAAGAAAAGTGGCGGTGGAAGTCGCGTCGTGGTATTTATTTTTTTGCGCTAAGAGGGGACGGTATTTTCCCGGACGGAGTATAAGGCACCAGGCCGGTCATATGCCGGGCCCTGAGCGCCGCGCAAGAGCGACCGGGCGAGTGCGTGGATTCCATTGTTAGCAGGTATAGGCGCGGGGGCTAAAAGAGGGCAGTGTATTACAAAGTGCTTTTGGACAGGGTGGCTTAGGTGCGGGTATCATCTGCTGGAAAGTGGGCCGAGCCATAGAGCGAGGAAGGAACAGGCGAGACACGCGAGGTGACAGCTGATAAAGAACGTGCGCGACATAAAAGACAGGACCACCCCCATGCGATCGCTGCAAGCAGTGGAAGCCGCCACTACGGCTCAGATTCAGGGTCTTCACACCTACTCAATGCACCAGCGCTTTTAAGAGCATATGTGCTGGTCGGGCGCGATTTGGGTGCGAAGTGTGGGCTGGTGCGCTGCACTGCACATCGGCCGCCGCCTGCCCCGCCAATATGCATCGCCGGCCCCCACGCGCGAAGAAATCCGCGCCACGGGTCCAAAATCTGCGCGTGGAAGCCCCCGCGGTGCAGGCGCATGGCATTGTTCCACGGCCTGGGCTTAAGTGCACACCCGGCGCGCTCTATCCCCTGCCGCATTGCCAATTAGATCTGCGTTGGGCTCACCGCATATGTCCGGGTACTTCCTGATACATCTGCGCGGCTCTTCCGCCTTTACGTCGGCTCCCCCGCATCGGCTGTCTAAGGCACAGATACGGGACTGGGCGCTACACGGGAGTTCTGACCGGCGTCCTTTCTGCGCCGACCCGCACCGTCGGCATTGCACATATAAGCGGCACCCCAGTCGTGCTCACCACGACCGCGTCTGTCGTGAAACAGGCGGAATGCATGGATATAATTAGTCCAAGCGTTCTGAGCTTGCTCTCAGCATTGGTGCCGGGTGGGTGGGAGCTGCCCTGCATCTTACTGCCTCCAGAAGAACAATCATTGTCTCGGATGCAGAGCCCCATGGATGGCCATTCTCTTGGGCGCAGAGCACCGTAACATCACGTTAATCCGTTCGCAATTATGTATGACTCCGCGGGAGTACGCCGCGCTACTGAAAGCACAACGGTTTCAGCCTACTTTTTGGAGTTACTTCCGAGGCGGCCATGTAGGGGTTGCACGGAACTCCCCTGCTTCTTGCTCGCGTTAACAGAAGATCTGTCCCCAACCGTCTTCATCAGTGGCACAGTCACCCCGGCCGAAACTGCAATCAATCGAAGCTGGGGTCTTGCCAAGGTGTGATCTATCCGTTGCGAAAATTACTGCGCACAATCCTGGATATTTTATTGGTGTATGTAACCTTGATCCATTGCGCACCCATCATGTCATTTTGGTGATCTAGACATTTTCGGCACTGTGGAGCACTTTCCTCGTATTTTGGGTCGTTTATAGGTTCCTTTATCACCGTCCGGTTGACAGTCCGCCTCGCTTGTAGTTGCCCGTGCATTCAAGGCGCTCAAGCCGTGCATTCCCCCGTTTACGTGTTTGATCTGGCTATTTCACTTCCTGTAAGTATCCTTAACATCCTCATGTGTCCTCCGTAGTATGCAATCAACCTTGTGTTGGTGGGCTCTCTGCCTAAGGTTAGCCGTACGCACCTGACCAGACATATCATTTAGGCGCATTTGCGCACCCATTTGGGTGACAGCAACCGAAGGCCGCCCTCCTCCTAAACGCTATTTCTGGTTTGTAAGTGATCACTGTTACACCAATCACGATTTACGTGCTCACGAAACTTGCCAAAGCTGTCCTGCCATGTTGTCATCCAGGGGGAAGGGACCACGAGGTCTACGCGAAGGTGCATCGTAGATCAAAGTGCGGCTTTCCACTTACGTCAGCCCATCCACTGTTAAATTTTGTGTTACTCTTGCCACCCAGCCGAGTACTGCCAGGACCGGCCTTTTCATTGTCAATAGCGTCTTTGCAGTGTTTGCCATCTGGGGGACACTTTCTGTGTCTCGCACTCCTGTCGTACGCCATCCGTGAGGTTCTATCCTGCACACAGATCATCGCACGGGGAAGATTTTCGTCCCTATTGCGTTGTTTTTAAAAATCTCCTCATTCTTCCCATCGGATTTGATCCATCAATCAATCAATCCTAATTTATCAAGATGGCTACCCAAGAAGTTCCTACTTTCAAATTGGTCCTTGTCGGTGACGGCGGTACCGGTAAGACCACTTTTGTCAAGAGACACTTGACCGGTGAATTCGAGAAGAAGTACATTGCTACTTTGGGTGTCGAGGTCCATCCTTTGGGCTTCCACACCAACTACGGTGAATTGAAGTTTGATGTGTGGGACACTGCCGGTCAAGAAAAGTTCGGTGGCTTGAGAGATGGTTACTACATCAACGGTCAATGTGGTATCATCATGTTCGATGTCACCTCTAGAATCACCTACAAGAACGTCCCAAACTGGCACAGAGACTTGGTCAGAGTGTGTGAGAACATTCCAATTGTCTTGTGTGGTAACAAGGTTGATGTCAAGGAGCGTAAGGTTAAGGCCAGAACTATTACTTTCCACAGAAAGAAGAACTTGCAATACTACGACATTTCTGCCAAGTCCAACTACAACTTTGAGAAGCCTTTCCTTTGGTTGGCAAGAAAGTTGGTCGGTAACCCGCAATTGGAGTTCGTTGCTTCCCCAGCTTTGGCTCCACCAGAGGTCCAAGTCGATGCCGACTTGATGCAAAAGTACCAACAGGAGATGGAGCAAGCTACTGCCTTGCCATTGCCTGATGAAGATGACGCTGACTTGTAAGCGCGCCCTCGGATTTCATCGCACAGCGCATATACAGCTGTATAGATAACGCAGTTGCAGTTTACATTTCCAATCACTTGCTTCTATTCGTATTGTTGTAGCGTCCTTGATTCCTATATATTTTATATCTTTCCCAATGCCCCTTATGCTAAAATTCGTGTGAGGCTAGCGCGACATGCGTTGCGACGGATTTGCTGTACTCGCTTGTGTGTCGAAGTGCTGAAGGAGGCGGCGGTGGTAAGGTGGAAAGATTGGGTGGAGGAGGTAAACAGATTTCCTGGTCGTCCTCATCATCTTGTTTGACGAAAGATTTGTTTTGCCGAAGAAATCGGCGTGAAAAAGATTCCGGTGAAAGAGCAAAAAGGCCAATGTAGTTCTGGTCCACCTCATAGGGAAAGTCGTCAGTGTCCCAGATCCCAACCTGTCTTGCCTTTTCCTCATAGTAAACACAGTAATTTTTGATATGGTTTTTTCCGGACAAATGTGATTTCCTCACACTCATCTTGTCGTGCGTGAGATATGATTTGCAGTAGTCACAGTAGTACTTGGGCATGGTAGGTGAAGTGATACTTAGAAGAAGTTGAGCGATTGTAGGTGATGTAGTACAATGTGCAGGATGTTAAATTGAGTGCTTTGTAGCCTCCACTGACAAGCTTCTTAAAACGACCAGTCTATTACTAAATATTTTGTAATCCTCGTATCAAGATCACAGAAGCAACAAATTCTGTGTTTATTGTAAGATTCCAGCCATTTGATCGGCCTTTTTAGGCTGGTGAAGGGAGTGTTGTGCAGTTAAATGGCAAAAAGGTCCTTTGTTGCATTACTTTCATTGCAATTAATAATCAATATAGGGTCTGATATCCCCCAAGTATGTCGGTTTGCTTTGACCTTGCAAGAATTACACCAGTTTCCCGATGTAGGTCACGTGTCTGCCCATTTCGAACCGTCCAATAAAAGGTGGACCGCGCACCAGAGGCATTTGGTAGTAGCACGCACCCGAGATTCGGTGAAGTTTTACTACGCAGTTTCCACAGGATAACTTTCCACTCCACCGTTGTGAATAACCAACCCTTTCAGGATAATGTTCAAGCAATCGATTGTATGTATATCCCAAACTTGCCAATTTTTCATGGCTTAGTCTGTGAAATGCTTTCCTTTGCTCCTTTTCAAAAAATTCCAACCAGCACGAACTTGTCTTTTATTCTCCAATATGTTGTTTGGCCCCCTTTTCCTACGCTTCGACTAGAATAATGTCGAGATTTTGTGATTCCATCTTAATCTTTGGCATTTCCCCTGCTTTAACATCCGACTATCATCCTTCTTCGATGCTGAAATGGGACATGGCATTTATACAGTTTTTACAATATCAGTACTAACCGCCAGCGCGCTTTGTCTACCAGAAGATTGTTCTCTGTGACCCCACAAAGAAACAACTTGGTCGCTGATTTGTACGTTCAGCAAATCAAGCAATTCAAGCCAACCCCAGTTGCTGTCGACCAAGCCGAGGGTATTAAGGAATTCAAGTTGCCAGCCAAGCCTTCTATCCCATCTGACGAAGTTTCTGCTGACGCTGTTGCATCTTACGAGTCTGCTGAAGTCGACACTGAGTCTGCTCCAGTTTCCGGTAGTGCCCCAGCTGCTGAAGAAGACTGGTTTGTCTTTGAGGAGGCTGAGGAACACCACTAGACCAATGGGCTTTACGGGCTCATTGAATGATTATTTCTCTTCCGTAGAAGCAACGCCTTTGGGATAGCGGCAGCGGGGAAGGTTTTCGTCGCATCTGCTGAGAAAAACAAGACAACGACTTTTCTTTATATATCACATAAATGAAATATTCACTGGACACCAATACAGTACTATTACGTGAAATAGATCGAAACTATTCCCCTTTCTTTGGTTTTTGTTGCCACAATTAGCTGATATTTCGGATACGACTTGAATTGTTTAGCTGTGATACGTGTGCATACAGCATAATCAAAACAATAATAGATAGCTGTTACCCACCCTCTTAAATTCATGTCAGAAGTCGTTAATACGGATAGCATCAAAAATGCTTCAGACACAGTAAATTCCACGCTCATATCTAAAGGTTACATAACCGAAGAGTTGAAATTTCCTGTCATTGATTGGGAGTTTCTCATCTCAGATCAACCGGACAAAGACAGATTATCCAAGATCTCTATCACAGACACGCTCTACAATAATGACAGAAATGTGCTAAACATACTTTTTTCTTTAACCCAAGCGATCGACCGTCATCAAGCGCAGCAAAAATCCATGAATTACACCATATCTCAAAGAGATTCCACAATTGATGAACTCAAGAAAAAGGTCCAGCTGCTTGAACTGAGGATAACTGGATTTGAACAAAGATATGAGAGAAATGACTATCCAGAAAAAATAAACTTGTTCGAGAAGAATGCAAAGCTTTTGAAGTTGACGAAAGTTCAGGCTCGGGAGTTGTCGAAACTCAAGAGCAGCGCTGCAGAGTTGCAAGCGAAATACGATACTGAAATGAGGAAAAAGTCACTTGAAATTTCCCTGCTCAAAGATAGACTACTCGATTCACGTAAGCTATCGAATACCATAAGTTACGGCAAGCCGTTGAGTGATATTAAGGCTTTGAAGAAACCCAGTATCGATGCAAACCCCAACACAGTGTATTACAATGTTCCGATCTTAGACAATGTTGCATCAAACCATGAAATTCAGAACGACTTGCTAAATCCAATCATTGGTCAAGAGTATGACGGAATCGCTACTCAACTATCTGAACTCATTGAGAATCTAATGAAGGAGAACAGCAAATTTTCAAATTTCATCAATGAACTCAACGATTACTTCACCCGGTTTAATTCTCAATTATCGATTCTGAATTACAGAAATCTCAAGTCTTCATCTCTTCTGAACCCCTCGGACGAAATTGATCTCAACCGCATTTTGAAAGAGACTTCTACCGAAATAGACCCCTTTGAATTCACCTCGCGGCCACTCCTATCAAACGTCTATAAGAACTACCATTACATTTCAGGATTGATAGATGTGAGCTCTTCTTCCTTGGAGGCATCCGGGCAGAATCTGAAGGCCGGTGAAAACACAGAACTGTTACAGAAACTTCGAGAGGAAAACAAAGTTTTATACGACAACTGGCAAGGAGCCATTAAAGCTTTAGAAGACTGGAAAAGCTACAAGCCAAGTAGCTTATGAACGTAAGCACTACTAGATCCACAATACATTCACACCTGTGAAAAAACACCAGTCATCTTGGCCAAAATACCGCAATTATCTGTGACAGAATCTAGAGGAACGTCAGTTAAAAAAGAGCGCCCACTTGCCGAAAGTTGCGGAGCTTTTGAATGCGAAGCGTCCTTATGTAGCATGTGATTTCATTGGAGCTCAGGTGCACCATATGGAAGGCTTCTTGAGGCCAATGCTATTTGTACCTGACTAAACATTTTTCAAAGGATTCTTGAAGATCGGAGGATTAGCGTAAATTTCCCAACATTCAAAGTCTATGATTATAGAAATGCCGCTAGCGTAGACAATACTCCCAACCGTAATTCTCTCAAATTTCGCATATTTGACACATAAGATTCTTGCGCTTCTTGAGTTGATAAAACGCCCTGTCATTACTTGGAGAATGAGCATGCTCTTGGGGTGCTTGTAGGCCAGCTATCAGACTAAGAGATAATTTGCGTTGCAACCAGATCCTTCTTCCTTCCTACGCCCCTATGACAGAATAGCAAATGACTGCCAGTAAAGCCATTTGTTGTTTTTCATTCACATAACCAATTATCGCGAATTTTGGCCTGAACGTTGTCATTTCGTTTGGGGCCGGCTCGGCAGTTGCTTTTCCTAATGTCAATTCTTTATTCTTTATTTCCTTCGGGAAGAATTCTCTTCCAAAAAGTGTGGGAGAGATAGGAACAATACAAACGTGACAGATTCCCCTATAATCACTTTTATGATGAATCCTGGTGAATCCATATATTGGTTTGGCGGCTGCGAATTGAGGGTTTCATATTTTTCTTTTAATATTCAGTAAAAGTTTAAAACTCATTACATCCCGTTGGTTCAACAGCCGGAAAACATTCATAATTTGTTCTTCAACAATTTGTCGAGCTCAGAGTCCATATCAATTAGTTCCAACAACTCTTCTATTTCCTTCTTCTTCTGCTGTTCCCTGTCTTCCGCGATTTGAGAGTACTTTTTCTTAGATTTCTTCGCCTTACTCTGTTTCAACATAATTTTACGTTTGTTGATTATTGCGTTGCGGCAATTTTCTGGGTCTTGTAGTTCTTCTAACTTCAAGGCCAATATCTCCCGTGCTTTCTTCCTGTTTTGCTCTTGCGATCGAGAATACTGGCACGTTACCACAATTCCGGTTGGTTTATGAGTTAGTTGCACTTTACTGTTGCTTTTGTTGATCTTTTGCCCCCCAGGGCCCCGACCACCTTTCAAAAAATCTTCTTCTATTTCCTCGTCCTTGATGAGCCAGATAGGCCGGGGTGGCAACTTATTCTTCTTGGGAATTGCGTGGATCACAGCATTTGCGTGAAAGAACGCGTTTGGCTTCCAGATTGTCTTAGCACCAGGAATTGCTAGTTTTTTGAGGGAAGGCACTCGAAGGAAGAACATTTAGGCACACAATGAATCTCTGAACTTCTTAGCAGCCCTGAGGTACGGATCTGCAATTTAAGTAGGGTCTTCATTAATCATGATGCTACCACCAATACACGAATGAGGAGAAGGTAGACATTCATTGACATCTTTATTGAGACTGGTCTAAGTTCCTTTTCTGATCATACAGCAATTTTTCGATAGTGGCTTCTGGTTTAAGTTAGGTCCTGTATTGAATATTTCGCCTGTATATATGCATACGCGTCCTCTTAATTTACTCAATTAGGGCTTTAATTATTTCTGCGAAAATCTTCACTCTATTTCCCACCTCCTTATCATCCACAGCCATGTCGTACGAGAGATCAGAGGTTTTCAGCGCACAGGTCTTGCCTGGAGAAGAACCACAAGACTCTTCTTTCAACGAAATTACCAAGGCATTCAGGTCTTTCATTTTGGAATTTCGTTTAAACAACCAATTTATTTACAGAGATCAATTGAGAGAAAATTTGTTGATCAAAAACTACTTTCTTAAAGTCAACTCGGAACACTTGATAGGTTTCAATGAAGAGCTCAACAAAAAATTATCAGATGAGCCGGGTGAAATGGTACCTTTGTTCGAGAACGCCATCACCGACATCGCGAAAAGAATCGCCTACCTTTCAAACGAAGATGTTCCCAGAGATTTCCCTATCTGCCAATTGATTTTATACTCCAAATCTAGCACTATTTCCATTAGAAACTTGGATTCAGAGCACATCTCTAAAATCGTCAGAGTCAGCGGGATCATCATTTCTGCGTCCGTTCTTTCCTCCAGAGCGACACAAGTGCTGTTAATATGTCGCAATTGTAAGCACACTATGAAGATGAAGGTTTCGTCTGGATTTGGCTCGTTGAACTTGCCTAGCAAATGTTTGGCTACCCATAATCATGACGAGGTGCATTCGCAGCAGAAATGTCCACCTGAGCCATATGTCGTGGTACACGATAAATCGACCTTCATAGACCAGCAAGTATTGAAGTTACAAGAATCACCAGATGCGGTACCTGTGGGTGAGATGCCACGTCATATTTTAGTTCAAGTGGACAGGTATCTTACAAACCAAGTTGTTCCTGGAACGAGGGTAACTTTAGTCGGCACATATCTGATCTATCAAGCAAAACAAAGAACCACTGCTGCTGTGAACACGGTCGCTATTAGGAATCCGTACCTTCGTGTCTTGGGCATTCAAACTGACGTTGACACCGCAGCTCAGGGACTTTCCTTCACGGAAGAAGAGGAAGAAGAGTTCTTGAGAATGTCACGGATTCCTAATCTTTACGAAGTCTTCTCCAAATCTATCGCCCCTTCTATTTACGGTAATGACGACATAAAGAAAGCCATTGCGTGTCTTCTAATGAGCGGCTCCAAAAAAATTTTGCCTGATGGAATGAGATTGCGTGGTGACATTAATGTGCTCCTACTTGGTGATCCTGGTACTGCTAAATCTCAATTGTTGAAGTTCGTTGAGAAGGTTTCTCCCATTTCTGTTTACACATCCGGTAAAGGTTCTTCCGCTGCTGGTTTGACGGCTTCGGTTCAAAGAGACAGTCAGACCAGAGACTTTTATCTAGAAGGTGGTGCTATGGTCTTGGCTGACGGGGGTGTGGTTTGTATCGATGAGTTTGATAAGATGAGGGACGAAGATCGTGTGGCTATTCACGAAGCCATGGAGCAACAAACCATTTCCATTGCAAAAGCTGGTATAACTACCGTTCTCAACTCTAGAACTTCTGTTCTTGCCGCTGCAAATCCTATTTTCGGTCGTTACGATGACTTAAAAAGCCCAGGCGAAAATATTGACTTCCAAACAACCATTCTCTCTCGTTTCGATATGATTTTTATTGTAAAAGATGATCATAATGAAGCTAGAGACAGGCTGATTGCACAGCACGTTATGAATATTCATACTGGAAATGCGGCTGAGAATGAAGAACAAGAAGGTGAAATTTCTATCGACACAATGAAGAGATACATACAATACGCCAAAGCCAAGTGTGCTCCTAGACTAAGCCCTGAAGCTTCTGAGAAGTTATCCTCCCACTTTGTGGCTATTAGAAGAAGATTGCAGGTCAACGAGGCGGACATGAATGAGAGATCGCTGATTCCAATTACAATCCGTCAACTTGAGGCCATCATTCGTATCACTGAATCTTTGGCAAAGCTCACATTACTGCCCGTAGCCTCAGTGGATCATGTGGATGAGGCTATTAGGTTGTTTACTGCATCCACCATGAACGCCGTCGACCAAGGTGTACAGAGTGGCTCTTTGATGGCCACAGGAAAGTTTGCAGAGCAAATTAAACTTGTGGAGCACGAATTGAGACGTCGTTTGCCGATTGGATGGTCTACTGCCTATAGAACTCTTAGGAGAGAGATTGTGGACTCGGGAAAAGCTCCAGCCGAGGCATTAGATAAGGCTTTGCATATAATGGAGAGACACGAAGTGATTCGGTTCCGCCACCAAAGACAAAATATTTTGCGGGTGGGTGTTTAATTGCGATTCAGGTTGCCGGTTTTTACTTCTCTTTTATATATTGTATTACTAGATGGTGTTTTATGTCCTTACATTCGGGTGTAATATGTCATGTAATTAGTTCGCGCCTTTGTCGGTGTGCATATTCAAGAATTCAACTCGGGCATTTTCTCAGATACTGACTTTGTCATATTCTCCACAATGGCCGAATTTCTCAAGTATGTAAAGCTAAATAATGATTTTATCCCATTAACAACATCGCTAACAGTTAAGACCAAAGAATACAAATCCGAGGGGCATTCCCGAGGCACCGTTCATCGAGAAAGTTGAAAGCATCATCAAAAACGCAGAGACGGAGTTCGAGAGTACATTGACCGCATTTCAAGACAGACTACAGCAATACAAATATATGGAATTATCAAAAAAACAGCAGCTTGCTGATTTGAACATTAAAATTCCGGACATCGAGAAGAACTTGGCTGTGATTAGTCTTTTGAAGGAGAAGAAAGCAACTGAGGATGAAGATGCGGACGAGCTCATAGACGTCAACTATGAATTGGACAGTACATTATACACAAAAGCCACGGTTGACACTAAAAACTTGGAATCTGTATATTTGTGGTTAGGAGCCGAGGTAATGTTGGAATATCCTCTTGATGAAGCGGTGGAACTTTTAAACACTAGATTGGAGAACAACATAAACGAGCTATCTTTGGTGAAGGAAGATCTAGAATTTTTGCGAGAAAATATCACTACCATGGAAGTCAATACTGCCAGATTATACAACTGGGATGTTGAGAGGAGAAAAAAGATGCGTGCTCTTGAAGAAGGAAGTAAAAACTTGAAAATATAATTCAGCGAATGATCAAAGAAGATTTAGCTAATCTATCCACTAATTCTATCGTAGCATTACCTATGCACGGAAGATATCCAAAAATTGCCTCCCCAACGGCCTTGCTGGTGTAGCTGAGCGCTCTTGAGGATTGCGAATATTGATATCATCGATTGCTTCTTCAGTCTCCTCTTCCTCCGCTTGCTCTCTGGTATCAGACATAACTTCTGGTTGTGATGAGTCGTTGACAGCCAGGGAAACAGGACTGTACCCGTTCCATGGCACAAGGTAGCCAGGCCAGTTTCCTGGTAATTTGCGAGGATTGACGAAAAGCCGAAACAAAGGTGTAGGTATCACCCAATTTTTGGATCCAGCCAAAAGTTCCTGATTATACAACTTTCCAATTATTGACCCAACGATACAAGGCACAAATGAGGCAAACCCATTGTTGAATAAAAGAAGCGCAAATAATGCGTGAATCTGGAAACTATCTGGCAATGTTATAGAAGTAGAGTCATCATGAGAGCTTTCAGAATCCACGGCACTTTCCCTTTCGGCGTTTTTGCGTACATAAATCTTGAAATAATAGGAAGTGGGGATGAACTTTCCGTAGCATATGTACAACAGTGACACGATTCCCACCGGTCCTGAACACACAGTATTAAACATGGTGTCAAAATAAACCACTTCCATTTCGTCCCGCCAAATAACCCATTTGAGAATACTATAGGCACAGATGATCAACAATTGGCCAACGCAAAGTACGAGTGGTGTAAGGATGACGTTGTAGAACGCGAACAAAGCGATCAAGGTGAGGTATTTTTTGGAGCCGAACAAACGCTCTAATGTTTTGAAATGAAAAAAAAGAATCATAACAATCATGTAATCCGATTCGTTTCGAACCGCCAACTGAAAAGTCAAGAATCGCCAGTATTGACGGTATTCGACAATGAATGGATCAATTGCTAAGACAATATAAGGCTTCCATTGAGCAATCAGAACTAGCAATGCGAGTATTGTGGACAATATACATAGCGACCTCGTGACTGGGGTATTAGTGAACCCTTTAATAGGGGTGATCTGGGTCATACTTGGGGACACTCAGGTGGGGATCAAATCAATAATGATGGAAGGTACATGCACACCCTATCCCATTTGCACCTTCACGTTAAGTAATTACAGAGTAATAATCTTATATTTAATGTTGAAAATCGCTTATCTAAGTATACATGCTAGGGAATTGTGTTTCGTGAGTTCTATTTCTTGTTCAAACCATCCAATTGCTTCTTTGTCTTTTCCACCTGCTTTCTCTTCTTGGCTAAAGTCTCCACCCGACTCTCTTTCTTCTCGATACCGTATTGCATCTTGTTGTATAACTTCTTCTGCTTGTTGGTCATCATGATCTTCTTCAATTCTTTTTCTTCTTCTTCTGCGGTCTTTTTACTCTTCTTGGCCTTCTTCTTTGGTTGTTCCTCCTTGACGTTAGAGTATTGGACACCGGCAGCTTCCAACTCCAATTCTCGCTGCTGCTTGAGGTTTTCGTCCTCCTCCTCCTCCTCCTCCTCATCTTCATCTGGAAGCTCTTCGCCTTCAATTCCAACCTCTTCATCACTGGATTCAGACGTATCATCATTCTCAGCGACGATAGCCTCGGGGTTGTAATTGCCACCATCGCCCCATGGCGATAAGTGTGGAGGCAAGGTTTCACCAGGAGCATATTGACTAACTGGGAGCAACTCGCCCTTGTTGATGGAATCAAAGATCCACTGTGGTTGGACATATGTGCGGCCAGCAACTTTATTGATAACCTTGGGTCTGTCGACAATTTGGTGGGTGATCGAGGACAAGTCCAACTTGGCATAAGCAGCCGGCAGGTTAACCTTCAACTCATCCAAAGCAATCTCAGAAACAACAACACCACCAGCAGACAAAACACAGAGCTCCATAATGTCCAATGCTACCTCACGACCGACAAAGAAAGTGAATTTGGAGAACAACGTAGAGGTTGGAGAGGAGAACTTAGAGGGTTGAGATAACAAGTCGCCGGCGGTCTTGGTGGTAGACTCAAATTGATCTAATTCAACGGTTTCCACGTTTTCGACAGGTTCATCGGCTTGGTTATCTTCCTTAGCATCCGCAGCGATGGCGCTCTTGATTTCCTGTGCAGACAATTGGGTTCCTGGTTCAGAAGATGCGACTAGATCCTCTTCCTTCTTTTCAGCAGGAATCAAAGAGCTGACGCCATTTTCCTTGGTCTTTAACACATAGGAAGACAAACCACCGACACCCTTCAACTTTTCGGAGTCGATCGGAGGAGGGTAGACCAAATCAGAGTCAGAATATAACTTATACAAAGTGAAGTGCAACAATGTCGAGTAGAACTCCAAGAAGGTCAGCATGATTCTGA
The DNA here is from genome assembly GCA_030581635.1 of Clavispora carvajalis. Lineage (NCBI taxonomy): Eukaryota > Fungi > Ascomycota > Pichiomycetes > Serinales > Metschnikowiaceae > Clavispora > Clavispora carvajalis. The sequence goes on along the minus strand of JAKTTV010000003.1, from coordinate 321,826 downwards.
AATCAATGTCTGAAGGAATGTTGGAAGGGAACTTGAAAGGAACTAACCATCTCACTTCCTGGCCCTTCACAGTGGCTTCGTAGTAAACACCCTTGATGGAAACAAAGACCTTCTTGATCAATCTCTCCTTTGCAACGTAAGCGAGCCATTGATTGGTCAACTTAGAGGCTTCTTTGGTCACTCTGTGGCTAACACTGTTGGTGGCTGGCAAGTTGGCAAACAAAAACAACATATTCAAAGGGTCATCGAGGTCTCTCAATGCATCCAAGAATGTTGGGTATCTTTCCCTCACGACATGGTCTAAAGTGTACTTAGGTCTGTTCTTCTCCAACCTCTCTGCATCATTGAGCTCTTGTCTGGACAACAACTTCTGTAACTTCTTGTAAAAAGTCTTCTGCTCTCTGAACTTCGCCAACACGGGCTCATGCAACAAATATTGGATGTCTTTGGCATAGTAAAAGGTGGTGGGGGCAGTGGAGCCCTTGTTAGCTTTCTTTTTGTTTCTTGGCTCTCTTGGGTAAATTCCCTTAAAGATACAAAGACGACGGAAGTCTGCCAAGGACACTTGCAACTTCCTAATCGCTTGTGTTCTGGTGATGAAATTCTTAGCAGCTCCAGTCTTTCCCTTCTTTTTAATTCTAGCCATACTTGTGATCTTACTGAAGGACAGATGAGTTAGAAGGTGGAAAAATTATCGTGGTGCGAAGAGATGAGCGGCTCCTGCAGAGTATACAATATCTATAATTCGAATGGCATCGAATCAAATGTACAAACAAATCATCTAACAAGTGAAATTTTGCAGTTCCCGTGCTCTATTGGGTGTGTTGATTGGTGGATATGCATACGTGCAAAAAGATTTTTTACAAAGTACGGGTGGTGAGGTATAACACAAATTACTGATGGAAATTCTAAAGTTCTGCCGTAGCTCACCACGGCAGATAAAGATATCATGAGATATTAATCTCATTATTGTTTGAGACTTGCTTAGCTAACTTAACGTAGTATTTCATTTTCTCTTTTTCTGAAAACTTCAGACGTTTTCAGCTCATTAGATATTTGTAAAATTGGTTTCGTGATGTAGAAGAAGTATAAATGTGCCCCTACTTTTGCTCAGATCGACGAAGCAATTACACAATACTCACGATTCAACAAATAAATCACCGGCCAAAGCCCATCAAAACGATCATTCCAGACAAAAGACGCCCTTGAATCGAGGCCATCAACTTTTTTGCTGATCGGAATAAAGAACAAAGACTCAAAACAGTATGCAATCCGATAGCAGATTTCGAGCAAATCGGTGAGGGGTATGTCTATAAGCGAAGCCGCAAATAAACCCTGTTTTAATTGGCGAGCAGTATAACTCACTAATCGTGTGAGCAGATCGTATAAAGTCACATGAGTGCTAACCTGTGGACATAAGCCGAGAAATTTCATTATTTGTGCGTCCGTGAACTTATTGTTTGTCAAAAGGATAAGCCGCATAATGGCTGGGAACTTCCTTGAACTCGGGTTGGATCTCACATATAGTTGGAGTCGCTGCACAAAGCGGCAATGCCGTTTTTCCGCTAATTGCACCTTGAAACAGAAGGGGTCTTCATTCCCACAGGTATGGAATTCATGGATTGGGTCCGGATCAGTTTCCATTCCCATTGCTTAAATTGAGACAAATAATCCCATTCGCGGCAATTAAGTTTGCGTTTGTGGTTTCGTCCATTGATCTTAATGTCAACCGCATATTCTCATAACGTAGCAAAGGCCGACGATGTCAATTCAGAGATCTCCTGTAATTTTCAAAAACGGATACTTAACTGTAATTCTTTCGTTTACAGAAGGGCAACAGAAGTTAAGCCCGCAGAATTGCTCCCTAATCTAAACATGTGGATCAATGAGATGAAATTCAAAATGCATTTAAAGCACTTATTGGTAAATGAAAATATATCCTACGACGAGTATTTCAAGGACACACACCGAATCGAAAACTTAGTTTCGTATAATTGGAGGTGTTACTTTACAGGTGAGATGCCTATGATTCTGCCATTCGACTTTTCCTGCTTAGTGCCGGAATCGGCTGAAATTATTTACATGTGGGAACAAGGCCGTCCCGGTGGAGACAAAACACCGAATAAACTTGCTTTGCAAGATTACGAATTATTTGAGAAGCATTCAAAAATCGACTTAATGAATGGGGTAGATTACAGATTGGCTCTCGACAACGTACTCTCACAAAGTTAGTGTTCAATAGCTCAAACTTCTCCACGTTCCACCCCAGTGAGATTTCATTGGGTGCGAAAAAAAGCAAAAAGTCAACAATTTAAATGCAATCCTCACGAACTTTTCTCATACACCCATGTCATACGAAGATGTTTTGAAGCGAGGCGAAGATTTTCTTTCGGAATACCCGAGAACGTCAACATTTTGGAACTACGCCTCTCATGCTACCTGTTTCGGCATGATTCTTCTGTCCAAGCTCCTCATCAATATCTTGTACAAACCCCAACTTCACCATATCGAAAAGCTTGATGAAGCCCTTGCCAAGGCCCGAGAAGAAAATAGATCGTTGCTTACTGTTATGAACCATATGTCTGTGGTAGACGATCCATCTTTCTACTCGCTATTGCCGTTCCGTTTCCACACTGATATTGATACAATTAGATGGGGATTTGGGGCCCATAATGTGTGCTTTTCTACCCCTACTTTATCTTGGTTTTTCAACTTGGGCAAGATTTTGGGAACTAAGAGATTCGGAGAAGGGCCTTTTCAAGGATCCGTCGATGCCGCGATAAGAATACTTAGTCCTGACGACACCATGCTTCTCGAGTTTAGTCCTTGGGTAAAACAAGAAGAAAAACCTTCGCTCATCCAGGAAATTAACTCAATTTCTTCTTCACCGGAGAAAATCTCTGAAGTTGCTAAGGCAGTGAGGCCCAGCCTTGAATCCACCAGCATTCTAATGTCCAAATCTCCGTTTATCCGGACCAAGACATCGTGGTTCCATGTCTTCCCTGAAGGTTTTGTATTACAACTCAAAGAGCCCAATCAAAACTCAATGAGATACTTCAAATGGGGTGTATCTCGTCTTATCTTGGAGAGCACTAGAGCGCCTGTGGTGGTTCCAATATTTGCCCATGGGTTCGAAAAGATCGCACCAGAGGATGCCGGGGACAACGGGACTCTGAGATGGTTGCCGCAGAATTTGGGAGCCAAAATTGATATTATTTTTGGAGACCCATTTCCAGACGAAAAATTGGAAGAGTTTAGAGAGAGGTGGAGGGCGTTGTGCGTGAAGTATACTGATCCTGCAAACCCATCCGACTTATCAGAGGAATTGAAAAACGGGCACGCCGCCCAATCTCTTCGCTCGGAACTCGCAGGTGAGCTAAGAGAAAGTGTTCTAGAGCTTAGAGAAGGTTTTGGCAATTTTCAACCAGAGGATCCCAAATTCAAATTTCCAGCGTATTGGAAGGAATACACCAAATCTGAGGGTGCGAGCGATCCTGACGTAAAGTTTGTCGGAAAAAATTGGGCGATCAAAAGGCTTCAAAAGCACCTTCCTGAATATGAAGAAGGCGAGTAGTCTTCCATAGCATGTCTCGGTATTTTTTTTTTTCTCTTTTTCTTTAGATTATTCGCTCTCCTCTGTAAATATTAAAGCGAAACTACCTAGTACGGCACTGAAGCATATTCGAAGAAATGGATGCGCATCGCGAATTTTGACTGACGCCTCAGTTGAAATGTTAAAACTACCTTGGGCCAGAATTACTGGAAGATCAAACGGCTATTCCCTACAATGTAACAAGCACTTGAAATGTTACGGAAGAACCGTTTACCCTCGGCGTTATGATTGGGTCACACCCAACAAGCGATTTGAGAAGACTCAACTCAAGGTGGAGACCATGGAAAGCATCGAAGATAGCTCCCTCTCACATATAATCAATGATTTGAAACACTATTCGAAAACGATAGATATTCCGCAAAACCTCCGAGACAAAATCTTGCGAACGAAGCTTACCGCGTTAGTGCGAGACCTTACACCCTCCTCCCTCGATAAGGAGGCGATGTCCGTGATCAACAGAGTCCTCATCCAGTTACAACGAGATAGAAATTGTGCCATAAAAGATGTATTGACCACGTCAGACAGTGCGACTCTATTGGAATTAGTGACTAATAGTCTAAGGCAGTCCCTGGCAGAGATTCCAGAATTTATACTTCGAATGATCCATGAGTATGTCATATCAGATGGAGAGGTTTCTTCCTCCATTCTAGTACAAATCATTGAACTTGGAGAAAGGGAGCAGCTCAACAATTTCAAGATGGTTCTCTCCTATGTCCTCAAAAATCGTGGCACGAACGTAAACGAGGATTTCACCAAAGAATTATTTGCATCTCTAAAAGAGCAAAAAAAAATAAATCTCTCATACTTCGAGGACTTTACGAATGTTGTCACACACATGAAAGCATCAAAATTTTTGATCAACAATGAATTGGTTACCTCTTTCGTGCGATATGTGGAAACATTGTTCGAAAACTCTGCTCCCGAAATGCACGAGTACAAAGACTTGGACAAGAGTTTGTACAGATTACAAAAATATGCAAATCAACTAATATCTGAGTGCCTTTGCAATATCGATTTGCCTACGAAGTTGAGACTTTTGAAATTCAAGACTGAGTTGAACTCAGTCAGTTCCGAGGAAGACGATACTCAAAAATGTAAAGAAATCTTGAAGAACATCTATGAAAGCGATAAAGATTTTCAATCTTTGGAGCGCGCGTTATCTTGCTTGGCCGAAAGCGATGAATCATTTGCTGAACATCTTTTATTAAAGTCTGCGAGTGCGCAAGAAGATTTCGCTAATTTGCACAGCACTGTGAGAGAGCTCATTTTGAACAGCGGTACAAAATATTCGGCTAATATGCGTTGGAAAGCGTCATTTTCGAAATTACTTGAGCTACAAAATTGCACCGAAGAAGATCTAGTAGAGAAAGCTCTAGGCCTCTTTGATACTTTCTCGAACGAAGAATTAGATGCTTCGCAAGCACTTGCGGATGCTATGCAAGTTTATTTGTGTACTACAAACTCCCGCCCAAACGACACCTTCGCCACCCTCTTGCTTGAAAATTTCCAATCGAAGTATGATAGCGAATTTACTGTTCACCTATTCAAGCATATGATAGACAAGGCCATTGATGTTGATGACAATAGCTTGGCATACGCTTTGTTTCAAGAAAGTTTAAGGCTGTCGTCTGCCCACTGGAGTCTTCAAGGGGACCCTCTGATCACACGTACGTTGAATCGATTGATTGTCTCGGTGTGCAAGTATCACGACCAAATAAGCGACGCATTTCCTAAATTTCGGAAAATCAAACAACACATGACATCACAAGTTAGTGTCGAGGCAGTCACTTGCTTGGCTCATAAAATGTTGAAAGAAGAATGCGTTGGAGATACTATTGAGATGCTAAAGCGCGAGCTTCCTCAAATCGGGAAATCGTCCGCGCAGAAATTGCCTGTTACCCCTCTTTGTTATCGACCTTACAGAGAGCTATTCGATTTGTTGCACAATTTTGTCATTACTTATGATGGGGAGGAGACTCATGAGACCAACTGGGTATTGTACGGCGAGTTACACAAATATTTTCATGTTCCATTCGAGACGTACCTCCCTGCTTTGAAATTCTTTTGCAAAGTCGACAGATTGAATGCGGCACTAGTAATTTTCCGTCAAATTAAGATGCTTCACGATATCCATGGATCTCAACACGTGAATCTTCCCCCTCTGCGAGAAATATACATGTTCTTGCTTCGCACTTTCGGAGACAAACTTTACGAGGAAGGTGTTGTGGAAATCCACGAGTATTTAAAAATGGATATCGATATAGAGCGGCAAGACATAGAATTACAGAATTCCATTCTCAATGCCTACTCTAATTTGCAAAATGTCGGGAAAGTGAGAGATTTGTTTTTATCCATTTCCTCAGATTCGAAGTTGAGCGGAGGTATCAACGAAGAAACGATACAGATAATGATTAAAACTTACACATACAGTGATATGTTGTATGTCAAGAAGTTTTGGAACAATTTGTCTCAGTTTGGTGTTTTCCCGAACCACGATGTCTACAAACAGTATGTGATTGCTCACACTTATCATGGATTCATTGAAGATGCAGTAAAGTTGGTCGAAGAAATCGACGACTACAATCTCGAATTTACAACTGATATGTTACTTGCTATGTATAATTATTGTCTTGACCCCATCAAACAACAAAAAATAGGCGAGTGGGCAAAAAACAATCATGAGGAAATGTGGACAGACTTGTCATCTTCGGGTTTACTTAAATCTGCATCTCCTTATTTACCTGAAAGAAACTTACTTGTTCTGCCAAAGAAATAACCCTCTTCGAATGACATGTCTATAATGATTAAAAGGAACTGCTATTGTAATTTAGTTCCATTCACTTTCGTTGCAAACCGTAAGGAATTAATGGTCTCACTTAAATTTGCTTTCAAAGGAGAAATGTTCACAAACATCAATGTCTTAGACAGTCCCCCTAAACTATACTTTAGGAGATATGTAAGTTTGGAATTTCTATACGGAATGTGCTGCGGAGATTGTCGCGCTAACCCGTGAATGACGTCACCAAGACACGAGAGTGACTTATTGATAGCTTGCGTTTCCTTAAGGCGGTCACCTTTCGCTTGCGAATTTCTTAGTCTCTCAGAACCTGCTAAATCTATAAGATTGAGAGTGCCCGCACTCAATTTTCCCAGTTCTTTATGCGTACCCGTTATCTTTAGCATGAAAACTAAATGAGATCTCGAGGAGCGCTCATTAGCCATAGTGCTAGCCGTTGATCGCTTTTTGATGGCATCATTAAGATACTTCAAAGCCTCATTTGCGCATTTCATCTTTGCAATGGTCACGTTCGTGACAGTGGTTCGCTTTGATTCATCATCGTGTTTGATCTCACATTTTAAAGATTCGGTAGAGTTGGAAAGTAAATCAAAAATTTGCTCATTGTAAATTTCAATAAACTGACCTTCAACATCGTAATTCCAGCCTTGAGATTTCAAGTCGGAGATATCGGAAAAAATTTTAGTGAACGAGAGAGGTATCATTCCGTCATCCGCGTGAGACATGGTCCATGTCTTACCCGAACCTGTTTGTCCATACGCAAAGACAGAGACATTAAAACCATCAAGTGCAGATTGAACGAGCTGAGAAATTTCAGGGAAAATATCTTTATTCGACTTGTCCTTTCCGAATAATTTGTCGAATTCAAAATCGTGAATGTTCATTCTCTGATTTTGGCGAAATGAATGGAGACTGTGATATGGATGATCCTCATTCAGAATTCTTAACACTTCTTTGCCGTTTTCATTGATCGTTTGATCAGAAGCTATATTCAAAAAGGCAACTTCATCGCTCTTCCTAGATATCGGCCGTACCCGGCAAAACACCCGTATGTTTCCTTTTAACTCTTGTAGTTTGTTGTGCAAAGACCTTCTGTTATCTTCTAATGAAGGAATCAAGCTTCTTAATCTCTCAGCCGAGTCAAAATACTCCCCTAACACCTGAAGTTTAGAGCTACAAGAAGACTTAGCTTCTTTCAATTCGAGGTGTGATGCAGATAGTTCCGCTTTTAACTCCAAAATGTCAGCATTTTCGAAATCGAATTTCTCATTAAGCGATTTCAAATCCTGATGTAGAACAGATATTTGGGATTCAAGTTCACTAGACGAGTCTTTCTTCAAACTTTCTATCCTTGCCAATTTTTCTGTAGTGGAATTCTCAATTTCAATTTTATCTTGCACGAGCCCTGATACAATTTCCTCCATGTTAGCATTGAGCTCGATAAGATTTTTGTGATGGTTTTCCTTGAGTTTTATCAAACTCCGATTCATCTCAGTAACATGAGCTCGAATCTGAACTCGTAAAGTTTCGACATCCTTTTCTAGTTCCTCTTTTCTGAATTTTGACTCTCGTTTGGCTCTTTCCATAGCGGCAATGACAGCATTTGAAGTTTCTTCCTTCAAATTCATCAATTTCTCCTCATGCAAAAGATTTAGTTCCTTCACTTGGCGCTCATGCATATTTCGGAGGCTCAGAAACGAATCCACTTCGAATTCATGGAGTTTGTCTATATCATTCTTCGAATGTTTGAGCTCCTGATCTAGCTTGTCTGTATCATCATCGAGCTTGCAGTTCTCCAACTCTCTATTCGAGATTGAAGTTTTTAAGATCATGATTTCTTTGTTCAACATATCGAGTTCCTTGTTGGATTCTTGCGTATTTTTTTCGAGATCTCTGATGCGTCTTATGGTCGTAATCAGGCCAAGACCCACCAGGGGCTTTATGGAGACGTCTCCTGGAGTCATATTGTAGCGTTCGACTATTCTGATTTTCTTTGTAGGAGAAAAAGAGGGGGAGACGGAGGAGGAGGAGGATGTGGTGGTAACATTGCGTATCTTACGGACCCGCGATATATCATCCCGTATAGAATTGTGTGAGAGGTTCATAGTATCATCGTCTCAGGTTGGTTTGGCGTGATTAATGTAAACAAATATTATGGGGTACGGGTGTCCGTGGCCGCAGAAACAAGGATAATACTTATGCAAGAGAATTGACGACATTCATGAGTCGTCAACGTTAGGTGCTTAGATTAATGTTGCCGAGTTGAGACCGATCTGTCAAGTGTCAATTGGCTAAGTTTGTACACTGATTGTTCCGATTCTCAGAATAAGCATATACGTGTCTTTAGACAAACGAGAGAAGTACAAAAAGTAAATTTGAAGCAGGCAACATGGGAGACTATATAGATATATCACCTAACATCATTATTCGGATACTTCCGTTAACAATTTGCCATGACCCTTCCAACTAGCTGCTCCGAATAGTTCGTGACCTAGATATGCTGACAAGATTTTGGAGTTTGTGTGCACATCGCTTATTTACATCCACGGCTACGGCGCCAGACTTGCTGTTCTATCGTTATTTTGGTGAGTATTTGAATTGTTTTAGTTAAAAATAAAAAAGGGCTCACCTCCCTAGTCCTGATGAAATTGTTTCAATCGACAGTCAATCGCTTAACTTTGTCAATCAACCTTATCCTAAAAAACGCGGACTATGTATGCGTGTATACCTGTGCTCACCACATGTCACCCTCTTAGTACCCCTTTCCTCAAACATGAACTAGCGCGGATCATGACGAAAATTCGGATTCATGCAAGGAAAATCCGGACTCCATAAGGTTCTTTATTGAGAGCGTATCTTGAGCTACTACAGCGCGAGTAATAACGACCGTGCAGGCGTTTTGCGCGAGTCTTTGAAATATGAACTGCAGACGTGTACCATACTTACTTCAAGAGTGACTAAAAATTCGTTATCCTGCCCCGTTTTCAATGCTGTTGAGTGACTAAAGAACACTTTCACCTGATATAACGCAGTTCCATTCGGATATGTTGAAAAATGAGTATTGAGTGGATCTTATGACTAGCATGTCTCATTGTTTGGGACGTGTAGTATATGATGTATCCCTAACTAAGTGATCTGGCAATAGGAAGTATTTATTGTCATAATAGAACATGAATGGCAAGGTTAAAAGGGCGCGTAGGATGTATCGACCGTAAAATCTAGACATAGTCTACTGATTCGCGACGGATTCACATTTTGTCTTTCGCTGTGTGTCCCACCGTGTAAAGAGTGGGGGCAACCAGATTGAGCCCCAGGCGCAAGGAATTCAACTCTATCAAATCTTATTCATGTGAGAAGTGTAGAAAAGTTCCCGAAGTGGGAAATGATACTGGCTATCGTGCAAATCCTTTGTTCATCAGAGAGCTATTTTTATTTTTAAGCCACGTAATTCATGCGCGTGGTTCTATTAATAGCTTCAGCATAAGAAAAATAACGCAAATAAATCCCCAAAATTATACTGAAGAGTGAAGGAAGTCATGGTGGAGATACTTGCTCCGCCATCAAACAAAGCCTACCGCAAAGGAACCTATCAAAAGCTGTTGTATCTCTACGCCTTGCATCAATTAGTTTGATCTCTGCAAAGTACAGGCTTATCACTATAGTATTAAAATATTACCATACCCATTATTCAAGATCAGTTGCAGATTCTAGTATATACCACACATGGACATTAGCTGTGAATCTACTCTTTTGCAGTCAATAATGAAAATGACGGGTGGAATATGGATTTGACGGGGCACTCGCATGACTGGATGTGCATTTGATGTAGATTTACGATGTGCGCTCACTGTGCAGTAATGAGGAAGAATTTGAGCGATCCATAAAACAAGAAAGAATTCCCAAATTTTTTTGAGCATTCTAATCAGTATCTTTGACTATACTACATTCCTTTCTCTCTTGAGAATTTACCACTCTTTTTGTGTTTTCTTTGAATTTTCAATTTAGATTCTTTGTCGGTTTGAATTCTCGGCAATACCATCAAAGCCCCGCCAAATAACTTTTCAATTAACCAGGGACCCAAGGAGCATAATTCTGTTTTTGCGTGAGCTTTATCTGCTGTTTGATATCCGAACTGATAGCTAAAAAGAAAAATCAACATACCACGTGTGTCTTATCGAATACTACAACAAAAACCAATTTGTTAAGGCGACAATTTGCGAAAATTATACGTCTTTATTATCTTAGACAGTTAAGGTCTTCTCTTGCAGCAAAAAGTGCCCATTGATGTCTTCTTTACATTTAACATCTTCTCTGGTGTCCCGCTTTGCGTATATCTTCGATGATATTCTTTGCGGAAAAGTCTGCAACCCTATTGCATGGAGCTTAGCTGCTGTATGCCTAGGATCCGCTATTACCATCCGTCTGATCATGGCAACTTCAGTAAACTTCAAAGCCGGGGAACTCAATTTGCATGATACATGCCTTCATCTCATTCATAACGTGGTTGACCTTACTTTCATTACTCGCTTCCCCTCAAATGACAAAGAGGGTCTAGCCAAGAACAGAAATATAGTGACTGAAGGATTATTTCTTGTCGCACAACATGTCGGGCTTTTGTTTCTTTATTTCACCCTGAACCTAACTTTTTTGTCGGGTGAATACAACATAGTTTTTAGGTTATTCATGTTTTGTCAAATAATTTGCCCCTACGCCATATTATTCTTATCCCTTTCAGAAAAATATTTTACTGTTAACAAATTAGATGAGAAGGACAGCTTAAATACTCTTCAAGCATCGACAATTCTTGTTGAGACAAACAACAACCTATTGCCTATTTTCATTACCAACTCTTTTGCGTTTATACGGTTGACCTATCCTTTCGTGGATGCGCCCGTATTACTTGCCTTGAATAAATTTGCTTGCTTTTCAATTAAGCTCGCCTTAATTCATCGCTTTATTCTACACGACATCATTGTTCTTTATGGAGAAAACCCAACAGACTATGCTAAGCTTTACCGCCCGGTAACTCTAAACGATAAACGCACGGTTAAAGATATTGTACGGCCTTACGAAACACTAATTTTGCTGACGTGCACAGTCATTTTGATCATTCAGGAAGTTTTTATTTCCCTCATAAAAATTTTATAGCTCGAAAATGTTACAGGTTGACCGATCTTTACAATTCACATTCATTTAATGATACATCTATTACGAACTATTATAGTAAAGAGACGCAATATGAACAGGTAGGTCAAAAAAAGCTGCTCACATGATAGTCTAGCTTCAATGGCTCTATTTCGTATACAGGGAAAATGAGTGGTTCCAAACTTGCCTGAGATCTTCGGGACAAAGTTTCTCAATATTAGTAGATCCCCAATAACAAATGTTACTCAGTTCATCGAGATCAAGGGTTGGTCCTACCAGAGATAACTTCAGTCTTTGCTCGTTTGTAAAGTATCCCATATCTTGCTCAAATTGCTTCTGGTCATTTTTTGAGTCAAGTATTTTGAGCATTGAAGTTTCCTGCTGGCAGCACATCTCTTCTACCAAAACATCGCGAAATGATCTTTTTCTAGACCCGTCTTCCATGTTTCGGGATTCAAAAGATTGACAAATGCTGGAATCATCTCCCTTATTGAGGTCAGAATCAACATCTAGAGCAAAACCCCGAGCAGTAAAATCTACGCTGTCCAGATCGTAATAGAAGGGAACCTCTTGTGTTTGACCCGAAAAAATTTGAAAGATGTGATAATCATCTTTCTTAAACTCACTGTTGTAGTCTTCCGTATCCTTTACAACCAAAGGTGATGAGCTTCCTTGCCTGATTTTGAAAGACAAGGTATTTGCTATGTTTTCCCAATATGAATTAAGTATAGGCTGCTTTCCATCGGTAGCTTGAGGATGTGAGCCTGTCTTTAAAGTCGGGAACAATTTTAAAGATGAGCACGCTTTCCAAACGTCAGAAGTAGTAACTTTGAAATCTTTCACAGTATCACCACACACTTTTTGTGTAATAAGATTGCAGATTATTTCACGAAGTTTTTGGCGAGTGATTTCATCAAGTAATAGTAGAACATCCATTAGCAACGTGCTGGTATTTGTGGAAGTAGTATTGCGAAATGACTCATTTAGCCTAAATATTTGCGATAGCCTTGCTGCTTGCTTCTCACGCAAAATGGACTTTCCTTTGTTTTCTGTGAAAGTAATTGAGCATGCCTTGCTCTTGTCACGACGCGATTCTGAAAATTTCTTCTCGTCTTCCTCCAGTGCCAAAATGGCAGCCTGTGTTTCCTCGTACTTGATCCATTCTTCAGTCAGTTCATAGGCGATAGGGAGAGAGGAGTAGGGGCAACCAGCAAAATAATAATCTGATTCATAAATATGAGGAACCAGGCTCGTTGCCTCTTCGTCAATTTGAGTATAGTCTTCGAAGCTAACCTTTATACGCTTACTTTTCTTTATTCGCGTGAGCTCTCGTTCTAAGAGGTGGTAGTACATTAAAATTTCTGCCTCAGATTTACACGGTATGTCATGAGACCATTCTGCAACCCTGTGTATGGAGTATCTCGCCAAACAGCGGAAAAAGACTTCCTTTTCTTCAGCAGTCCACCATGAGCCAGGTAACCACGATAATCCTGTGAGATTGTGAAGCTTTTCGCTAGGAGGATCACAATCGAGGGATCCATTGTTTTGAAGCAGGTTATCGTAAAACGCTTTAGAAGTAGTAATTTTGCTCGGTTTAAGTCTGTGGTTGGATTCCGTTTTGGAAAGTTCCAAGTAGTCATGGCTGAAGTAGACGGATGTGTATTCCTCATACATTTTGAGATATCCCGGATTTGGGATACTAACCTGCTTTGATGTTGGGGAGTGGGTATGAACATGAGACAGATTGGAAGGTTCAGCCTGGGACGAGCCAATGAGAGCCGGGTCTATGATTGACAGGTCCATTATACTTTCATTCGGAACAGGGATGTTGGAAAGCTCTCTCGAAGAGGGTTTGGCCACTGACGAGCTCGAAGGAAGAGGGCCATGAGAAGCTTGGGAGTGACTATTTAGAACAAAGGTCAGACTCAGACTCGGACTCAGTCTCAGACTCAGTCTCAGACTCAGGCTCAGATTGAGATCCAGATCCAGATCCAGATCCAGATCCAGATCCAGACACACACTAAAATTGAGATTTGGAGGTGTATCCAGTTTCTCAGTTACGCGAGTCTTCACTCGCACCAGTGGCGTTAAATCTCCAGCCATACCAGCTTTCACGTAGTATGGTTGCACTTGTCAAGGTTAAGATAGTGTTAATCCTGCATATTGCCTGAAGCTTAGCGATGGCCAAGTTGTGGTCATACTGTCGAAGATGCATCACCCGTTACGGCTTTGTCTCTTGTCGATGTCACAATTTTACGAGTGAACTATCCAATATTCCCATCCCTCTCAATCTCTATTTCTCTATTCCTATTGACAGCGCCTCAGGCGTTCATCTTTCATGTGTCCTAAACGGCCATCTATAGCGCCGAAAACGATGCGTGGATGGTGTCGGGAGTATCGATCGTCGCGATCTTCATGCGAGCCAGTAGCTCGTCCACGGGTTCGGAATCGTCTAGATCCTCCCATTCGCTGTCGTCCGTATGACCTAGCAGCAGGAGAATTTGAGGCATGAACGGCTTAGCCACATCGTCAGTATCATCGTCGTAGAAAATTTCCACATACTCCTCCGGAACAAGCCCATTCTCTCCCAGCTCTGGGTCCTCGGCCACAAGCCAGCCCTGGCCGTGGCGGTACAGGATCCAAATAACCTGCCCCTCGGCCAACCGCACCTCGTTATCGTTTTCAGGGACAAAGTCAAAGAGCGCTACTGCGCGACAGTTGATCTCATCGCTGGAAATGCTGGGAATGCGTGGAGCATAGTCGTCGCTGGAGGACTCCGAGGGGATGGTTCCCAGTCGCAACGGGTGGTTTTCGGCGTAGGCAAAGTCTTTGATCACGGTGTTGGGTGGAAAGTTGTGCCTGCTCATATGTGATGGTGTGGCGGCGCCTATTGTGCGAGTGGCTTCGAGTGTCTCGATTTAGCGAATCGAAGTGACTTTAAGTAGTGAGTCGAGTTAGCTTGATGCTTAGAAGAGGCACCGGTCGACGAGCTGACGTTTGTTGCAAGTGCAATGAAGTGCTGGGAGACTGAAATGCGTAGATGGTAATCGAGCACAGGAATGTGGCACCTCCAGTCTAATGGTGTTTTCGGTCTTGTGATAGCAAAAAGTATGGCGTAGCACACGGACGAAGTCTGCGGCCAGTTGTTTACTAGTGTAGAGCCGAAGTCCCTCTCAAGATTAATCGAAACGACCGCACAGGTATGGTCGTGGGAGATTCAAACTGATGGTATGGTGGGATCGCGTGTTTCGCTGCGGACCTTGTACCAAGGGGATATTATGGTGGTTCGCGCAGTGCGACGGCTGGGTGATGAACTTGTTGCTATCCACAGGACTAATTTGTCCCAAAAGTGTTCCCAGAAGAGCCAAAATACGAGACAAACCAATGAGAGCTCGTGTCTGGCCGCTCTACTAAAATCTTTGCTCATTACGCCCGACGGCTGGTAACCGCAAAAGGAAACCTCTCGACCCGGGTTGGACCTGTACACACGGTAGTAGTCTTCGCCTAACTCACCTCTAATCCCACCGCCATGGATCCGCTCGAAGAACAAGCCCAAGAGATCGAGGTGCTCCAGTCGATTTATCCTGATGAGCTCGAAATCGTATCTCCGTCACAATTCTCCATCCTGGTGGCGCTAGAAACCGCTTCCGACAGACAGCACTCGGTGGTGCTTTCGGTGGGGTACCCACCCAACTACCCGGAGGAGATTCCCCGTCTAGACATCAAGGCCTTCTTCGAAGAAGAGGAGGCCGACAGTGACAGCGATGACGACGAAGAGAAGTTTGTGCCGTTAGCCGAAACCATTGTGTTCGAAAAGCCCGATGTGGAACTTTTGCTCGAGCAGCTCACCCAAGAAGCCGAGTTGAACCTTGGAATGCCATCAGTGTTTGCGTTGGTAGCGTTGCTTAAAGATCAGGCCGAGGCCTTATTCCAAAGCAAAGTGGACCATGCTCAAAAACAGTACGACCAGGAACTCTTGGCCCGTGAGGCAGAAGAGCAAAAGAAATTCCACGGTACCCCAGTGACCAAGGATTCTTTCAAGGAGTGGCGTGACCAGTTCCGCGTGGAGATGCAGTTGGAGCTTCAGGATAAGAGACGCTTCGATGCGATGCACAATGGAAAGATGACAGGACGCGAAATTTTCGAAAATGGTTTGGCGGGCGTCGACGATGACGACGACGACTTGGCCGATGCGGTAGCTCGCGTGGAGGTTTAAGGTGGGTGTCATTGATTAGAGTATCTCCTTTCTTTGAATATGCATAGCCTTTTTTGGATTTATTGCGTTACTAGGCTTCGACGTAATATGTATATGCTACCGTCTTAGACCAAAGCTGAAGAGTAACGGTGAGAAGTGTAAATAGACCAGTATTTGAAACATCAGTGTCAGTCGGCTTTCAGATCCCTGAGCTCGCATTTTATTAGGTAGTGCTGCAACTCACATATCTATTCTTTCCTATGTATTCTTTCCTCGGAAAGCACCTAAGCCCAACCGTCTATGCAACTTTGGAGAGGCCCAGTTTTTTTGGAGGACTATGATCTCTACATCATGTGTGGTGTTCACAAATTTGTGGCAGGCCTATGGCCCACGCATTAAAGGAAAATCTACAATTTTCAGCAAGTGGAAAAATCCTATCGACAGCCTCTCAACTACTCCAAGTAAGAAATCCACTCCCACACCTTCATCACCTCCCCATGAATCTCAAGCAACTGGTGCTTCACGTTAGTATTGCGGTCCACCTTTCGGCTGACCGCCTCCCAAAGCCGCATTTTGTGTGCCAAGTTGGACTCGTGGCTAAGTATGAGGTCGCGAAGCTGTATGGAGCCGACGTATGAAGGGAGCTCATTTGATCCTTCAGCCAATTTTGCTTGGCGTTGCAATTTACTCAAAACTTCCTTGTAAAGCGTCTCAACCTGCTGTGAGTGGAGTTGCACTTGTTGGTATTTCCAGTAAACTGCCCAAGAAGCACTCACTAACACCACCGCAAATAATAAAACCCTCTTGAACCGTAAAACTAAGCCCATTAACGTGTTCGTCATTTGGCACTTAAGGCTGACGTGTGATAAGGACGTTGATCGAAAAATTTTGTCCTTGTCTTGCGTCTCGCCAACAGTGTCGTGAGAGATTTCTTGGGGTAGACGGTGATGATCCCGGTATCCGATCTAGATAGTTAGTAAGTCATCCAAAATTAAAAAAAAAAAAAAAAGATAGTTAAATGTTAACTTGCCTTACAATTATTTCAGGTTTCCCTTCCAACTCAACTACTGACCGGGCCCACAATTCCTCAAACTCTTCTTCGGTGATATACGGCGCCTTTATGCTCAACAAGAGGTCATGAAGCTCCTGGACAGAAACCCCTGCTTCGAAATCGCCCGCTGCTGTATTCCCACAGTGTCTATTGGCGTTCCGCGCACGCAATAAGTCGAGAGCAACGTCTATCATGATTTCTATTTTCTCTGCCTTCTTGGTATTGGGGATACACTTCTTCAAGGTTGGGTCCACGATAGGCATGTAAGAAAAGTACCACGGAGTATATTCAACAAAATCATCGTAGCATGCAATTTCCAAATTAGGGAAACAACGTGCATGTTGAGGACACTTAACACATTGCGGCCGAAGCTCCTCATCGATATACTGTCCAAACGCAACTAAAAGTTCAGGAGTTTCCGAGGTTGCAGGAATAGTTGGCCTTATAATCTCTTGGCCACAATATCCTACTAAGAATGTTTGTTCTCGGTACCAATAAGCAAACAATGTGACGCCAATAAGTGAAATCCACGCTGTTAGAAAGGCAATCGTGCGCAAAGAGGTGCTCCAAAAACTGTTCGTTTTGATACGTCTTGCTTCGAAAGCATTCTTACCTGGAGTATAATCATTTTCAAATTCGTCGGCAGACAATGAAATATCTGCCTTTCCGTCCTCACCTAGGGATTCTTTTTCGGAATAGATATTCTTAGATGCTTCTGCGCTCGTTTTCACATGCGAATCTTTCTCTTCATTATCATCTCCCAGAAAGATTTCTTTATCGGCCAAAGTATAGTAGTCTTTGGATAAGCGCTTTTCTTGGATGATGATTGGTCTTCTTGGGGTAACGACACGGCGCCCATTCTTCTTAGGCTTAACTCCGCCGAGGTCAACGCCGAGAAGTTTAGCAAGTTCCACATCTCTTTCTTCTCTGGGCAGATCCTTTCCGCCCTGGCGGCGGTGCCTGATTGCCATCCATGACTTGTCAAAACTGTGGGGCGAATCCACAAACAGATCAGTGGTAGTTTTAGGCGCATCTTTTTCCTCGGAAGAGTCCCCCTGTTTATCATCTTTTGGTGAATCTTGTGGTTCCGAAAGTGAATGTTCGTGGGTAGCGGTGGAGCTGTCAGAGGAACCAATTGGTGAGAACGGAATAAGCACCGAATTTTTGACCGGAGTAAAGTTATCTTGAGTGGTCAAATTATCTTCATTGTTCAAATTATCTTCCTTGATCAATTTAGCGTCATTCGTTTTGTCATCAGCTGGCCCAACCGGCAAGTCATGTTGAGAAGCACTAGTGTTAACATCAGACTTATTGATTGAGTCTTGGGTTGTATCTCTCAGGGGAGTCGCATGCCGATTGGTCTTGGGCTTCTTTCTGGGTGAAAGAATGTCCGAGTCTGAATCCGAATCAACTTCAAACAAATTCCCTTTTCCTGGCAGCTTCACTTCTTTGGCCTCTCTCTTTGCTGGTCTCTTATTGTCTGGGGTGCTAATAGGGGACCCGGGACGAGATTCTTTCTTCCCTTTCTTTGATTTTTTTGTCTTTTTTAAAGGCCTTATTTTGGTTTTGGTTGCAGAGACGTTCTGATCGAATAATTCAATCAAATGCTTCTTTTTAGCAGTGGCCAGGAAATCAACATTGTGTTCCAGTAAGATGCTCCGCAACTTTCCCACACTCAACGTTGAAGGATCAAATCCTGGAGTTAGATCAGTCATGTTGAAGAGCTAATACTATTACCATTTATACATACCTTCTTCCTTGTAATTGAAATCCATATAGAGAAAAGAAAAGTTGGAGTTGTTTATGTTCGCGCGTATATGAAGGAAAAGTACACATAATTCTGTTGAGAGACGCCAGCAATCTGAGGAACTCAACTACGCTAAATATAATCCTTGAGATACGAATAAGAATCGGCCACCGCTTCCAATTTAGACCGGTCGACGGAATGCTGTGGAACTAACATCTTGCCGTGGATTCTAACAATCACCGGCAAATCCTCAATCAACAGTAACCGCCGGTCATCTTCAAGGTAGTTGACATTCAAGTTGATGTCCACAAACTTACACACATCCCAGTCAATTTGACCCAACAAGTTGACAAGAATCATCAAACGAACTGGATTTTGACTGTCGTCCGCATTTTGAGCGTTGTAAGAAATGGTGAGGTTTTCCAACCCAAGCGTACCGGGGTGAAACAATTTAGTGATATTGTAAAGACTCAAGAGATCTTCCTCCTCGTCCTCTTCGGATTCTTCAATCATGATATGAATATGAGATTCTCCGTGGCACGAGTACTTGGCGATGGCATCTTGCAGTTCATGGGTGTTACGAATAACCAAAGTCGGTTTCTCCTGCGCGCAGTTGTAAGCGAGGACCTTAGCAGGGGCTGTGTGGAAGTGACT
The DNA here is from genome assembly GCA_030581635.1 of Clavispora carvajalis. NCBI lineage: Eukaryota > Fungi > Ascomycota > Pichiomycetes > Serinales > Metschnikowiaceae > Clavispora > Clavispora carvajalis. The sequence continues at coordinate 302,624 of JAKTTV010000003.1, read as the reverse complement.
AGTTCGCTCCCTGTGGATTTCGGAGTACATTCTGATTATAATAATACCTGAAATTGGGCTGGAGAGAGGTCGGGTACTCCACGTCGGTAGCTGCAGAATAAGAGGGATAAATATTCCAGCGCCCGAACTAACAGTTGGCTGAGTTTGAGCGGGGTGGGTTTCAAAAATTAAGAAACCGCTTAAAAAGAAACAATCGGAATTTCACGATGTCAGTAGTTTAAAAAGCTGATGGAAACTTTGTTGTGGAGGACGATGAAGCAGGTCATACGCGGCAATAAGGAAGTATGAGCGTAGCCAGATCAAAAGGTTATCAGTGCCGGTGGAAGAGTATGCCAAAAGAAAAGCTGTTGCTGACCACTTTATGGGAAGGCAAAAAAAAGATAAGGAGTAACATATACGCAGGAATCTGGGGCGTGCGTGTACTTTCCCATTCGCACGCTTTGAAATTCCCGATCAGGAAACCGATGAAAGATGCTTACGTGCCTCCTAAGAAAGTGTGCTCTGTTGCCCAAAGTCTAGGGAATGTAAACCAATGCCTCTGCGGTTCGCCTTTTGTTACATTCGGTAATTTCGTATGTCTCGAGCTAGCCAATTGGATGTGTCATGGTTTTGTTGCCCTACACCTACCCAAAATGAAAGGATCCAAGATTTCTTGTTTGTATCGCCTTTAGCATGTCAGGGTATATTCCTCACTTGGGCTGAACGGACAGGACAAGAAATTGGCCAAAACTATTCGAAAGGGGCGTGCGTGCATGTGATGAATTGACCGTCAAATATTTAAGAGTACAACACATTTGTTGCCTTCAGTAACAGAAATTGACGAGTTATAAATATTAATTTGCGCTACCAAGTCTAAATTCAAAGGCATCAAATGTGAATCTCAAGTTAAAGGAATGTGACTATCTATTTGGGCACTAAACTGCGCAGCAGAAATGAATTCACGCCGAGGTGCATCGAAAGAAAATGAGACGTTAACCTTCCTTGAGGAAACTCATGCATGCGCGCACCGCAAATACTATAGATGGAATCTCAACATCTTTGCCCACTTAACGTTGATGTTTTTACAAAGCTTATGGACAACTTTACTTTCTTACTCTTCTATTTTGAAATTTCATTCAGTCTTAACGTTGTTCGTCTTCCTTGGGATGGTTGCTCGTACCCCGTAAATTCCCAAATGGAATTAGCGTTCCTTGCATGAGCATGGGTACCCGGCCCGTTCGCGAGAGCTTAAAGTTTGTGTATTCGGCGCAATTGGCCCGCCGCTAGTAATTGCATCGGGAAGAAGCAAAAGCGTTTGAATTTTTCCGAGCGTTCAACTCGCAGTGAAGGACGGCTTCAAGATACAATGTGCTTGCAGCCTTTTCTTTTACCTCGTTACTGTCTGGGTCTGGCCAAGGTTTGTATATAATGTTTAGGCGACTTTGGAGTGTCACCTGCGAAAGGCTACGGAATATCCATCATATGTACACTCTTACATCGATTTCATATAAAGCCGCAATTTCATAGCTCATCTCAGTTCATTCGTCGACGAGAAAGAGGCTGTATATTAAGAACTAATTTTCTGTCAATAAGTGGCAGTATTCAATTGTTAACCGTACTCCACTCATCAAGTTGCGTATGGCTTAGTATTCATGTCTCTCCCCAAAGAAGAGAACCATACCGACCGAAATTTCAAACCACCGATTTCGAATGCCCTCGATCCCTCAATCGCACATTAGCATTAGAATTGGTGAAAAACTTAATAAATAGTGCGGTAGATACTTCATGCACAAATGACAGTGGCTAGTTATGCATTCTGCATATACATGGTGCATTCGCAAGTGCGCCGTGGTCCGACCATTTCATGTGATCTTTTGATGTAGGAATGCGACAAGATTTATGCAGCTTCAGCGCTACATTATTGGAACCGGGTGGATGGACGAATATTAATGATTAGATACACACTCAACAAATCTGTATCTGACTAGACTCAAGTATCCCTCTCAAACTGGTACTTCCGGTGTCCAGTGACCAGAAAACCAATGCAGCAACGTATCATGATCATTGTAGCGGTGAAGCGCTTGCGCGCATATTATTATCGTGGTACATAAAATACATTTTTACTTCAACCCTCGGATTGTGTAGTACAACACAGGTACTAGATGACCGGAGAATTGGTCGGCCGGAAGGTTGTGCATATTCCTGTAAATTTGAGAATATTTGGCCGGTAGGGTCCGCGCGTTAATTTTTGTGTGCATTTTTACGAATGCTTCGAACCCTAGTATAGTTCAATCGTAGTTAAACACGTACATGTCGTAATCATCTTATCGCCCAAAAGTTCGAGTCGGTATTTTGAATCTACACCCTGCATCTTGAAAAAGTATTCTAGAAATGCATTCAATGATTGAGCCTTTTTTCTCTGTAAAAAACTTAAGAAGTAGCCGCCAAGCGGACCTCATCGCGTATGACAGTAGCGACGCACTACTGACAGCTTTTCTATGAAGACTCTTCGATCAGATTAGCTCAACATTTTTGGGATACAGAATTTGGTCTCGAAGAATAAAATCCGTTACAAACTTGAGCGCAAAATTCAATGGGATTGCCAAAGTACTGAAATACCTTTAGCCAAAGCGTGTAGAAGAGCAATTCGAAAGAGTTCCGAGGGTGACAAATATTATTCCGAGGTGAAGGATGCTTGTGCGCACGTAATACAGTCGTAGTGTAATTCGACCACGCGCGTTACATCCTCGGTCTAAGTTTTGCTCCTCAAAATCCTGAAGTGGAGGAAATTTTCTCATTACTTTTCAAAAGTGTGAAGATCTTAAAGTCTAATACTCCGTGGTTTCGGTTTGCAGCAATTTTCAATCTTCACTGTAAGGTCTTTTCTACTCAATTTTGTTTCCCAAAACTCACCGGAGGAAGTGTGCGAGGGGTGTAACCACAATGACAACAATATATATAATTAAAAATTTAATATGATGAAGAATATACTTAATGATGTTGATATGGTGTTACCTTTACCCCTACGAGTGCTAAAAGGCTTGTTGAGCCAGCCGCTTATATCACTAAAGAATGATACTAGCTAGCTCATCACATTGAACCGAATGTCAAATTCGCGAAATGTCACAACCTGCATCGGCTAACCGCCTCGTAGGATATTAAGTGTTAAACTTTTTGAATAAAACTATATAAACGTAAATTTTCTGAGACCTGAATTCTGACCAACGGCTCTTTGAAATTCTTCCGTCATTTTTGTAGAGTTTCAAAATGATCGGGAAAATATTAGGGCGAAACTGAAATTTCGAACGCCCAGAATTTAGCCTATATTCGCGATTGTTGCGAACTCTAAACTGCACGTAGGATAATAAATGCCGATATGTAATCGGTCTGCAGAGAAGGAAATATGTACAGTTCATACTGAGACAGTTTCCCGGAAATCATTCAGATGTAATTCACCTCTAATTCGGCTACTAGAATATCACTGATTGAAACATATCATAATTTTTAATTTCAAGCATATGAATGTTTGGGTATGCCCTGGCAATGTACTAAGCAGCAATACATGGTGGCATTAATTTGCGTTTATGCCTTTTCGTGGCTAGCGATATGACGCTCTTTCGTCTCCTTCTTTTTCAGTTTTCAGAAGTCGCTTCTCTAAACATACAAAGGGGGCCCTTCAAACTGGGAACATTCCTGAAAGCGTTTCCATAAATTTGTGCAATAATAATTTCTGAATTTCTACATAAAACATAAAGGTTTAAAGTTGGTTATGGTACAATGATTCGGTGATTCGGCTATTTTGCCCTTTTCCTCCGACCTATGAAATTTTCAAGCAGGGCGAGTAAAACATACTGAAGCAATGAGAGTGGAGAGATAGAAAATGTTTCTATTTGTTCTGAAATCTTAATGAAGATTCCATCTCAGATCTCACCTTAGTACAATGTGCTTATTTTGAGATTCTGATGGAAATAGGCCAGCCACCAAAAAATAAGATCATTTCCTGGATAGTTGTGTATATAATTGCATATATATCTCCCTAGTGCATCGCTCAGGACGGGACGCACAGGAATGCGGTAAATGCTGCCTTACGTCGTTTATTTTGTGCTGTATATCGAGTAATCAAAATGCATCAATTTTCAAGTAGATAAACCAAAGGAAAGTATGCACATCGGTATGAGTGATTTGGTCGTATATTGTGTTTGCAAAAACTGTGCGGAGTCTAATGAAACGTCGATCTCACAAGATAATCCTTCATACTTCTAGTGCGTAGGTATTCCTGTGACCATTCGAGAATAAATTGTTTCGGGGAAGTAAAGCGACTGTAACAGTTTGGCCTCTTTGACTTTCAATATATTCCAGCGGGGGTCTGTCGAGAGTAATGATAATGAATGAACCTGTCCAGTGATGTGACCATACAAGGTGGTCAAGGTAAAATAGCCGATAGCTCGCCACGATATTAAGCAGCACGTACTGCAGTTTTATGAAAGTACAAGATTATGGTCAAAATAAGCGACTATCTGTGGGCGTTATCACGTTGAATTTGATTCTACATGCATTATGCGCCCCCTGTTAGGTGCATGCTGCTCTATGCCATGCAATTATTGCTTCAAGTAGTCATTCCTCTTTCAAGGATTGGTTACGAAGTTGCTTAGCCTTCTTTAGCATCTTTTGTAGAGTGACCTGTTTACTCTCTATCAGCGAGATACCGAAAATTTCTGGACCCAAACTGACTTTTCAATGTAGGAGAAGATCTAAGATTTTTATTTGTACGCAAATAAAAGTTGCACCTCGTATGCGCGTTTGCCGCCTGGCCCAATTCTTGGGTACATCTTGCCTGCATTGCCGCTCGATCTCATTATTTTTTTTTTTCGGTAGATGTCCGCGAGGTAACTTGAATGTACAATATAAACTTGTCACAGTGCCACCAAGGCGCTGCGCGTAAGTTTTTTTCAAAGTCAAAGTTAGCTTCTTCAACAAAGAATTCTTCTCGCTTCCTACCCTACATCAAGTTTCCTTTTGTCATTGTTATGGCCCTGTTCTAAATTTAATACCCCATTCTATACCTAATACCATGCCACAACTCCCTTCCGTTTCTGAGCTCATGATCGGAGCTCAACTCCCTAGGTGTGCAGAGCGCACCTCGATACTGCAAGCATCCTCACACTCGGATGATCACGGACTACGATTCTCGGAACCACAATTTTCCCAACCACGACACTCGGTCTCTTCAGTCACGCTGAACGTGTCTGACTATAGCCAGGGTGCCTCGACTACTTCCGGCACAACTGTGTCTCCTTACTCCATCGGGCCAGGACCCACATCTACTTCATCTGCTCATGTTTCGAAAGATTATTTCAGTTACCATCACGCTCCTCAAGGTCCGCGTAGTTCGGTACTGCTGATGGAACTGGTTCTGTATATGGTCGCGCCGAAAATTGTGCAAAGTCATAGTGGACCAACGCCAGGGTTGATGGACCGTGCGGGGATTGTTCGTGCAGAATCATCTCCCGCGTTAGTTGAAAGTGGCAGCGCAATTCCTGCGGGCGCACTACCGATGGCCGCAACCACCTTTGTCGGGTCACAGGTTATGCCTTACATGCCAGTAGGCGCATACAACCCGCAGTCGCCATATCACATGCCAGGTCCAAACGGGCCTCTTCAAGGTAGCCCCGGAATGGTGCAACAGCCGTATGGCTACGGGATGGCCCCGGTCGGCGCCCCAGGAACCATGATGCCATACGGGGTGCAATACTACTCTCCCATGATGATGGGCCCTGGTGCAGCGGGCCCTAGCCTCGAAGGGAGCCATGTGCCGCGAGTTATGGAGGAATGTAACAATGCGCTCATCAACAAGCGTCGCATCATCAAGCGCAGGACGCGGACAGGGTGCCTCACTTGTCGCAAAAGGCGCATCAAGTGCGATGAGCGCAAGCCTCATTGCTTTAATTGCGAACGATCGAAAAAGGTGTGTCTTGGATACGAGAGCGTACCGTCTACAGATGGCCGTCTGCGCATGGACGAGGCGGCGAAGCAAAAAGGCCGCCAACCTTCGATTAAGGACTTGCTATAGATTAGAGTTGTATACGACATGCACGACACGTATTAACATACACACTATGTGAGCATACCGCCACCGCGCAATTCCGGCGCACGACCCGAGTGTGTGTGGGGGTCACGTACTGCAATACATTAGCTTTCGCCAATTTCGTAAGCGGACAACACTCATGTAGAACCTCTAGGGAATTCCGTGCGCAATTCCGAAAGAAGCAATCCGCATCAAGCAATTCCTCATCTTACCGGGTGGTTAGTTTGCGTATTGTGCCCTATGGCAGCATCTTCCTTCACAGTCAGTGCATTAGGTTGTGCAGATAGGCTGACATCATCGCTCGAGCGTAAGTCATCCTGAGTGTCGGAAAAAGAAAAGTTATGTTACCATCCGATGTGACAGTCATTGCTTCAATCATGTTCGTAAACTTGAAATGTACTCCGTTGAGTAATGGAGAAAGGTCTTGTTGCATTCCGGTATCGTTTTGGCTGATATCGGAGACTGAGTCACTTTGTCCGGACACATTCCGGTATGCATGTCCCAAGGCATCAGTCGCATGCCGCGCCCGTGAGAAGAATACAATCTGCATGCACCTACTCCGGCGACCTTGCAATCCAGGCTTTGCATGATACGCCTGGTCGGGCGTTGATAGTGGCTAATTTAAGCGGGTGCAAGTGGGGCGGGTTCCGGTAAACGGTCAAGCAGTCAGGGCAGTACGCCACGCGGCCACATCCGTGTATTTACGCTTCCGCATCAGTGTATCTACGCTGCCGGTTTTTGTTCTTTGTGTGTACCCAACCCCTTGCAAGTGAAATTACGCAATGCAATTTCTTCACGTGCTGCATGGCTGTGAACTATATCACAACAATGGCACAAACGCTAGTGATATGCCCCGCTTCTGCTTGCGAAAGCGGGCGACTAACTACTCTGAACTATGCGGGACGGAGTCCGCCTGGAACGTTCGCCTGTGTCTTAACCTTAGTTATCTAGGAAATGCAGGAATTCCATCTGGATTGCACCAGGTCTCTCATAACCTCTGCTGCGACCCTGGCCTACATGAATGAAACTCGGGGAGGTTTAGGAATACTGCAGGAGCTACCGGTAGAGGAGGGCTATTCTTGCCATTGCTATTTATCCATTGCTACCCAGAGCCATGTCAAGAGTCCGTCGCGACTTTCCATTGCTCCCTGGCGGGCCCTGCGCACGTCACCTTGGGCGCACGCATCCGTTGGCTTGTCCCGCACCCAAGGGTGCGCCAGTATCATGCTATATGCTCATGCTCTTCCCATCTCATGCACCGCGTAGTCGAGCATGTACGTTTGCTCAATCAACTCATCGAGGCGCTGGTAGTGTCTCTCGTTGTAAGGGATGATGGACTCCACGATCTTGCGGATCTCGGGGGTCTCCATGTCGAGGTGATCCACCACCACGGCCAACACCTTCTGGGCAATCTCGAACTGCTTGAAGTTGATGTTCCAGTCACGCACACGCTTCAACAACGACGCCATCTGCGCGCTGTCGAGCAGGCGGATGGTGTTCTCGAGCGCGAGCGAGCCGAGCTTCAGGTCCGCATCGTCGGCGGCGCTGATCAGCGCCTTGATCACATTGTACACGCGCATCAGGTGGTCCAACGTGAGCGCAAGCAAGAAGGCGTTGCTCCAGTCGCCGCTGTTGACGTAGTTGCTCAAAGACTGCTCCTGCTCCACGCGAGCACGCTCGCGCTCCTCCTTCTCCAACATCAACTGGTCGGTGGTGTCGGACCAGAAGCTAGTGTGGCCGTCGGCGTCGACGGTGACCATGGCCAAGCCGTCGTCCTTCACGTCAAGCGCCCAGATGCGGTTGACGTGGTTGTCCAACGTGCCGCAGCACTCGTCGGAGGAGAGGTTCCACAACTTGACCAAGCCGTCGGCGCCGGTGGTGACCACCTGGCGGTTTTTGTTGGTGAAGCGGCACCGCTGCACCGCGTTGGTGTGGCCTTCCAACGTCTTGGTGCATGTGTAGTCCGTCAACAGCCACACCTTGGCGGTCTTGTCGCCCGAGCTGGTGACGATGAGCTTGTCGTATTGGCAGAAGCTGATGTCCCACAAGCCACGCTTGTGGCCCTTCAAGATGCCCACGGTCTCGCCCGCGTCAACGTCCCACACCTTGGCGAGCTTGTCGAATGACGCGCTGGCGAAGAACTGGTCATTGGGCGACACCGCCAACGCGTTGATCTCCTTGTCGTGCGCACGGCGCGTGTACTCCGCGGACTTGACCTCGCCGCCGGCCGCGGGCACCTTCCACTTCTTGACCGTCAAGTCAGTAGACGCGGTGAGGAGGAACCGCGGGCGGTCGGCGGTGCTGGCAGGCAACGCCACCGCAGTCACAGCGCCCGCGTGGCCCACAAACGTGGCGTGCGGCGCAAACTGCTCCTGCTCCGCGTCCCACCGCCACATACGCGCCGTGTTGTCCTTGGCGCCGGTCACGAGCCAGAGCCCGTCCTCGGACGCTGTCACGCAGTTGAGTAGGTCGGTGTGGCCCTCGAGAAGGTGCACGTCGAAGCGCGCGGCCGGATCCACCACGCGCAACGCCGGCGCGTTGGTGGCCAACGCCACGAGCGCGAGCCCGGGGCCGCAGTAGCGCACGTCCGCCACAATGCCGTGGTTGCCGGCGACGGTGCGGCCGGCGGGCACCGCGAGCTGCTCACCGTCTGTGTGCGCCTGGTCCAAGTGCAACTGCACGAGCGTCTGGTCGCTGACGACCAACCAGAGCGCGTCTTCGGTGCGCAAAGCGTCAATGACCATGAGCTCCTCCTGTGTGTCCAATGGTGGCGTGGAGCCGCCGAGCGGCGCGCCGGTGTCGATGTCCCAGAGGCGCAAGTGGCACCCGCTGCCTGCGGTGTAGAACACGGGCTGCAGTGCCACCGTGGCGAAGCCACAGGTCTCCACCTGGTGGCGCACCGCGAACGTGTTCACGGGGCGGCGCAAGTTGTCGGTGCGGTACACCACCACCACCTCGTCACGCCCTCCGGTGATGAAGTAGTCGCCGTCGGCCAGAAACGCCACGCCTCGCACCGCGCCCAGATGCTCGGTCGACGTGGCCACACACTTGCGCTTGACCAAGTCCCACACTTTGCACGTGCCCATGGTGTCGCCCAGCGCCAACCGCCACTGCGACAGGTGGAGCTCGCCGTGGAACAGAAGCGCGCACACGGTGGTGCCGTGCCCCTTGAGCGAGTGCGTCACGTAGCCGCCCTCGATATCCCAGACCATCACCACGCCGTCCGTGGCGCCAAATGCAAAGAGCGTGGACGTGGCATCCGCCGCGGCAATGTACACCGGGGCCGCCAACTTGTACTGCTTGAGGCACTGGCCAGATTCGGTGTTGTAGATGCGAAGCTGTTGACTCTGCGACACCACGGCTACGCGCGAGCCGTCCGGCGTCACGGCGACCGCAGTCACGAGCTCTCCGTCGCCTTCCAACGTGTGGAGCGTGGTGTTGAGTTCCAAGTTGGTGAGCACCACATCTTCGTTGTAGGGGGTGGCGAGCACGGCGCCATCGCGCGAAAGCGACGCGGCCGCCGCGCCCACGTAGAACGGCTCGATGTCGTGCGACTCAAAAGCGCAGCGAATAGGCTCGGACATTGTGAAGATAAAAGTGGTGAAGATGATTTTTGCCTGGGTGTGTGCAGGCGATGAGATGGTGATGTGGGAGGAACCGCACTGCGGCAGATGCAGTGCCCTGGGTGCCAATGGAGGCAGAGGGCAGACTTGTTGCTCCAGGCGGTTGACGGCTTGGCCCGCTGAGTCTCTCCAATCACAAAATCGGCCGGTCGTGGAACCGGCCCAGTGCTCGAGTAGAGGTGGCGGCAAAATGGCTTCACCGCCAAGGCATCGCGGAATATCAAGACATGGCGAACGCAACGTCGTCGGCAAGCATCCCAAGCATCCTTGACTGCTTGACGGTAAGCGCCTGCTGTGAAAAAAACTCAGGTGATAGAAGAACAAAAAGTATACAGCCCGATGCGGGGCTCGAACCCGCAACCTTTTGATTGACCTTATGAAGATTAAGAGTCAAATGCTCTACCGATTGAGCTAACCAGGCCTCGTTGCGATTGCATTCCGCTCTTGCAAATATGTCCTGCCATACTTTTTCTCCTCCTTCTTTGTATTACATTCCCCTACATCTATCTATAACTCCACCTCGAGCCCAATGGAACGCGCGGTCTGCTTCATGTAGTCGTCGATGAAGTCCTCAAGCCCATTTCCACCGTCGCCGCCCCACAACATCTGCCGGAGCCGGAAAAACCAGAAAAACATGTTGCTGATAAGTAGCCCGAGCTCGATCTGCACGCGTTGCATCCGCGTGGTGTCCTGCTCATACCTCCGCAGTGGTGTCAGGTTCATTGCGCTCTTGGTGAGCACGTTGATCCGGTTCACCGGACTACCCATGAGCTGATTTAGATTCTGCATCATCCGCATTGTCCGCACCACGAAAAGCAACTGAAGCGGGAATTTCGCCTCGTCTCCTAACATCATTCGTATGAGATCCTGCGAGCTATGCACCTTGCTCAAGTTTGCGTCTCGCGGAGGCCGAAGTTGAACCATCGTGATCAAGAGATCTGACGAGGCAATGCCCCACTCATGCGCGATTCGCGCAATGTTGCTATGGTCTAAGCAGAAGATCGATTTCCACAACTCGCGGTACTCGCTTTGAAACTTGGCTGGGAGCGTGACGTAGAGCCCATGATCAAGAATCACAAGTTGCTGTTTGCCGTTGTGGAAGCGTGCCAACATGTTCCCCGGGTGGGGGTCCGAGTGCACAAACCCATACTCGAACATCTGCCGTCCGAAAACAGACAAATATTGGCGCATGACCTTGCCAACGTCCAATTTGGCGTCCTCAACCGCTTTCCGATCGGTCAACGACACCCCGTCGATCCACTCCGTCACCAACACCTGCTTCCGGGTATATTCGTCGAAAGTGGTAGGCACGTAGATCCCTGCGTTGGACATGGCCTTGTCGAGGGCCAAAAACTGCTCTAGCCTATGGGCGTTGGCGGCCTCGATCCGGAAATCTGCCTCTTGCAGTACCTGCTGGGAAACGTAGTGGACGAAGAAGGAAAGCGGCAAGTCGAACATTCGGGAATAGAGCCTCGAAATCCCACGGTACACTGCCAAGTCCACGTTCACCTGTTTCGCAATATATGGGTGCTGGACTTTAACCGCAACCTCGACATTTTCTTTTCTTAGCTTGGCCCGGTGCACTTGCCCGATTGACGCCGACGCTATCGGCTCATGTTCGAAGTATTCGAACACTGATGTCTCGTAGTCAGCTCCTAAGCTGGCCTGGAGCACATGGTCGATTTCCAGCCAGGAGTCCCGCGGAGCTGCGTCGTACATTCCGTTGAGTCGGTGGCGATACGCGGCAGGAAACACGGCGCCCTGGTTGGCTATGGCCTGGCCCTGCTTGATGTATAGGCCTTTGTTTTTCACCAACAAGTTGAAGAACTTCTCTGCGGCGATTTCATGAAGCTCTTCGATATCACCATACTTACTGGGATTGTAGTACTGAAGAGCTATCCACAGCAACGTGTATACGGCTCGAGCTGATCTCTGGAGAACTGATGCGTAGTAGTATTCGTCCACGCCGTACACCACGCCTGCTGTAACGGCAATCGCGGCAATTCGCTTAGTTGCTTTGGACGGCGCTTTCCTGGCGGTCAGATGTGATCGACTAAACTGGTGTCGAAAGAGGGAGCCGGTTTTGGCTGCGGAAGATGTCACACGAAACATGCGTATGGTTAAGTGAGAGGCAAAGAATTTCGCGTATCGCTGCGGCTGGTGTAGTGAACGAAGTCAGTCGCTATTGGCTGGTATGCAAGCGTTTTAGTCAACCCGTTGCTGCGTAAACATACCTTACTTTTAAAGGCTTAATTATTTGACTTTGACTGGCTGTAGTCTAGAAAGCAAGTCTCGACATCATACCCTTTCCCACCTTTAACACCCGGGACTTTGTTCACAAGAGTCAAAATCAAGTCAATTGAACCAGAGTAAAAAGTTGTTCGGCCATATCTACACGAGAAATTTACTAGCATCTTTTAATTCGTAGATTCTCCGATTATACGTATACGGAATAGTCGGGTGGCCAGTGTGCTCCACCTTGAACTTCGCGAATTGCCCCGGCACATATTCAATCGAGAAAAAAAAGATCCTTCCTCACCAGTCTATTCCAAATGCTCCAATTGGTCTCCCGCTCCGCCCGCTTGGCTGCCCGCTCGTACTCCACTGCCGCACCTATTCCGACCAAGAAGGTCGGTGCCTTGAGAGGTGGCTTCACCGGCTTTTTGCTCGGTGTCACCGCCACCGGCGTTGCATCTTACTACTACTTGTTGGACGAATACGTGAAAGCCAACAACGTCATCCTCGTGGACTTATTGAGCTTGAACGAGACGGTGGTGAATTTGGAGAAACATGTCAAGGCATTGGAGGAGAAGAAAAACTAGGCCAAGGTTGCCGTATACGGACTATTCATTTGTATGTACAAGCAGTCTATAGTGATTAAATATTCTACAAGGTATTGACAATCTTGGTCACGTAGCTAACGAGACGATCGAAGCTCTCACGAGACACGCCACTGGTGCCTACGATCCGTGCCTCCAATCTTCTGCCACCCAATACGCCGCCATCAACCACACTCAACTGTACAATATCACCTCCTTCCCCGTGCAATGTAAGTTCCCGGCGATAGCTGACGTTTACGTAGTTATACCGAACCTTCTGGCCTGCGATGATAAAGTCGCAGAATGGTGCAATTGACGTGGGTTTGCGCCCACTAAAGTCAAGTTGCGATTGGGCCAAGAATTCTTTGATTCCGTGCTGATTCTCCAACCGTAAGTACTTGGAGGTGGTCGACTGCAATAACAGCTGTAATCCTTCCTTTGGTTCCTGGTCCGCCTTCTTTTCGTCGGTGCCGGCCGGCCTGTCCGATATCACCTTGCCCGTTTTCTGGCAGCTCAACTTGATGTCCGCATTTGCCAGTGGACAGCACACCAAACAGCTATTTTCTCCTTCGACCGTCACCGCCTGAAGGGTTTCGATATCCGGAACAGACCGATCATTTAGCTGCATCCACACCTCAATAGGTGGGTACTTCACCTGCTCCTCCAATCTATGCTCAAGACCATCGTCCTTGAACTCTTCCACAAATGGGGAAGGTGTGAATTTGAATTGAAGACTGTAGTCATGGGGATCTTCGCTCACCAGTACAACCTCTTCGAGATCGCAGGACGATAGTAATTCGTCATACACTAAGGGAACACTGGTGTTGAATTTGTAGCCCATCTTCATGATTTCTGATTTTGCTGGTGCTTCGGATAACTCGGACGATGCGCTTTCGAACAAGACATTACCTAGGGAAACAGTGAATACCAGTTCGTCCATATGTTCTTTCTGCACTCCCTTTAAGTGGGACGTGTAATCGAAATCAGTGAGCTGATTATAAATCACATCTGTTTGCTCCCCGGTAAGCAATTGCTTTATGGTCTCAACAGGCTGGACCTGGGTTGATTCTTCTTTGGCCTCGGTATCAGCGTTCGATAGGCCAAGGCTCTCCAACAACTCAATCGTTCTTTTGCTTAAATCGGAGTCCGTAAGTTTCACGGGTTCCAGTCCGTCGTAAGAAACATTAAAATCAAAATCGAACTTGCTGAGGTTTTCATTTGAAAACTTTTCAAGTTCTTCTTTCAAGGTGCGATTCACAATTTCCCTTGAAGAGTCGTGTCTCAATACTCTGTGCTTGTTGAAACGGTCCTTCCACGACAAAGAATAGTCGTTCTTATAGGGCAATAGTGCAGCGCGTGAAAAAGAATCAGCTTCGGGTAAATGCAAATAGTCCCGCTTGTGCAAGTTGTAGTCCAAATGCCATAGCAAAAGTCTTCTAATCCGTTTTATTTGGTTTGGATTAAGGGCAGCAAGCTCATATTTCTCTGCTTCCAAATGGTTGAAATAGACTTCCGTGTTTTTCCCAATCTCTTTAAATGAAAACTCGCCATATTTCTCCAAATACAATTTTTTGAGAGATGCCAAGTCTAATTCCTCCTTATAGTATCCTTCTAAACGTGACTGTAACAATATGCGAGCATTTTCAAGTTGGTGTTCTGTCCCTGTCATCACCAACTCTGCTTTTTCCTCATCAAAATCAAACTTGGTGACGGCGCTTCTAACATTGCGTAAGATTGCACCCTTTTGCGACAATACCAAAAACATTTCGAATTTTGTCAAAGGAAGACTCTCTTCCGTAAGTATCAGACGCTTTTCATGAGAGAACTTACCCAGAACCTGTGAATTCCAGATCTTTCTCACGATCGTGTCCGCCAATTGTTGCTTCGTGCTGCGACCAGAACGAAAATCATGACTTCTGACATACTGAACTAATTGTGCCTTAGTGAACGACCTTGCAAGGTTGCTAATAATTGCGTTAGCTCTGTATACGCTAACAGAGTCGTCTGGCTTGAACAGATCAATGACTCGAACAAAGTTATCAGGCCCCACTTCATCAGAATCTTCGAGTTGAATCAATTTAGGAGCAAGATTTTTGCGAGATATTTTGGAGACGTCCGCGACATACTTTGACAATGCTCTGTCTTTAGTCTCTTCGGGGCTCAAGATCAAGATCCTTTTTTTCTGCTTTTTCGATGCCGGTGGTGCTTCTTTTAATATATCAGCAATGGATTGCGAAATTTTGTTGGGGAAAACAGATGATGTCCGAAAGTTTCGTAGACCGGCTTCACACGCATATCCTTTCACCCGCATCGCTCGGCGTAGCATCGCTCTTCCTAAGAAAAGATGATGAGAAGCTCTTGGATGAGCACGCAGAACGTGACTGGTCACGTGAAATTTTCTGTATCGAAATCTAGTTTTTATTTTACCAGATTAAGCGACTTATTCTCCGACGCCAAATGCCTTAGTAAGAGCTGAAGCAAATTAGTAGGTCTTACATTTGCACTAGACTCAATCATGTTTTCGAACTGTATTCCTGTAAATAGACATTTGAGCTTTTTGTCTAATGGAAACATATCTGCACAAAACTGCGCACATAAAGGAAATGTACAGCTGAGGATATTACAACTTGTGAACATACCAACAATGGCAAATTTATGTGTAATAAGGAAGCGATTCATGGACACAAAAAGTTTTCTCTTTACTGGCTTTTTAAAAAATTACGTTCAAAGGTTTTGTATTCAGTACAGGGCTATAAAAAAAGGGATGTCACCTCTTCAAAATGGTGGGGTAAAACTCGTCTTCCTCGACAAAGATAAAAGTCGGCCATTTCTTTATGTGTGCTAACACCATGTTCCGATGCTTCGTGATGCGATTAGTACCTGTATGCATCATGCTCTTCACTTTGTAAATAGTTCATCTACGTGAATGTCAGTTACAATGCATGGCGTATCAGCGCTCGCCATCAACTGCCAAAATCTGAAGCGCGGAGATACCACAGAGCCTTACAACATGACACACGTGAGGAGCGTGCACATACTTCGCGGTTTACTGCTGTAAGCGGTTGCTCGCTATAGTCTTCCCTATATTTCACCGCACCTGGGTGCATCTGTGCCTGACCTCGCCTATGTTTACCCCCCTCAACAGAGTGGAAAGCTCTGGCGATATCATGATGACCACATATATATACGGCATTCCTTGGGGCTTTTTTTTTTTAATTTGAAAATCCACAACTTAATTATTTTTCTTCAACTGATTCGGAGTAACTCTTTGATCTATATAATTTCATCTCACCACAGATCTATTACCCAAACTTACACCTATGCTCCCCAGAACCACATCTGCTCTTCGGCCCATCGCCACTCTCTCTAGAACAAATGGTTTCAGACCACTTTTGACCAACAAGTTAGTGTACAGAAGATTCCAGAGCTCTCCAAAAAAAACTACGTCCGCCTCTGTCGTCGGCGAAGCCCCAAATGCGTCTCCTATCAAGACCATTCCCGCAAAGTTCGAAGCTGCCTATTTGAGAGACTTCTCTATCGGTGAGCTTTTCTCTTTCTTCGTCATTGGTATTGCCACCTTAAACAAAACTCTTTTGAAGGCAAGCATCAAAGCATTCCCATATGTCCCACTACCTGTGATAAAGGCCCTCGTTTACAAAATTTACTGTGGTGGAGAAACCATCGAGCAAGTGAAGGCAGCCGGCGAGAGATTAACAAAAAGAGGAATCAACAACATGATGATATCCTTGACTATTGAAGCCTGCAATGGTAACGATAACATTGATACTCAGTTCATCGTCGAAGAAACTCAAAAGTCGGTGGAAAACATCTTAATTCCTCACACTCTTTCGGTGATTCAAAACTCTGGTAAAGACATCAACTCCATCCCAGCCGGCTACGTGGCTTTGAAACCGACTGGCTTTGCCAAGGATGCAGCAGCCGTTTTGAAGAATTACAACACCGAAGAGTACAAAAAGGAGTTTGATGAATTGGTTTCTAAAGCTTCCATTATTTGCAAGAGCATCTTTGAAGCCAACAAGAAATTGGCTCTTCAGTACCCAGAGAGAGTATCCCCTTTTGTGGTTGGTGTCATCGATGCTGAGAAGTACGATCTCCAAGAAGGTGTTTACGAGTTACAAAGAAGATTATACAAGGCTTTTAACCCGGTGGGGTCACCTGTGTCTGTGGTCGGTACTTTGCAAATGTACTTGTCTGGCTCTTCTGATTTATTGGCTTTAGAAGAAAAATTGGCCAAAGAAAACAATTACAGATTGGGCTTGAAGTTAGTCAGGGGCGCTTACATTCATTCTGAGCAAGACCGCTCTGTCATACATAAGACGAAAGAAGACACCGACAGAAACTACAACCGGGGTATCTCTTACTGTATTGACTCAATTTTGGCGGACAAATCCAATGAGTGTCTGACTGGTCACTTGGTTGTTGCTTCACATAACGCCGACTCATTGAGATTGGCTACCGAAAAGACTTACAGGGGCCCCGACTCCCATAACAATGGCAACAGGTCCAACATTTGTTTGGGTCAATTGATGGGAATGGCCGACTCAATCACCTATGAGTTAATCAATCAAGAAAAGATTGATAATGTCATCAAGTATGTTCCATGGGGTCCTCCATTGGAGACCAAGGAATACTTGTTGAGAAGATTGGAGGAGAACGGAGATGCTGTTAAAAACGACAACGGCTTACCGTTGATCAAAGCCGTCGTATCGGAGATGATGAAGAGAATTTTTGCTTAGAATATAATAGAAAAGGCTGTGATAGGGAAAGTATTATTAAATATACATTAACAGGATTTTAGAGGTTCACACAGAAGTCAGGCTCCCAGATGTAACAACTTATCACACATTGCACTAGCCACTCCCACCCAATGACCTTCACTTCAGAAGAAGTCTTATTAGTAAGAATTTTTCTTGGTGCTGCTTTGACAAATTCATTACTACCATTATCGTACACCATCACATTCTGGGTTCCCGTTTTTTTTAAAAATTCGTCCACTTCATTGATTGTCTTGCCAAATTTTATTGCCTTGGCGCCAAATGCATGGAAAATAAAATCGCACATTTCAAGTGTCTTTGGATCCTGCTTTTTATCCAAGATGATAATAATTTTTGAGTCGAGCAACCTTGAGTTGTTAGAGAGCTGGTCGTTCAAACCTACGTTCCGACTGCTATTTTCACGAAATTTGTAAATGTCGTTGCTCCTTAATCCGTTGATATGCAGCGAGTGTCCAGCAGGTAAAAGGTAGACGGACCAGTTATTGAGAATGTGAGGGTTTTCGATAGCTTGATCAACAAAAGAATCGGCAAGGATGGGCCAGCCCAATGCCAATGCTTGCAAATATTTTGCACTGCGAGAGTAGCCATCGGATAAAAGAGCTCCAAATTTTAAACCCTTGAAACGCGTCAGTTTTAGACTTAAATAATTATCCTCAGATGTTGTGTTCGTCACAAACAGCTTTATTTCATCGTCAATAAAGATGCCTCCATTTTTAGTAACGAGATCAAAAAGTTGACTTTTGCGACTTTCATTCACGGACGTGACGAAAAAGACCATCTTGTTGAACAAATCAGACTTCTTTATCACATCCCTAGATTCCGCGGTGTGAGGTAGAAGTAAATTTAAAGGAGCAGAGCCTTCTTCTGTTTTTGATTCTGTGGCATCTCTGTCATAGTGCATAGCTTTAACCTTGCTATGCACCACACTATAATTCTCAAATGAGAGATCAGTCTCACCGTTAAAAAGCTGGTACCGCTGCTGATGTTCGACCCACATACCCATTTCCATATAAACCTGAGATATTGCCACTTGAAAACCCTTTCCCTGGGAATAACCATGCCTTCCCTTCTTTGTGACTATCGCCGTATCAAAGCCGCGCATGCATTTAAATTGCGTCTCTTCGTCAAAACAAGCCAATCCAATGACTAAAAATTCACCGAGTCGCAGTTTCAAGAGCACAATATCACCGATACGTAGATCAAGAAAATGAAGGTCTTCATTTTTGACTTCCTTCAGCATGAGATCAGAGAACTCAACGAGCGAAGAACTCTCACCAAGACTAAGAACTCGCCCGGGGTGATGCTTGAATTGAGAGATCGCCCACACGGCATCCTGGTTGCGAATTTGCTCGGTCGAGAGAAGGGTCAGTTCTTCCTCCTTTAATTCTTTGGGTTGAGATTGAGTATCAGGTAATTCGTGAGATCGCCGTTTCCTTGGGGCGACTATCTCCACGTGTGAATCTTCAGCTTGCTGCAGAATTTGATAACCACAACTTTCCATCATATCCAAGTCGAACCCGGCGTCATTACTGAAGTCCTCCAATTCGGAAGATGATTGGCTCCAATTACCTTTGTGAGGCAATGGTTCAGAGGTCGGCATAGAAGTATTTCCAAATGATATGCCGTTTCCCTCTTCTTTTGAACTTTTGCAATGAGAGCTGCTCGATATGACCTCCGTGATACTACCGCCTTGCTTGTCGAACTTATTTGAAACAGCCTGAGCGTCAAGCAATCGTTGCTTTTTGCGTCTGTGAGTCATGACACTGTCTTCGTAAAGAAAACTATTGTCAAAATCGGCCTTTTCGTAATCTTCATTGCTGATGATACTAAGGTTCGGATTTAAATTTTTGTCATTCTGACTGCTCGAGAACACAGATTTGCGTGCACTAGTCATACAGCTGCCCACATTATGATCTATAAATTCTTCTTGGGTGTTCACTACTTGGGTCGTCGGCTCTTCACGCATAGCGCTATCCCCAGCAGCGCCCCTAGGAGACAATATGAGAGTGGTGGTATCAACGTCAAAATCAGATTCCTTCGTAGGAGATGATTCCATATTCAAATGGTTTACTTGGACAGGCTCGAGATTGACAATTTGTGTTATTGGCTGAGTATCCCCCCAGTCAATACTATTAAGTTTTGTGTTTCCATTCGCCTCGTCGTAGCTTTCATTACGTTGCTGATCATCTTTCGTCTCTTTTTGATTGGAATCAACAGAATTGAGGGTGTTGATATCTTTTGGGAAAAAGGGAGTAACTGGTGAGCTTACTTCAGGATTTTTTTTCAATTCAGAAGCTTCGTTAGAGACGGCCAGTTTAGCACTACTGTCAGTTTTATCAGTGATGATCGTCTTTGTGATATCCAAACTTTTCTTTGGAATACACCTCAACTCTGGCGATTTGACTAGAGAAGTCTTATGATTTTCTTGAGTACCCAGCCCCATGAGTTGGCTTAATTCAGGCGAGCTTTCAGTGTGCTGAACTAAAATCTGAGTGTCATGTAGCGATGCTTGAATAGTCCGCGGTAGAATCTGAGTGTCATTCACGTAGAGTTGAGTTCTTTGTGGGATTACCTGGGTATCTTGCGGTAGTAGTTGGATATCATTTCTTTCTTGCAGCGTACCATATCCTATGAGTTGAGTGTCATGCTTTAACCGAGACCTTGGAGATGATATCCGCATGTTGGAGTTCTTCCTTTCTAAATGCAATTGGTGGTGTCTCGCGAGACCAATGACCAGTGTATCTGAATGGAAGCGGATAGGAGAGCCCGAAAATTGTACCGTAGAGTCGAAACAGCCGTCGAGAAGGTGGCTGTCTGATCCCTTCAGCTGATCCGTTGCGTCGCCGATTTTAGAATCGCTTTTCCTTCTGACCAATTGCGTTGCTCCGGGTTCAGTTCTGACAGACCGTGTTTCACCGATTACCTGGGTATCTTGTGCTATAAAACCGATACCGTCATCGCCTTTAGGACCAGAAAGTGGAAGCTCAAGTACGGGGATATGTTTTAGTGTTACCTCAGTAATTGGTGAAGGTCGAGTGTTTCTTTGAGCGAGCAAAGGCGGCGTTCTTTCACGGTAAGTCGATTCACCGTCCAAAGAAATTCGGTCTGCATCAAGGATCGGAGATATGCTATTCGACTCGCTGGAGGAAGAGTAGCTGCGATGGCGGAAGACCGGGCTAGTACTTTGGTCAATTTGAGTGGATTCGTTTCGCACACCGGGCGACTGAAAGAGTGCGGACGTATCGGGCGGATCAGGGGGATTGAGTGTTTTCTCCAGCCATTTTGCTTCGTCCGCAAAAACCAAGCTGTCCTCATGGGCGGGTGGGGCCATAAGAAATGGTGAAATCGAAGAAATGTCAGATAATCGCACGCGCGTCGTTAGTGCGATATCTGATTACCACGTTATCAGTGCACTACGGGCAACATTCGGCTAGTGAGTTTAAAATAATATTACTTTTATGAACAATATAACTTTGGGTGAACAGTCGAAGTCTATCCAGAGCGAGTTCGCTCTCGAAATAACAGAACGCAATTTACGGATAATGTAGGTATGCATTAGTGGAAGGGTGACGAGGGATTATTTTGAATCAAGCTCAAGAGAGCCTGTGAGTTATTCTGCGCGTGGGGATTTTGATTCACCAATTCTGTCAAGTACTGGACCTGCTGGCTATTAAGATGCGCGCTGTTGAGAGTGTGGTTAATGAAAGGTGCGGATGTATGTGAGCTGGGGTTAGACTCGAGCTTGGAGAGAATACTATCCAAGTTGTTGACGGCCGCAGCCGGCTGCGGAGACACAGTTTTCTTCAAAATGCTTCTGCCCACAGGCACATAATCCTTCTTCACCACGAAAAGCGCATACAAGCCGCGGGAAAGCGGACCAAAGTCCATGTACAGCGGAACATTTCCATCTACCGCAAACACGTACGAGTCCTTGACAAAGCTCGCACGGTTCGACAACACCCCAACCTTGCTTCTTGACAAGAGATACTCGAACAACTTTTCAAAGTCGGGGTTAGACGCGGCATCCACGAGTTGCACCAAAAACAAGTCGCGCGACGAGACGATCTGAGATAAGTACGGATCGGCCCTCGCACGGTCGAGACGACCCTCGATGAGGTATTTTGGTCTTTCCATGAGATCTTTGCACACGCGCATGGCCCTGTTGTGAAAGTTCGCCGTGGCCACATCCTTGGGTTGCTGATACTTCGTGCAACCGACAAACTCGGCCGACGCTTCGAAACTCGCAAAATCAGGGAAGACCACAGTGCCTGACCAGAATTTTTTTGGCATGATTGGCGGCAATACTGGCTCCGGGTTGGGCGCCACGGCTGGCACCGGGCTCTTGCGGTTCAAGATGAAATCAAGCTCTTCGTCACTATCCTCCGCCTCATTGTTTCGGCTGCTCGCGGGCTTCAGAGTTTCTGCCTCTCCATCAACAGCATCTTCATCGTCGTCTGTGTGCAAAAGGTAAATGTTGGGCCCCAGAGACGCAGGCCCAATCACACTGGGAGATGGCTCCTTGTCGAAATTACGGTGGTCCACCCTGCGGCCAACAACGGCCTCGTTGTACGCATCGTCGGAGTGGCTATTGGATGTCTCCACGACTTCCTCACCCTTGTGTGTGCGGCGGATTCGCTGTCCCGCGTCATCCTCCACCGTAAGCACCAGGCGCCGGATCAGCTCCTGACGCACCTTTTCCGCATAGTTTTTGAGTTCAGCGTCGATTTCCTCTGGCGGCAACAGCACCAAGCTTGTCATCGCCAACGACCCCAGCGCAGCCCTGACCAATACTGCGGGCTTCTTCACCAAGGCCATTACGCTTCTACTCTTGTCTATGTATTTTTTGTCTGTGGTGCCGGACCACTCGTATATAGCGTCCTCCATTCGGTCAGCCAACACGCGGGCGTCTTCGTCGGTGGCTAGGCCACCGGCGTCCTTGTTCTTGAGCACCACATTGTATAATGCTTTGCACACACTGACCCGGGTTTTGTCCTTTGGAGTGGGTTTGGCCGGACACCGGTTGCACGTGTACGATTTGGGGATGGCTTTTTGGTAGCGATAGCCCATGCACCTGGCGTGCTGCCAAGTTTGGCACGCCTCGCATTCGATCATAATGCCGCCGTTGTCACTCGCCTCGTCGTAGTTGGCCGAGGTGGTGCCACAGGGGTCGCAACGAACCTCCTCTTTTGGGTCGGCCATCTCGGCCTGGCTGGAACGGTCTTCGGCGGGGGAGATGAGGTCTTTCTCGAATACGCTTTGCAGGGGTTTCAGAGCAGGGTTATGCTCCAAGTCTGTCGTAGTCGAAGGCTGGAACTCGTCATCGGATGCCTCGTCGGACAAGATTTTCCGCCGCTTGGTTTCATGCAACTCTATCTCGACTGATTCCGAGTCGGGTTCGTAATATAGATCCAGCGCGTCTCTCGAGTGCTGGCCCTTGTTTGCTCTAGAAGAGCGGCGCGGTCCGCTCATTACAGTACTGCTCGAAGAAGATAATAGGTATAAACAGAAACCGATTCGATGTACTACTGCAGCTGCTTTGAGCAAACTGATGTCCGGGAAATGAACTGGTAGGTGGCGAGAAATTTTTCTCTTGGTTTCTCCTCAAACAAAACTGACAGCGGCCCTTGTATACAGGCCACACACCCGGGGCCGTTCTTTGCACTGATGCATCGTCACAATTGTATCTATTGCTCCTATAAACCCTTGATTAATGCCATAAACTCACGATCATCGCCAAGAACATCCTCCACATCCGCCAACACATTCTCACTAAATAAACCAGATTTAGTGGGCCTGAACCCTTCCGATACCGCATCCGCGATGGAGGCTCGCTGTCTACGCTGTTTAGATGCATGGTTAACTTTCTTGCTCAACACTCCAGCAGCACTGGCAGCTGATTGCAGTTTGCGTCTTTGTTTCACCACTTTTGCTTGCGGACTGTCGAATTTGGCCCTTCCTCCGAAATTTTCCCCAAGTTTGGAGTTATAGCCGGCCATGGGCTCAAGAACGGCCGTGGGCGGGTTCATATGTAGCTTGTTCCGAAATGCGCCCAAGGGAATGTGCTTCTTGTTGTTGTTGAAATCACGCCAGATCCGTACGTCATTCTCATCCTCATTGTCAAGCTCGCTGATGTTAAGCAACTCGTTTAACTCGATTGCCAGGTCTTCCGAGTCGTTTTTAATTGCTGCGTTCTTCCAGCCCTTTCCGCGGGGATTTTTGTTTGTAGCCTGGTTATTAAGCGTGCGCGTGGAGAGCCCGTCGATGATGCCAAAAGGCTTGCTTTCAATTGCAATCCATGATCCTAAAACCGGCGGCCTGTAGTCTGCCGTCTTGGATGATAGGACCTCTTTGGCCATTTTAGATCCCCCTTGACTGTGGTTACTCGCAGGCGGCAACGACAAGTCTACGTCGGTAGACTCACCGCTGTCATATTCCTGCTCCTGCTCGACCGTATCGCTCATCTTGACCTCATCGGCTTGTTTGCGTTCCACATTCTGGCGGAAAATTTCTTCGAGCATGAGCTGCTCCTCTACTGCGAAAGATTCGTCCTCCAACTCGTCCGGCGAATCGGCGTCAGAGCTGAAAAAATAATTCCACAAGTAGGAGTCATCCTCCTCCTCACTATCGAGCGGGCCTTTGCGTCGGTGTTTCTTTGAGAAAGGCGCTTTACTTTTTGTGGAGACAGCAGACTTTTCGCTTTGGCGATCATCGTCCTCACTTCGCTTGTCTACAATGGGCTCAGCAAAGTCGATGAAATCCACATAGTCGTCAGCGTCTGCATCGTCATCCCCAAATTCGTTTTCATCTTGAGAAACTTCTAAGTCGCTGCCAAACTGGCTATCATCGCTGGAGCTAGCATATTGCACCACCTGCTCCCGCTGAGTATTGTTAGTCTTGAACGAATCCATTACCCGGGCAGTCTCAATACGTGCAGGGTCTTCTTCATCATCAAACCCGTTTGTTTCGAACTCATTGACCAAGTATTTTTCCTCCTCACGCAAAAAGAGGTCATCGTTGTCATCATTCATTGAGCTCAAAGATCCTTGTCTGGTACGAGGCGTTTGAAGCTCATCAGCACCACCGGTTATGAACTCATCAATATCGTTATCTGCCTGTAGCGTGGCGAGCAAGTCGTTATCGTCAAACTCGTACTCTTCGTCCGAGTTGAACTCGTCGTCTTTAAACTTGGGGACATGCATCAAAGGCTCGTCGAAGTGAAAGTCGAGGTTAGCGGTCTCTGGGGCACTACCCACAAGCTCACCAATGTCTTCCTCCTCAGTCTTCGCGCTGGAAATATTCAACTCAGTGGTGTCTTCAGGCTTTGCTTCGCTAGCATCTTCGTCAATGATGGAGGTTGAGTTCGCGTCGTCAAACTCAAAGTTAAAGTTGATGTCATTTGGGAGAGCAACCTCAGACTTTCGGCGGTACAAGGAACCGCGCCGCTGCTTCTTCGAGGTTGCCCCTTCGATGGGGTTTTGCTTCGGCTTGGGTAATCCCTTGATAGCTCTAAGATTCTTCATGGACTTAGCCCGCCTTTCTGCCTGAAGCTGGACAAAATCCACCTCTGAATCATCGGACGAAGATATGTTATCTTCTTCCCCCGCGGAATCCGACTTGGAGTCAGAAGAGTCGGACTCGCTATCTGATGAAGTGTAAGTGGCAGTATTGTTGATCATGGAGTAGATCCCGCCTAGCCCCACACCGTCACCATCGGAGCCTTCAACATCTTCGTCCCCATTGAGATAATCATTGACGTGTTGACTTTCGTCAGCCTCTTCTTCGTCGCTGTCATCTTCGGAGGAGTAGTTGGCGGAGGGTTGACTCTTGGACGGCATCTTTTTCGGCACCCGCTTCCGGGCGGTTTTGATACCCTTGACCGTTTTTCGTGGCTTGGCTTTCATATTGCTACCTTCAAAGAACACAGAGCCCCTCCGGCTGACATGTGATTCGTCATTCTCTGACATGGCTGTGAGAGATGATTCGGAGTCGGAATCAGAGGTATCATTGGCAATACGTGAAGCAGATGCGTCGTTGTCGGAAGATCCAGAAGAAGATTCGGCAATGCTCCAGCGTCTTTGGGGCTGGTAATTGTACGCCTTGAAGTTTTTTCCGCCGTACTTTGGTGTCTTGTACACCTTGGGGTTCAGTTTTTGGGAATACGCCACCGTTTTCAGGCCGGCGGCGCCTTTTCTAGGACTCTTTGCCATTGAATATGCAAGGAGTCTAGAGA
Organism: Clavispora carvajalis; assembly: GCA_030581635.1. NCBI lineage: Eukaryota > Fungi > Ascomycota > Pichiomycetes > Serinales > Metschnikowiaceae > Clavispora > Clavispora carvajalis. The sequence goes on along the minus strand of JAKTTV010000003.1, from coordinate 277,092 downwards.
GATCGAGGAATTTTTAAAACTGAGACGCAATCGCTGGCTAGCATAATAGGGCCGCAATGTGGGATGCGCTCGGATGGGAAGCAATGGGGGTTTCAGGCCGGCACGGCAGGTGTTGTGATGGCGCACTCAAAATAGAAAAGAGAGTTCCGGGTGCTGATTCAAGCTCAAGTTTCGATGAAGCAGCAATGGTGCCAAAGAGGGCGGAGGTGGGATAAAGGGTGTAGAGGTGTAAGCGATGAAGCGATGAGACTCAAATTTGTCTCCTACGCCATACTTTCTGTGTACACTCCATGCGTTGGTCCGGGAGTCTGATGACTGGTTCAAAGGGCCGAGCAAGCAAGACACCCAGCCTTGGGAAAGACGCTAGTGGGAGAGGAGAAGAAACACCTCAACTAGCGGTCGTTTTTTTGCTCGCGTAAATCGCTGCTTCTGTGGTAGAACGAGATAGGAGATAAAACGGCACCAATACGGCACAAATGATCTCGCTCCGCCCACAACTCTATCTCAATGCAAAGTATACTACGGCGCAAAAGATCCGGCAATGGGCGCATTCTAATTGGTTGAAGAATGGCACCGCAAGAGCTACTTCAACTTGAAACTCCGAGCTCAAGCGGCCGCTGAACTCCGCGCTAGCAGGAACAAATCGGTTACGCGAAATGGCTGCGGTGGACCTTGAATCGCCCAGCACAACCTTTTAGGAGACCGGTCCAGATCGGCTGGAATTAGCGAAAGATTCCTTATTTCAAAGGACACGGTGCTGGGTGGCCCCACCTGTCCGCCTTGGGTCTATTTATGTTGATCTCTGCAGTCTGGCCGGGGGTGATTGTTCATCACTATGGCGGAAAAAAACACCGGCGCGACGCGAAGCATTTTCTCCACCTTTTTCTCTGCTTGTTCGTGACATGTTGAACACACGGAATATTCGACTCGTGGCGGCAGCGTGCGTGCTCTTCACCATCGTGGGTCTCCTTGCCTTCTCATCCAGCTCCATCGGCCATCTGGATGCCAGGGCCAAACCCTCCAGTGATTTTGCCGTGGCTCACGAAGAGCTGGGTAACACCTTGTTGGGCTCACCCCACAAGGGCACCGAGGCCCCATACAAGGCCGTTGGCGGGGCCAAGGTCAACAAAGTGGCCGAAAGCAACGCGGAAGACAGCGTGCCAGAAAAGCCTGCTGCGGTGGTGGCTGACGTCACCAAGGACAAGGCCAAGGCCGCGGCAGAAAAGTGCGACAAGACCGACTACGTTGTGATGATCGACGCCGGTTCCACTGGCTCGCGGATCCACGTGTACGAGTTTAACACGTGCATGTCGCCTCCGCAGTTGTTGAGCGAGGAGTTCAAGATGTTGAACCCAGGCTTGTCGTCTTTCGACACCGACACCAAGGGTGCGGCTGCGTCTTTGGATCCGTTATTGGAAGTGGCGCTCAAGAAGGTGCCAGAGGCCAAGCGTGGCTGCACCCCTGTTGCGGTGAAGGCCACTGCGGGCTTGAGATTGTTGGGCAAGGAAAAGTCCGATGCGATCTTGGCAGAGGTGCGGACGCACTTGGAGACCGACTACCCTTTTGCCGTGGTTTCGGGCGACGGCATTTCCATCATGGATGGCAAGGACGAGGGAGTGTTTGCGTGGATCACCACTAACTACCTCTTGGGCAACATCGGGCTGGAGGAGAAAATCCCCACCGCTGCGGTGTTCGACTTGGGCGGAGGCTCCACCCAGATTGTTTTCGAGCCGGAGTTCGTCGAGCCAGAAGCCATGGCCGAGGGCGACCACAAGTACCAGTTCAGTTTTGGCAACCGCGACTTTACGCTTTACCAGTTCAGTCACTTGGGCTACGGCTTGATGGAGGGAAGAAACAAGGTCAATAAGGTGGTGCTTGACAGCGCGCTCAAGGGCGCCGAAGTGAAGTTGGACAAATATGCGTCCAAGAAGGCCACCAAGGACGTTTCGGCTGACGCTACTATCTTGAACCCTTGTATCCCGCCAGGAGAGGTGGCCAAGAACGTGGTGGTGCAGGTTGACAAGGAGGAGTTCTACGTGGTCAACTTCAAGGGCCCAGCGCAAGCATCTGGTGCCCAATGCAGACAGCTTGCGGAGAGTGTGTTGAACATGGACTCCGAGTGTGCCACTGGCCCATGTTCGTTCAACGGAGTGTACCAGCCATCGTTGGTGAAGGCGTTCCACCGCAACTCCGACATGTGGGTGTTCTCGTACTTCTACGACAAGACCAACCCCTTGGGATTCCCCAGCTCGTTCACGGTGGAGGAGTTGAGAGATTTGACCAGCACCGTGTGCTCCGGCTCTAAGTTGTGGAAAGAAGTGATGCTCGGCGACTCGGTGGACGCGTTGGCCAAGGAGCCACACTGGTGTCTTGACTTGTCGTTCATCACCGCCATGCTTCACACCGGCTACAACATCCCATTGAGCCGTGAGTTGAGAACGGCCAAGAAGATTGCCGACAACGAGTTGGGCTGGTGTCTCGGTGCGTCCTTGCCGTTGTTGGACCCCAAGACGGGCGGCTGGAGCTGCAGAGCATGAGAGTGGACCAATACGTGAGTACGCAATACCACCAATACATGAGCATGCAATACCATGGTGTGTAGAGACTTGTTGAGACCCCTCTAGTAGACCTGGCGGCACCTTTAGCGGCAAGAGGTCTCGCCCCAAACACCTGTGACATGTTCAGATCTGTGACATGTTCAGACACCTCGTAGTGGCTTTCGTGACACCTGCACGCCTCTACGTACTACGTTAGTTGAAGGAAGGCTCCGCGGCCCGGTCCGCCGGTCGCACCCGTGGAGAGTGCGCCAAGCCACCAGGCGGCCAGTCACAAATACCAGGCGGCCAGTCACAAATACCAGGCGCTGCAGTCACAATGGCCGCAGCCGATCTCGGCCGAAGGATAATCTTGGCCTGGGTATCTGGACCTCGGCCCGCCCAGAAGCCGGCCGCGCACCTCGTTACCCACGTATCGTAACCTCATTCCCCCCTCTAACTGTGCTTTAGCGAACGGCCCGGCCCACCGTATATCATATTCGCCAAGGCCTCCAGTGACTCCGTGCCACCCCTCCGCCGGCCGCGCCCACTGCTGACGTTCCCCCCTCGCTCCACCTCTATTGTCCCGCCGGGGAGTGTCCGCGCCGGAAACCTGCACCAACCTCTGGGCCACTCCTACTTCCCGTACTTCCACCCAGTGCTTCCGCCACCCCGTGCTCCCCGCCACTAGGTACCACGCCGCCACCCAGTACCACCCATCCACTACCATCTTCACACCCCATGAGTGAGCCGGTGCGAAGAACGTCGCGCGACATCAGCGCCCCCCTCAAGAAGTTCGGCAAGGCCGAGTTGAAGACGGTACGGCTGCACGCGGAACTCGCGCAGACCGCCAACGGCGTCCGCATGCTCACCAAGAACATCGCCAAGGCCACGGTGCAGCTCGACGTGCGGGCTATCATGGTGGTGACCAAGCCGCGCGACAACTCGCTCATCTACCTCACGCGCGAGATCGTGGAGTGGCTCTTGCAGCGGCCGGACGACATTGTGGTGTACGTGGACCAGCACTTGAAGCAGCTGGCGCGGTTCGACTACACCGCGGTGACGCAGCTGTGCGCGAAGGCGGGGCGGCAGTTGCGGTTCTGGACCAAGAAGCTCGCGCGCCGGCGCCCCGAGATGTTCGACTTGGTGGTGACCTTGGGCGGCGACGGCACCGTGCTCTACGCGCTGAACTTGTTCCAGCGCATTGTGCCGCCGGTGATGCTGTTTGCGCTCGGTCTGCTAGGCTTTCTCACCAACTTCCGCTTCGAGCAGTTCCGCAAGCGCATGACCACCGTCTTGGACCTGGGCGTCAAGGCCTACATGCGCATGCGCTTCACCTGCCGCGTGCACTCGGCCAACGGCCTGGTGGTGCTCGAGCAGCAGGTGTTGAATGAGTTGGTGGTGGACCGCGGGCCCAGCCCCTACGTCACCAACCTCGAGTTGTATGGCGACGGCCTGCTTCTCACCGTGGCCCAGGCAGACGGCTTGATCATCGCCACCCCAACCGGCTCCACCGCATACTCGCTCTCCGCAGGCGGCCTGCTTGTGCACCCTGGCGTCAGCGCCATCTCCGTGACCCCCATCTGCCCCCACACCCTCCTGTTTCGGCCCATCTTGTTGCCCGACGGCATGTTCTTGAAAGTCAAGGTGCCGCTCGCGCTGCGCGCCACCGCCTGGGCGTCTTTCGACGGCCGTGTGCGCACGGAGTTGCACAAGGGCTACTACGTCACGGTCCAGGCCAGCCTGTACCCGTTTCCCACCGTGCGCCTGTCCAAGACAGAGTACTTTGACCTGGTCAGCCGCAACTTGAAGTGGAACGTGCGCGAGCAGCAGAAGCCCTTTTCCCAGTACCTCACCGGCACAAACAAGTCTGCGTTCGAGAAGAAGTACGCGTGCGGGCCAGACGAGACCCCGGTGCTGGACGACGACGGCTTCGACCTTGACTATTCCGACGACGAAGCGTCCGGCTCCACAGACTCGGACTCGCTACCGGATCGCTGCTCTTCGCAGGCTGACAGCGGCACCTGCACCCCCACCTATGGCCTGCTGGACACCCGTACCTGCTTTGCTCACCCTAACGCCACCATTCTGCTCCATGAGCCGCACCTTGGGCAGACGGAACAGGATCGGCACATGGACCCCGATGATCTCGACCTCCGCGCTCGGCTCCAGCTTTAAATGGCACCTAGCTGCATCTGCGTCGGAGCATGTTGGCATCGACCCGTATCTGTCTGCCACATCTACTTGGTCCCAACCACTTGGGCTTTTCACAAATATTGGCTTCTTGTGGCGCCCCTCGCTGGATAACTGCGTGCGGTGAACCCCGGGGCGTCTCCTATGGCTATTATAGACTTTGTTGTAAACTATCCTATGCGAGAAAAATCCAGGCCCGGTGGGGTTTCCCCGACTATCGTTGTCCTGTGCGCAAAGCTGGGGTTGATTCCACTTGCCTCATATGAAAGAGCCTCATTATGTACGCCTTAACTCTTGATGTTGGCGAGATCGCCCATCGTGCGCTTGAATATATTCTCCTACGTTTTTGCTAAACCATGTGCTTTTGGATAAATTCAAAAGCGTGCCGTAGAACTAAAACTGACTTGGATACATGTGATGAGTGTGCGATAGCCATGCCAAAATGTCATACCCGGCTATCAGCAATTGATTTGCAAGAAGTGGGCTGCAAAGGTTATATATGGAGCTTCGATCATAGCAGCATTTCGTTCATCCATTATCTGCAATTACGAAACTACTTTCCCGTAGATTAAATTGAGAGTGTTCTACATGTCTTTAGCGGCGTCGCATTACGAGCGGAATTTTCATAACTGACTCGCACCTTCGGCCGCACCAATGCAACAAATCTAGATTGCAAAGCTGCATACTCCAATGGACCTTGCGCACTCGGGTATCTTGCCGTGCCAGCAATGTAATTTCTAAATGCTCGTCAATTTTCCAATGGCAGACACACTATACTTTACGCTGCGACCCATCTACTCTCTCCTCATACAGTGCAACTACACCCTTACCTCCCGCAGTCTCGATTATTAAGGCATACAGCGCAACAACTGTCGCAGGACATTCTGGGTGCTGTAACATCTAAATCACGCTTCTCTGAATGCTGATTTTAACGGTGATGTCTCCCGCAGATCCGAGCCAGCGGCCTCAAGGTGTTTTCCTACCGTACTTGGCCCGGAATTCTTAAGGCCAGAAGTCAATGACCAAGATCACGTGCGAGAAAAAAAGAAAAAAAAGTGGACCTCAGCCTAAAGGTGCCTGCAGGTTCGAAAAAAAATTCTTCTGTACTCTTCCTCTTCTTTTCGAATAATACAATCAAGAGAGAATATGACTGACTTAGCACAGCAAATGAACAACCTCTCCGTCAACGGCGGTGAAGGTAACGCAAGCTCGGGCAAATCCCAATACGTTCCTCCTCACCTTAGAAACAGACAAGGTGGCGCCAGACAACCTAGCCGCGAGAGCTCTGACAGCGGATTCGGGGGTCGTCGCGGTGGCGGATTCGGCAACGGTGGCGGATTCGGCAACAGCGGATTTGGTGGTAGCCGTCGCGGATTTGGCGACAGATACTCCGGCTCCCGTGGTGGCAGAGGTGGCCCTAGAATCGGCGAGGGCTCTTGGGTGGATGGCAAACATGTGCCTTCGGCCAAAAACGAGAGAATGGAAACCGAGTTGTTTGGTACTGCCGAAGACTCGTCTTTCCAATCCTCTGGTATCAACTTTGACAACTATGACGACATCCCAGTGGAAGCCACAGGTGACGACGTGCCAGAGCCAATCACTTCGTTCGAGTCACCTCCGTTGGACCAGGTGTTGTTGGACAACATCATTTTGTCCAGATTCACCAAGCCAACTCCTGTGCAAAAGTACTCCGTGCCTATCGTTTGCAACAAGAGAGACTTGATGGCTTGTGCGCAAACCGGTTCCGGTAAGACTGGTGGTTTCTTGTTCCCGGTCTTGTCTGAATGTTTTATGAACGGCCCTGCTCCTGAGCCAACCAACAACGGTGCGTTCTCTGCCAACAAGGTCTACCCTACTGTGTTGATCATGGCTCCGACCAGAGAGTTGGTGTCCCAGATCTTTGATGAAGCCAAGAAGTTCTGTTACAGATCTTGGGTCCGCCCTGCCGTGGCCTACGGTGGTGTGGACATTGGCCAGCAAATTAGAACCTTGCAAAGAGGTTGCGACTTGTTGGTTGCTGCCCCTGGCCGTTTGACTGACTTGTTGGAGAGAGGCCGTGTTTCTTTGGCCAATGTCAAGTACTTGGTCTTAGATGAGGCCGACAGAATGTTGGACATGGGTTTCGAGCCCCAGATCAGACACATTGTCCAAGAATGTGACATGCCAGACGTGCAAGACAGACAAACCTTGATGTTTTCTGCCACTTTCCCAAGAAACATCCAAATGTTGGCTAGAGACTTCTTGAAGGACTACGTGTTCTTGTCTGTCGGTAGAGTCGGCTCCACTTCTGCCAACATCACTCAAAAGGTGTTGTTGGTCGAGGACGACGAGAAGAGATCCGTCATTTTGGATTTGTTGAGCGCTGCGGACAACGGTTTGACTATTGTTTTCACCGAAACCAAGAGAATGGCTGACTACTTGGCCGACTACTTGTACGACCAGGGCTTCCCAGCCACTGCCATTCATGGTAACAGAACCCAGTACGAGAGAGAGAAGGCCTTGGCTGCTTTTAAGAACGGTACTGCTCCTATCTTGGTGGCTACTGCTGTTGCAGCCAGAGGTTTGGACATCCCGAACGTCTCGCACGTCATCAACTACGACTTGCCAAGCGACATTGATGACTATGTTCATAGAATTGGTCGTACCGGTCGTGCTGGTAATGTTGGTATCGCCACTTCTTTCTTCAACAGAAACAACAAAAATATTGTCAAGGATATGATTGCTTTGTTGAGTGAAGCTAAACAGGAGGTTCCTGACTTTTTGGCGAAAATCAGCAGAGAGTCCTCTTTCGGCGGTGGCCGTGGTGGTCGTGGTGGCCGCGGTTCTTCCATGGGTGGCAGGTCTGGCGGCTCTAGAGATTTCAGAAGACAAGGCGGCTACGGTGGCTCTTCTGCTAGCTCTTGGGGCAGCAGCAGCAGCAACAACTGGGGCAATGACAACAGTGGTTCTTCCAGAGGTGGTTACTCTTCCAACTATGGTAACCAATCCCTGAGCACTTCTTGGTGGTAAGCGTGCTTATCTTGGAAGCGCCAATTTAACCTTTTTTTATCATAAATTATTGTTGTGTCTTGCATTTTGTTACAATAATCGATCTTGCGGAATGCATGATTGAATGACACAAGAGTCGTTCTTTTTATAAATGCATTCATTTTGTTTTTGTTGATGTCTGAATCTAATTGTGGGGAAAGAGGAGAGAAAGGGAGAGGAGGAGAGAATATCATTTAAGAAGTGCCCCTCCCTTTGCTGTTAGTGTTTGTTTTTGATTTTCATTTCTTTGAAACGTTTTTTCTTATTGTTTTTCAGCATATTCATGGAGTTTTTGGTGAGGGAAAATTAAATTATACAAACTACTGATTTTCACGGTTGCCTTTGTTTTCTGGCTTCGGAATATGTATTACTACTTTTATTGATCGCGAAAGAGATCGGGAGAAAAAAAAATATTTATGGTTATAAGAAAAAATTTCAAAGATGGAAAATGGAAAACGATTCCGGATGGTGGCTTGAGCCACCGTCCGGGTTATTCTTTCCTGGATGGTTAGCCTGGTTTTTATTTTATATGTTGAGGATTTAGACATTGGGTACTATATAGAGAAATTATTTTAATGAGACGCAGTCTACTTTTAAACTGAGCCTGACCTGGTGAGTAGCGGTTGACTTGGCACAATTGCTGGGTGGACGGTAGCACTTTGATAATATTCACTCCAACAGCTTTCGCGTCGAGGCACAATTTGGGAAATCCGTACCCACACACCTGTCACCACCTGTCATTGTGACTGAGCCCATACTACCATGGCTGGTCCGCGAAGAAAATTAAAAGCAACCGTGTTTCTGGTGGTGCTTTTGTTCTTGTTCTACACATTCGTTTCCACGTCCGGTCCCAGGCATACGTCTAAAATCAAGCTCGACACCAATAAACTTAAGCAGGTACGCGAAGCGGAGATCCACAGCAACTGGCGTACCAACGGGCTAGCACTCCATAAAGCAGAACATCTTCCCGATCATGCTACTTTGCGTCAGCAGCTCAACTTCCAATTTCCCTACGAGCCTTCCAAAGCGATCGAGAAGAACATATGGCAAACATGGAAAGTGGGGCCAGACCATCCCGACTTTCCAAACAAATATCGCCACATCCAATCATCCTGGACCAACCACAACCCCACATACAAGCACCATATTGTAAGCGACGACCAGTGTGATCTCATGATCCGGCAAATGTACCTGTCGGTTCCCGATGTTGCCAAGGCTTGGTCACTTATGCCCAAAAGCATCTTGAAGGCAGACTACTTCCGGTACTTGATCTTGTATGCCCGTGGTGGAGTCTACTCCGACATCGACACCATGTGTCTCAAGCCGGTGGAGGACTGGATTTCCAACAGTGAAACAATCGACGGCGCCGTAAACGAAGCGGGGCTTGTGGTGGGTATCGAGGCAGATCCTGATCGGCCAGACTGGGCCGAATGGTATGCTCGTCGGATCCAGTTTTGCCAATGGACAATTCAGGCGAAGAAGGGCCATCCGATGTTGCGGGAGTTGATTGCCAAGATTGCCGAGTTGACGTTGCAGCGGGCACGCAATGGGGAACTCAACAAGGTGTTGGGCAAAGACGCCGGGGGCGACATTATGAACTGGACAGGCCCCGGGATTTGGACGGACATGGTGTTTGAGTACATGAACAACATTGAGCAGCCGACTGATAACTTTCGTCGGCGCCAGTACGACGAGCTTGTCACGTGGAAGCTGTTTACCGGCTTGGACAAGCCCATGGTTCTCCAGGACGTATTGGTGTTGCCCATTACCTCCTTCTCGCCAGACGTAGGCCAGATGGGATCGCAGAGCTCGTCGCACCCACTAGCGTACTCGAAGCACATGTTCCTGGGGAGCTGGAAAGACGATCAGCCAAAGAAAAAGAACAAGCACTAAACGGTGGACTGGTAGAAGCACAATACAATACACTAATTTGCACGGCTATCGCTGCTCACGGTTTTCACTCCAAGGCGTAGGTCATTATTCGCTCTGTGATAGACCCATTGACATGTGACATGTAGGTCCGCACCCTCATCGTATACATTGGATATGACGAAGTTGGCGTTGGTCGTGGTCGACCTCCAAGAGGATTTTCTCCCTCCAAATGGCTCCTTGCGTGTCCCTGGAGGCCGCGATGTCATTGCCCCAATCTGCGATCTACTCGAACACCACTGGCTGGCCGTGGTTCTCACCCAAGACTGGCATCCGGCTACCCATTGTCTGTTTGCTAGCAATCACAATGTCTCCCCCTTTTCAGAGGTCAGCTTTCAGCATCCATTGGGCGAGAAGGATGCCGTGGGTGCCGTTCAAACTCAGAAGCAAGTAGTCTGGCCTGTTCACTGTGTTCAGGGCCTGGAAGGCGCTTGCATTCAACAGGACATTTTGACTGCTTTTAAGAGTATCCGGGAGGACATCCCAACCACCATTGTCAAAAAGGGCTACTTGCAAGACAGAGAGTACTACCTGTGCTTCTGTGATTGTTGGAAGTTGCACAAGACAGAGATCGCCGACTTTCTAAGAACTAACCTCATAACGGATATTGTTTTTGTGGGCCTAGCGTATGACTTTTGTGTTTTGAACTCGGCAGTGAACGGCCAGGAATTGGGCTTTACGTGTCACGTTCTACGGGATTATTGTCGAAGTGTGTACTCGGCCAACATGGAAGAAACTGAAGCACGATATCGAGCAGCTGGAGTGCGCATACACTGCAGCTCCGATGAACTTTTCGAGCAGCTATGCTAGGTATTATCTTCTGAACTCATCTTGACATTTCGCATGTACGTGAGCCGACATCACATACTAGGGAAGGATACGCCTTCTACTCCCGATTGACTATCTTGTAGTATGCCCCTACTGACTCTACCCATTCTCAAAGCTGTAATTGTGCCAACATCTCCCTCTTCTTCTTTTGAACCATCCACCTCTCCACATCAGCGCTGGAAGGTAGACTATCTTGAATCTCCCCTATTCCAGCATCCAAGATAGCATTTCCCAATGCATTGTTCACTTCCTCCATAATGAGCTCCTTCTCTGTTGATATTGGTTGATGTAGCCACTGCTGGTCGAAAACCCCGTAGTACAGTAGCGGTAGGCCATTGTTGAACTGTTCGTCTTTTCCGATAGTCTTGTGTCCTTTAGTATCAGTCTGTGTCACTTCCTGTAATTCCTTTGCTCTTCCAAAATAGGTAATTCCATTATGGCGCAACCCGCCACTTCCCTGGCCGAACTTTATGTAGTCATTTCCTCCCAACTTCTTGATGTGGTATTCCCAGGCCCGCTTCTCACGGTGTAGCTTATTAAGGGCATCATTTACATCTCTTATTTCCATTTCCAGTAGACTAGGATCATTAATTTTAGTAAGTCTAACGGAAATATCTGCCATTACCGACTGCCTCCATCTTTCTGCTTGGGGAAGGGACTCCACTGACTGGACATATTTGGGCCTTTGGCTCGGGTCGGACTCTAAAGCCCCGGCCTCTTTTCCTTTTTGAGCCTGATACCGGTTAAGAGCGGAGTTAGTAACTTCCTTTCGTGCCATTTAAAATGCCCAGGATAATTTATGTGAAGTGAGATGGGTGGAGATCAGAAATTCGCGCCCGCATCTTGATGTATTGTTTGATTTAGTATGCACCTGATTTTTTATTATACGAAATTGCCCATATATACATTTACATACCACGGAACTGGTTTCTGGAGGCACTTCTACGGCCAGCGAAACGTTGCTTGGTTCTACCATTCTTTTCAGCCGCATCCTCGTCGTTGGAATTATCCAACTTGAACTTAATCTTCTTCTCCGATCTTTTAGGTTGGAAAGTGACCTCCATTTCTCCCTTTCCATGACTGCGAGTTCTGGAATTATTGCTCCGTTGGCTTCTCTCTTTCTCGATCTTATTGAGTTTGTGCATCTGCTTCCCAAATGTTTCGTTTTGACGAGCGGCGGACTCGTTCTCTGTCACAGCCTTCATTTCGTTCATGAACTTATTGGCTTCAGCTTCTCTCTTCTTCTTCTCTCTCAACTTCTCCAATTCCTTTTGTACCTTGGCCTTTCGTTTTTCGTCCATCTCTCCATCCAGCTCCTCCTCTGAATCTGACTCAGAATTCTCATCATTCTCAGCTCCTCCGTTCATGCGCTCCTCGTCGGACTCTTCTGCAGCTGTCAAAGCACGAGGCTTATCCGTAAGTGTGATATCCTTGACTGCACGCACAGGATTAAGTTGCTTGTACTCATGAGATTGCTCATCAACGGCAAAGTCGGGATTCTCGAACATCTCGGCAAAACGGTCATCATTAACAACGTCATCGTTACCTGGTTTTTCGTGTAACTTATCAGCCAATTCCTTGTTGACCTTGACCTTAGTCTTTGTGACAGCACCTGTGCTTCTGATTCTAGACTCTCTCTCCTTCTCGATCTTCTTCTTAATTTCTCTTTCTCTTTGGTCTTGAAAGGAGTTAGGGTTCGCAATCAAATTGACCTTGTCATATAACTCGGTATTAATGAAATAACCATGCATGTAAGAACGCAAAACGTTGGAGCCGATCAAGTGACCTAAGTTCAACTTCTTGGCCTCGTCCCGGGTGATAAATCTGAAGTTGGAATAAACGCTGTCCGATGGCTTCTCTTCCATCTCTTCAGTGATGTTATCCAAGAAAGAACACCATTTTGGCGCAGGGCCCAAATTTGGGACGTAATAAGCATGCATGGGGATACCCTCATTTGCCATAAAGAACATACCACTTTCTTTAACGTAAGCAATGTCGTTGATGTCCACACTAGGTTCCATGGAGGTGTAAGGTTTTCCATCAAATCTGCTCCACAACTTAGCAATCCTCTTGTCGCAAGTCATGATCTTGTCTGCATCACTGCTGTTTTCATCGATCCAGATAATCTTCTTCACTTCAAATCCGTAACCTTGCTCCTTGACCACGGATGGCGTAGCTGTTCTCAAATCGTAAAGAAGGGACTTGCCGTTGGATGTACCACATGCAAAATTCAAGCCATCATTTCTGAATGCTGTCGCAGTCACTTGACAGGCCTCTTTAAGTTGGTCTGAAACGAAAAGTTTGGCAGCTCTTTGTCTGCTTCTGGGATCCCAGAATTCAACAGTTCCATCTTCTAAGCCCGCGGAGATCAAACCATGGACAGGATTAATTTCCACTGAATTCACACCTTCTTCGGTATCCAAAACAAATGGATTGAGGAACCGGCCTTGGTCTAAGTTCAATCTGTACAACTCATTTCCAGATGAACCCACTAATAAGTCACAGTTTGATTTATTGAATGTAAGGCTCCTACCGAACTTTGGAATTCTGCTTTTGTAGTGAATACCTCCCTTAGTGTGAAACTCGATAGTTCTGTCGTTTTGTAAATGCACGGATTTGGTCCAGTCGTCGGATAATATTTGAAAATCAACATTTTCACTGTCTGTGTGTCTATCGAACTTAAGGGATAAATTGGAGAAGTCATAAACATGAATCTGTGGCTTATATGTACCTGTGGCCATCGCAAATTGACCATCAGGGGAAACTTTAATTTTGTTGGAAGCTTCACTGAACTCAAAGTCCTGAATTAATTCAACTCTGTTCATGTAGTCAGCATCGTGCTTCAACTCTTTTCTTCTCTTTCTGGCGATCCAGTCGGGTAATGACCGGGAAACATTAGATCCTGCTACCTGGTAAACTGATACGTTACCAGCAGATGTGGACTTTAAAACCATTTTGTAATGTCTCTGATGCCCAAGAGTATTTTCGATAATGAGATGATCATCACAAGTGGAGAAGGCGCGAAAAAATTCTCACGTGCCGGTCTATACGCACTACCGAAATTTTGCAAGTCAATGGTGGCTGCTAATACATTTTTTATCTATATTTGTCAACGTGAATGCTTTGCTGCCTCGAAGAATTGGACACATTAGATGAGTATGCTATAGATGAAGCTTTAGATTTGCTTGGCCCCTCTTGCTCTATCTCTTTAACCCGAAATGACTTTTCATAGAGATGTTCATACTCTTGATAATTCACCGATATACTTCCAGGATCTGATTTTTGAAAGCAAATGGCCCGGACAATGTTGGGGTAATCCAAGGAACCGTCATTGAATGTAATGAAAAATTGACTCAAACCGCTCTCAAAGATTTTTGAGTCCGCGTCGATGCCAACTTTACTTACTAAGAGTTCAAATAAGTACTCAAAGATTTTCACTAGCCTCACATTGGTATAACAGCTATCATTCGCGAAATTGAATAATGTAATCCAGACCAAAGACTTATTTTTGATGCTTTGAAGAAGGGTGCCTATCGTTGAAACCACGATTGCGTATTTTATTTTCGAATCGGGCGATCCAAAATCGAACTTGGATCCAGAGATTAGGACAGCAATCAAAAAAGCTAACATATGCTCCACTTTGCTTACTATAATCTTTTCGAGAAGCTCAATTTCTGAGTAAAGCTCCAAAATTTCAACCTCTTTCTTTAATATTTTCTCTGTAGTTTTGAGAATAAGGATGAGAGCATTATTCATATCTTTCAAATCTTCCGTTTGCTCGATACTACTCGACCTCTTATCTTCATCCGTAAAGAAATAATTAGGTTTGGAGATAGGGGGGAACTCCCAGTGAGAAAAGAATTTTTGCATTGGTTTTAACAATTGATACGCCTCCTCATTGTGAAGGAAGAGATTGCACGCGATCATATATCCAAAATCTGACAATATCAGCAATAAAGAACTTGTTTGGGAGCAAGAATTGAATAGTGAGTAAAGTTCAGCCTCGTATGAGCATAAGTCATCAATGACATATGCAGCTGTTGCAATAGCGGGGACCAAAATAGGGCAATGTTGGAATTCGAATTCAGGTCCTTGGTTCATAACATCGATAATCAAAGTGAACGGGCTACTTCCGGCTATCTGGAAAATCTTCTTCTTGGTATTCTCATAATCCAAGGTTAGAGCCTTGGCGCCTGAAAGGTCGAAAATCGTGCCACAGGCGTTGAGAATGGAAGGCATATGAATGACATTGTCGAGAATTATTGTTGCATGCTCGGCTGCAAAAGTTTGTGATTTGTCTGCAGCTAGCTTCTGTAAAATTTCTGTGACATTTTTATCATGAGATAGCATGAGTAGGACTAGTTCTTTATTAGCATTTCCCAGACAAAGGATCAAGGAGATTTCTTTTAAATCCTCGAGGATAACTCCTTTGTTCAAGTATATTCTTTCGAAAACATTTAGGAGCTTCACCACCGTAGGAATAATGTCGCAAACAATCCATGCATCATCTGGATCCTGATAGTCAATGGTCATGAGAGTAGTCCACAACAGTGTATGGTCTTTTATTAGTGCTCGGGGAGAGGGCCACCACTTCGGGACGGAAAATCCTTCAGGCTGGCGCAACATGATGTAAAGATGTGCAGTAAGCTTTTTATGAAAATAGTGAATAGCAACCAATTTGCAAAATGCTTTTCGTAAAGGTTGCAGTTGCGGGCAAAGTGTAACTAATCTTGCAACAGGTTCAAGTACATTATTAGGGATGGAATCGACCCCCATAGATAATAGATCGATCACCAACAGTGCAAGATGAGCAGTTTCTGCAGCAACTGAAGTGTTGCTCAAGCTTACCTTTGAAGAGGCAAGTTGCTGAACAAGGCCCATCAATTGTTCATGGGCTCTCGAGAGCGCTGAGGAAGAAATATCCATTATGGGTATATCACTTATTTTCCGGTTTAACCTTTCGTTTCTTGAACCTTGTCTATGCTTTACCCTCTCTGTGACTAAAAGTAGCTGAGAAAGTGGACGTGTACCAAATAGGCCTTGAAGGGTTCGTAAACTCTATTTTTTTTTATTTCTTTTGGGACTTAAGTTAAAAAGTTTAAATCTCGAATCGAGACGGCCCTAGAATTGATCTTTTATATGCCGCAACAGTAGTTACAGGATTGTTTCATGGCTGCAAAAGTATATTGCAGCATCACAGGGCTTAATTTAACTCTTCTGAGAGTCAATTACTCCAATACGTCATCCCAAGTACGGATGATATCACTGTAAGGACATACGATTAATTATACTGAACTCTAAGAATCATTCGTTCAAATTCTGAATTAAAGTTCTGTTGACAAAGTTTTGTTCTTGCCTTAAGTTGTTCATTTTCAAGAAACTGAAGCTTTACCATGCCTTAACAGATATCACTACAGAAAAGGTTTCAGTCCTATTGAAGGAAGTTCACTGAAATTCACAATGGCACTATTTAAAGTAGTTCCTAATTGGACACTGCGCACGCAACCTTCCGGAGACTGCACCACATCTCCGATGAAAATAAACTTTGATCGGTAGAGACACCTTTCAATGTTCATGCTCATTTTTCAATCATAGCAACAGTTTTTTTTGTTGAAGATGAATGTGGCTATTGGAGTTCATGCTCGCCTTTTCGTTTGCAATACGTCAATCGCGAATATTAGTCCTAAAGGAGACAATTTCATTTGAGAGGAAAAGAAAGTTTGAGATTATCTCCAGAAGCAATGCAAATTATTGCATGTTCTAGATCATCAAAAAGAGAACTCGTAATAATTCTCATTATAAAAAGGTTAAATGAAAAAGAAATGTTCAGTCAAGGCTGTGTCAGTTTAACGCACAATTTAAATAACTCTTGAACGGCACCGTTGTAAGTATTCTCACAAATCAAGGTGAATTTACACAATGTCTTCTCACATTTCCGCTACGCCTCCTATTATTCCCACAACTGATTTGGATGAAGTCACGCGGGAATTGAAGAGATATAAGCGCGAACTAGCCACCGGTTCTAACCCGAAGAAGTACAAACAAGCAAAGCATGGGCAATTTGCATCTTTTAGGTGGGAGGAAAAAGAGGCTGCAAGTCTGTCGAATACTCTCCCAGCGTCATCAGAAGCGACTATTTCTAAATTTGTGTTGCGGAGAGGCTCGTTTACATTTACTCGATGATTGATTTAGATAGGGCCTTATATGAATATAAATAGATATGACAGGGATAAAGCGGCTACGCCGAGATGATAAGCACAGCGGCAATGTCCTAAAGCTGGCTGGCTAGGTTTTCAAGCTGTTTCAATACAGCAGACTTGGCGGTTCCACCAGTAGCGTCCCTTCTCTCCACGCTAACCTCGAAGTTAAAAGACTCTTTGACGTCAGCATTGAATCTGGAGTCGATTTCTTGAAACTGGGCAAAAGTCAATTGGTCAATGCCCGACAACTTCAATTCTTCTGCTTTTCTGACACATTCGCCCGAAATGTGGTGAGTTTCTCTGAAGGGCACACCTTTTCTCACCAAGTAGTCGGCCAAGTCGGTCGCCAACATGTCCATGGTCAATGCTCCCTCCATTTTCTCTTTGTTGATAGCCAAAGTAGAGATAACACCGGTGGCAATCAAGACAGAGTGCTCCACCGTGGTCAAGGCATCAAAAAGAGGCTCTTTGTCTTCTTGCATATCCTTGTTGTAGGTTGAAGGAATAGACTTCAACGACATCATGAAGCCAGATAACGAGCCGAACACACGACCAGACTTTCCTCTCAAAAGCTCAAGAGAGTCCGGGTTCTTCTTTTGAGGCATCAAAGACGAGCCTGTGGAGTAAGCGTCAGCCAATTGCACAAAACCAAATTCGGCAGTGGAATAGATGATCAAATCTTCAGAGAAGCGGGAAATGTGGTTCATGAACAAGGAGCACCAGAACAAAGTTTCCACCACGTAGTCACGGTCCGAAACGGCGGTCAAGGAGTTTCCAATGACACCTGCAAAACCAAGACCTTCGGCCAAAAACTCACGATCAATACCGTATGGGTGTCCAGCCAACGCACCAGCGCCCAAAGGCGATTGGTTGACTCTCTCCAAAATTTGCTTCAATCTTTTATAGTCCTCGGTGAAGTATGTGGCATATGAGGAAAGCCAGTGGGACCATCTGATGGGTTGAGCTCTTTGCAAGTGAGTGTATCCTGGCATCAACACATCAATCTCCAATTCAGCTCTCTTCAAAATGGTGTCGATGAATCCTTTCAAGAACTCGAGCAACTTAGTCAAGTTTTCGCGGACGTAAATTCTCAAGTCGGTGGCACACTGGTCGTTTCTAGAACGGCCCGTGTGCACTTTCCCTGCAATGTGCTTTCCAATGATTTCGCCCAATCTTCTTTCGTTGGCGGTGTGGATGTCTTCATCGCCCGGCTTTTCAACGAAAACGTTTTCCTGCCATTCCTTTCTGATGACCTCCAAGCCTTTGTGTATTTCTTGCAATTCATCCTCCGTGATCAAGCCAAGCTTGTTCAAACCCTGGGTGTACACCTTGGTACCTGTCAAGTCGGCATCGTACATTTTTTGGTCGTAAGGGAGCGACGCGTTGTAAAGGTCCATCAAGGGATCAGAAGCGCCGGTAAATCTTCCGCCCCACAATCTCTCTTCAGCTGGTTTAGACATTTTTGTGTTTTTCAAAGTGTTGGAAAAAGAAAAGTAATACAAGGTGATTAAAATAATGCCTGAGATCTTCCACCGCGGCTACGACAAAACTGCCCTTTTGGGATGGCCAGCATTAGTCATCTCTATGTGCAGTGCCTCCACTGTAGCGGTCTCATTGGAATGATATTGGACAAGCCATCAAAGATGCCCTAATTCTGGGGCGTTAAGATGTATCAGTACTTATCTATTTATTGATTGGGGTGTTTTCGTTTCAATCATTGCTTTTTCTTTTTTAGTTCATCGATGAGATGGGCTACACGTCGATGTGTCGCAAGGCTCGAAGGTAACTGCTTGTGTGGTGAGGTCGCAGAGCTACTGAAGATTTGAAGAAAGTATCTATTTGCGAAGTTGACGATTTTTTTGCGTCGAAAGAACTTATTAACTGTCTTCGCGAGTTTGAGTAATTAGGTAGTATACCCCCACTTCAATATCCCATCACTTATGGCTTACATCTGCCGCTGAAACGTGGGTATAACGAGCATTCTCTCACGGTATATCTGTCACACAACCATGCTAAAATTCTCTCAGTACCCAAACCATAGCCACCGTGTTGACAAGTACCGTACTTTCTTTGGTCAACAAACCAGTTGTATGCGTCCAAGTCAAGACCCTCTCTCTTGATGGCGGCCACCAACTCATCGTAGTCATCAATTCTCATAGAGCCACCGGTGACCTCTCCGACGTTAGGCATCAAAACATCCACGGACTCAGTGACTCTTGGGTCATCCTCACACTTCTTCATGTAGAAAGACTTGATTTCAACAGGGAATCTAGTCAACAAGATTGGCACGTTTAATGTGTCGGTCATCTTACGCTCTGCGGCCTCGGCGATGTCATCACCGAACTTGAAACGCTCGCCTTCTTCGTTAGGAATGCCGTGTTCGTTCAACCAATCCAAGGCGTCAACGTATGTCATTCTCTTGAATGGCATTTGTGGCACCTGGAAGCCAGGGTTCAATTGTTTGAGCAAAGGACCGGCAACAGGGTCCTCCACCACTAATTTGGTGACAGTAGTGAAAAGTCTCTCCAAGTGGTCCAACAAATCGTCGAATGACAAGAACGCCAACTCACTCTCCACGTGGGTGTACTCTGACAAGTGTCTTCTGGTGTGTGACTTTTCCGCGCGGAAGGATTCTTGAACACAGTAAACATCACCCAAGGCTGGCAAGCATGTTTCCAAGTACAACTGGGAGGATTGGGTCAAATACGCCTGCTCGCCATAGTAGTCCAACTTGAACAAGGTCGAGCCGCCCTCCACTTGAGTTTGCACCATGCATGGTGGGGTGACTTCAGTCAAACCTTCTTCGGCGAAAAATCTTCTCATGGAGTTCAACAACACGGCTCTCACCTTGAAGACGGAAGACAATGTCTCACCTCTCAAGGCCAAGTGGCGCTGGTCCAATAACAAAGCGGGGTCGGCGTTTTCTTGAACTTTGTTGGTGAAGGCCTCGTCTCCGGAGGGAGCCAAACCGATGACTTCGTAGTAATCGGCCTTCAACTCAACTCCGCCTGGAGCGGTCTTTCCTTCTGGCAACTTCTCAATGACACCCTTGATCAGAACAGTCGACTCCAAAGTCAACTCTTGGGTGATTCTGGCCTTAGCCAAGTCTCCACTCAACACAGTCTGGATGTATCCAGTTCCGTCTCTCAAAGTGATGAAGGCAACACCCTTCTGCAATCTCAAGCGGTGGACCCAACCTTGCACGGTGACACGAGAGTCGATGTTCTCTGAGATGGCTCTCAACTTGATTTTCTTAGCCTCAGGCAACGACTTGTCCTCAACAATCTTGATCAAGTCCAACTCGGCCAATTTCTTGGCAGCCTCTTCTTGCTTTTTCAGCTGCTCTTCAACCAACTTGGCTTGCTTTTCAAGCTTTTTCTTCAAGCCTTCGGCGCCCTTCTTAGCCTTCTTCAACGCAGAGGCGGAGATCTCGACATACTCGAATTCGTCCGAGTCTTCCTTTTGCTTGTACACCAAGACCTTAGCTTGTGGCACGCTGTACAAGGCAAATGCAGGGGTTTGGTATGGTTTTTGCTCAGATCCAGCGTCGGCGACGTCCGAACCGGACTTTTCGTTCACGTATACTTGAGACATGGTGCGTTCGTTAACCGTAGGAATTTTTTTTTGAAGGTAGGGTCGTGCACCATTAAATATTGATTCGCGATATGACTCTTCGCACTTATGACTGTCCAGCACATATGTTCTAAAGATAGACATGGCCGCAAATAAATACTTAATTGGCGGGTATGACCTTTTGCAACGATATCAAAATTACCGCTTCATAAATTGGCAAATTATATGGTCCAGTTGTACGTAAAAGTATTAATCACAAGAACCGGTGTCGGCTGACAAGTGACGTCGACAAAGGGTTGCAAAAACCCAGTAGAGCAATAACAAGCTAGAACGTAAACTCGTTTTCTTTAGGCCGTTAGCTGTTTCGGGATGTCAAGGAGAGTGTCTCACAAATAATTAATAAAATTGGTGGGTAAGGACAGAAACAAATTCAGGTGTGTTAAAACAAACCTGCGAATACGATTTCTCCAACTACAAAGCGATTCTATTAGTCACACCCCAGCTGTCTATAGACACTTGGGACCGTCGAAACGGGCACAGAGATGTCTCCCGAATTGAATAAATACAGTAGAAAGTCGCAGCCAACTCTGAATGCGTAGGCACAATGCCTCTTTTGTCATTCGAATAATTCAGAGAATCGTTAAATTGCTAGATTGAAGCCCCTCTTCATTCGGCTCGCCTATTTCCTTGGACGCTTCTGCCTTACGGATTGTGTGGTTCACGTGAGATCTTGGACTCTCACTATCTAAAAGTTCGCGATCTCACCAAAATTTTCTTCGTCCACTACATTTCCTCCGATATGGCTCTCGAACAATCTTTGGCTGCGCTCTCGTTGGCGACCGTCGTTGCCGAAAATGCACTTGCCACTAAAACGTTGGTTTTCAAGCCAAAAACTGCAAAAACCGCCACACCTGTCCCAGTCGTGGTGTTTGCTTTGCAATCTACCGCTACCCCAGCGGGTGTGATCGCGAAGGCTGCCGGTGTGAAGGAGCCCAGATTGGCCAAGGATGACTTGGTTCAGGAATTCTTTGCCACCTCTGCCAAGGAGGTTAGTGTGGCAAATTTGACCGGTAACTTGGCCGGAAAGGTCAAGGTTCTTTTAGACTCTGCGATCGCCTCTGCCGACGAGAACACGGTGTTGGAGTTGTCCAACGAGGTCTCCAAGGTTTCTTTGCCTGCTTCAACCATCACCAGCTACTTACAGTCTAGTGGAATCGAAATTGTGACTGTTGACTTTGAGGCCGAAGCTACCGCTCCAACTCCAGCTCCAGCGGCGAAGGATTCGGCCAAGAAGGCGCAGTTAAAGAAGGAGAAAGAAGCGGCCAAGTTGGAGGATGCCAAGTTAATTGGTATCACTGTCGACAAAGCTAAGGACTTCTCGTCGTGGTACTCGCAGGTGGTTGTTAAGGGTGAGATGTTGGACTATTACGACGTGAGTGGGTGTTACATTTTGAGACCCAACTCTTATTTCGTGTGGGAGGAAATTCAAGACTGGTTCAACGCCCACATCAAGCAATTGGGCGTCAAGAACTCGTATTTCCCTATGTTTGTGTCTTCGAAGGTGTTGGAGAAGGAGAAGGACCATGTGGAAGGTTTTGCTCCTGAGGTTGCATGGGTCACCCGTGCCGGCTCCTCGGAATTGGAGGAGCACATTGCCATTAGACCCACCTCCGAGACCGTCATGTACCCTTACTACGCTAAGTGGGTCAGATCTCACCGTGACTTACCGTTGAAGTTAAACCAATGGAATTCCGTTGTTAGATGGGAGTTCAAGCACCCTCAACCGTTCTTGAGAACCAGAGAGTTCTTGTGGCAAGAGGGTCACACCGCTCATTTGACCAGTGAGGGCGCCACCACTGAGGTGAGCCAAATCTTGGAGCTCTACCGTCGTGTGTACGAGGAGTTGTTGGCTGTGCCCGTCATCAAGGGTAAGAAGACTGAAAACGAAAAGTTTGCCGGTGCCAACTACACCACTACTGTTGAAGGTTTCATCGCGGCTACTGGTAGAGGTATCCAGGGTGCGACCTCTCACCATTTGGGCACCAACTTCTCCAAGATGTTCAACATCTCGGTGGAGAACCCTGAAGCCCCAGACGGCGACCGCATCTTCGCGTTCCAAAACTCCTGGGGTTTGTCCACCCGTGTTATTGGTGTCATGGTCATGACTCACTCCGACAACAAGGGTTTGGTGTTGCCTCCACGTGTGGCCCTGACCCAAGTCGTGGTTGTGCCTGTGGGTTTGACTGCGAAGAGCTCTGCGGAACAGAGAGACAGCGTCAACACTGGTGCGGAGAAGTTGGAGCAGCAGTTGGCTGCTTCTGGTGTTAGAGTGGTCGGTGACTACAGAAACAACTATTCCGCCGGCTGGAAGTTTGCTGACTGGGAATTGAAGGGTGTTCCATTGCGCGTCGAGTTTGGTCCTAAGGACTTAGCTGCGGGCCAAGCCACTGCTGTTAGACGTGATACCGGCGAAAAATACGTGTTTAAGTTGGATGAGATTACTGTCAAGGTTCCTGCCCTCTTAGAAACCATTCAAAAGGAAATGTTGGAGAATGCTCGCAAACAGTTTGATGAGCACCGTGTGATTGTGGACGAGTGGAAGGACTTTGTTCCTACTTTGAACGCCAAGAATGTCATTCTTTCTCCATGGTGTGGCGTGCCTTCATGCGAAGACGACATCAAGGACTCTTCTGCCAAGAAGGATAATGGTGAGGAGGAGGAGCAGGATGAAAGAGCTCCATCAATGGGCGCTAAGTCCTTGTGTATCCCAGACGATCAACCTGTGTTGAAGGAGAACCAAAAGTGTGTCAGATGTGATAGCAAGGCTGTTACCTACTGTATGTTTGGCAGATCTTACTAGTTTCCTCTATTTTCTCGTCCTGGGAATTATCTTGCATGTACGAGTCTTTATATCCCAATTAATTCATTAGCATTCACTTGTATTGAAGCCAAAAATCACTGTTGGAAAGCTCGTCAACCGAGGCTTCCACCACCTGGGTTTTACCACTCACCACCTCAAGATGGTATACACTGCGGAGTTCTAGCCGCTTCACGTACTCCCAAAGATAGGCATAGTTGAGCCCAACCTGCTTATAAGCGTGTGAATCATCTGACAAGCAGAACTTACCACCGACTTCGATGATCGCACGACAAATATCTTCACGAGGATATGGGGTGGTCCAGCCTTTCCGAATAGCGGCCGAATTAAGCTCGAAAAGGCCGCCGTAAGACACAACCAACTTGATATTTCTCTGAATAAGTTTCCACACATCAGGCCAATCTTGCTCGAGGTTAATTTGCGACGCTAATTTTCCGGTCCATGGGTCAACATCTTCCACCTCAAAGAGGCGAATCAAGTCAAAATGTCCAATCACTTCCGGTTTGAGAGTGGAAATCACCTGGTACTGAAGGTCAAAGTAGTCACGGTAAAGTTGTTTGGTCGTGCCACCCGACTTTTCTCTAGCCTCTCTCCACTGTTTCTCGTCAAAGTCGATGGGAATTCCGTGCACATAATGGACGGAACCCACACACATATCGGTTATGGCCTTAATATGTTGCGCATATTCGATATGTTCCAAGTCGATACCTTCAACTTCGAACCCCACAATAATTTGGATCTGTTTGGCCAAAGATTCTCTTTCTTGTATTTCCCTCGAGTGCTTGATGTACTTCTCGAAATTCTGGTTCAAATTGGCAATCGTGTAACCCTTGTCCAACTCTTCGGGGTAAAGGAACCTGTTATCTAAGCGGGGCATGTGTTCCGTAAGACAAAAGTGAGTAAACTGCTTTTCTTTTGCCGTTTCCACCATCTCTTCTAGCGATCCATTAGCATGAGACACATAGTCTCCGCTATGAGAGTGATGGCTGTGCATTGGTCCTGAAGGAGATACTTAATATCAGGAAATTGATTCATGTATATAACTACGATCTACTTTCAATTTACAAGTCCACTCACCGGTCAAACTTATTGGTGAAGAAGGCGATAAGGAGATAAAAATGTCGTTTTGGCAGGTAATTCAGTCCTCAAATTATAGGGGTTGTCTCGAGAAACGTTTCCCTCTAGGTTTTTTGATTGCACCAGTTGTACCCACAGCACCTCGTATAAATTTCATTACTCGCGAAGTTCGAAAACCCATTAATGAGCATTATACCACGACGGGGGTTGATACCTCTGCGGCATTTCCGCCTATCACAACGGTTTCTTTCTGAACTCACTCCTTCAATCAGAGACATACTAGAAAATCCACCCATACCAAATTCCACTGTCACGGCCCACGGCCACATCAAGTCCATCAGAACGTTCAAAAATGTTGGCTTCATTGACATCTCAGATGGCAGCATCTCCCAGACTCTAAACGTGACGATTCCTGATCCTGAAAAGTTTGTGGCGGAAAATGACTACAAGATTGGCCAAAGTGTCGCTATTAGTGGGCAATGGGTTGAGTCCAAAGGAACGCAGAAATACGAGCTTCAGTACATTTGTGATCACCCCCGCCATCTGATCCGACTTTTTGGTGACGTCCCGGATGATTACCCCATGCAAAAAAAAGCACATTCCTTGCTGTTCTTGCGCACGACACCTACTCTCCGTCACCGTACAGCCACTTTGTCTTCTATTTTGCGGTTCCGGTCGCACATAGAGCAGTTGGTGATGAAATTTTTCTCTCAGCGGGGCTTCACGAAAGTTTCACCTCCTCTCATCACTTCTTCTGACTGTGAGGGTGCAGGTGAGATGTTTAGTGTGGCGCCTTTGGGTAAAGCAGAGGCGCCCGGTGAACAGTTTTTCGGTCAAGATGCATTCCTAACTGTTTCTACTCAACTCCATCTAGAGGTGTTGGCGCTTTCGCTCAACCGTGTCTGGACCTTGTCCCCTTGCTTTCGTGCTGAGCAGTCCAACACCAATCGCCATCTCAGTGAGTTCTGGATGTTGGAAGCGGAACTTTGCTATGTAAGAGACGTCTCCCAATTGACCAAGTTTGTGGAGGAAATGATCCGTCTGCTTGCCTCAGATCTTAAGAACGAGCAAGAACAAGTGGGCGGTATGGCAGACTTGATCAACTCTCGCTACTCCAGTAAGGAGCGCCAGTTGATACAAGAAAGATGCGATACCATTCTTTCTGCCAACTCGTGGCCATCCATAACATACACAGAGGCAATCGATATAATCAATAGAGTCAAAAACAAGGGCAAGCTGAAAAATCGTTTAGCATGGGGATCTTCCATACTGACGGAACACGAAAAGTGGTTAGCTGGAACGTATTTCCAGTCGCCTGTGTTCATCACCGACTATCCCAAAGAACAAAAGCCCTTCTACATGCCGCGTTCACACGAGTCTGTGTACGACCCGCAATACCCTACAGTCGCATGCTTTGATTTGATCGTTCCCGAGATTGGAGAGCTTGTGGGCGGAAGCATCAGACAACATCTCTACGACGAGCTACTTGAAGAAATAGAACAACGCGGAATGAATGCTGAGTCCATGCAATGGTATCTTTCGCTCCGGGAAAATGGCTCCGTGCCTCACGGAGGCTTTGGAATGGGGTTTGAGCGGCTCATTGCCTATTTATCGGCGATGGAGAATATAAAGGACGTTTCTGCGTTTCCCAGAGCGCCCCAAGTATGCCCTTGTTAAGTTTTGTACATATCTAATCAATGTCCCCATGACAAACTAAGCATGTGGGTATGAGATCTGCAATCCATTTTCTCAACGATCGTGCGCGCACCACACTGAAAAAGTTTTATCAGAGAGCAAACGCCTCCAAGAAAACCAACTCCACACTAACAGCAACAAAATGGATCAATTAAACGTCAAAGAACAGCAAGAGTTCCAACAAATCGTTGAGCAAAAGCAAATGAAGGACTTCATGAGATTGTACTCCAACTTGGTCTCCAGATGTTTTGAGGATTGCGTCAACGACTTCACCTCCGCAAACTTGACCACCAAGGAAAGCTCATGTATCTCTAAGTGTTCGGAAAAGTTCTTGAAACACAGTGAAAGAGTTGGCCAAAGATTCCAAGAACAAAAGTATGTATTCATCACCGCAATTGCCTTCCTTGCCTCCAATACTAACAACCTAGCGCCATGTTGATGCAAAACTTGCAAAAAAACTAAGCAGAGTGATTTAAAATCAACAAACTGGGACTCAACTCGGTTTGTCTTATCTATTGATGCTCTGAAGCAACCTTCTTCCATCAGTTATTGTACATACCTCGCGTCCGAATATTGGGCGATTCAAGCAATAAACCACCACAAGCGATTGCCCGTGTAATCACCTGCTCTTTGGATATTTCCCGTGTCTTCAAGTCTGTAGCCTTTATTCTGATTCCAATCTTCCATCCTTCAGTGGCTGGCGTCGACAGCGTGCAGGATGCGACCCGAATGTTTTCTACTCACCATGACACTTAGTTACTCATGAACTCGGATATCCTTGCCCACATATATATCATCTTAGCGAGCCAGGAAATAAACGAGGCGCTTCGAAGTGGGCCGTTGGAGAGTCGGCAGTTCCTCATCAGCCTCTCAGTATTCTTAAAACAGTTGAATATCCGCGTGAAGGCTTACAAGGAACTATTTGGATACCCTACTCTGGAGGTGGATGAAATTGACGAGACTTTATTGAGAAAATTAATTCTGGAAAGCGAAATTTCTAGCTTGGTGTCCTTTGGTGATGAGTCTTTGAAAATCGAGGTCGTTCCCCACAAGTTTCAGTCGTTCTTGACGGGCATCTTGGTGGACTCCTCCATCCGCTACTCCAAAGCTCTAGTTCGGCAGGTTGATGATCTCACAGAAAAATACAATGAGCTCAACTCGCGCCCTCAGGCTGAGGTGAAGGCAGACGTGAGTATAATTGATGCGGATGAAAACTCACAGAACATGGAACAGGGTGTCGAGACAACAAAGGCGGTCTTGACAGGAGAGCGGGATCTCTCAGACAATACATCTGAAGGCATAAATGCTGCTGTTTCTGAAGATGCTACGACATACGAAAAGCTGAACGTGAAGCAGGAGGTAAACGCATCAGATAACGACCTTGAAGATAATGAGGAGCAAGAGCTGGCCAACGAACATGAAGAAGATGAAAAAGCATACCTTTCACAGCCAGATCTGTCCGAGGTGCAAAAAGAGGAAAAGGTACCTTCACACCCACAGGAGGAAGATAGCGTCACCGCAGAAGGTGTTCCGCAAGGTCTGGTTGGTGTAAAGGAAGCAAACGCAGATGGAGAAGCGCTCGACAAGGAGATGAAACCCGAGGTTCCCGCAGCGGGTTCAACGTCTGTGTCAAAAACGCTTTTACCCAAAGGAGGATCTGACGACAACGACGCTATGAAAGAAAACACGAATAAAAGATCAAGGTCGCCTCTGGTTCACCCTTACAAGCATAAAAGATTCCAAAACATTGCTATCAATTTGATCAAAAGTATTGAGGAGCACAGGTTTTCCTCTCCCTTTTTAACTCCAGTTGTTGCAGATAATTATCAGGACATTGTCCATCAACCCAAAGACTTGAAAAGTATCCTTAGGGCCGTGAAACAGAAAGAAGAACCGGCACCCTATGCTACAGTAAAGGAGTTGGAAAGAGACATCATGCTCATGTTTGCTAATTGTGTCATGTACAACAAGGCATCGATGCCTATTGTAAAGATGGCAATGCAAATGAAAAACGATGTTCGCAACACTTTCAAAATCTTTGAGGAGGCGGAATCAGAAATATCCTAGACTTACAGTGTATTTTAGTGCATATCTTATTAAGTATTAGTTATTGACCAACACACCTCAATGTGTGGAGGGTCAGCGTTAGTTCGTGAGGCACTCCGGGGAGTTGATTAAGCCGTTTGTTTTCTCTTGAACAATCCAGTGAAGAATCTGGCAATTGGGTCGTCCTCGTAGTTGTTGACGACAACGGTGTCAGCAATAGCTTCCTTGTCGCCATGGACACCTTCTTTTGGACTGTGTGCCTCATCCAAGGACTGGACGGCTTCAAGACGATTATCTCTCAAGAAAAGCGCACAAACAATCAAAGGAATACACAAGCAAATACCCACAATGCACAACTTTTTCTGAACTTGTGCATAACTCAAGACAACTGCTTGTCTTGCAGGAGTACCCCAAACGTACGTTACGATGAACTCGAGAGGAGCATCGTATGCAGACGTGGCCAAAGAAGTGTCCACTCCAAACTTTGCCATATTCTTGTAAATAGTTTTGTACATGAGCTGAGTCCAGATGGCACCTGACACAGCACTTCCCAACGCCGCTCCGATGTTGTAAGAGGCCAAGTAGGTAGAAAGGACCATAGCCATGTACTCGTGGTTGGTACAAGCTTGAATGGAAACTTGCGTCGTGTAGGTGAAGAAACCAGCACCGAAACCCATGAAGCACAAACCACCAATAACACCATTAAGGTAATATTGAGAGTCGACGCCGTTGTTGTCACCACGGTAATGGTAAAGGATACCCATGGAAACCAACCAGGTTGCCGCACCAAAAATGATGAAAGGCTTCGATCTCTTGACGCGAACAATAACGAGGCCCAACAATGGCCCGGTGATGACGGAAACGAAAGAGTATAAGGAGGTGATACGGGTGGCAGCCTTGACAGATGCTCTCATTCCCACAACCAAAACAGTGTACATGAAATCGTTAGGCATGTACCAGATAAAGTCAACCAAACAAGCAATGATGAGCGCAGACCATACACCACGATCTCTCAAAAGAGGAAGAGGAATGATTGGGAACCTAGCCACTTTCGCCTCCCAGATAACAAAGAATGGAATCAACACAAACCCTATCACAAGGGGAACAATAGTGGACGCCTTTGTCCACTTTTCGTGAGTACCACCAGCGATGGTGAAAGGAACAAGAATAAAGCCAAAGACACAGATGATAAATAAGACACCAATAATGTCCACTCTCCAAAAGATGTTGATACTGTTCTCTTTAACAACACTCAAAAAATTCTTGAGCTCCCCCGAAGCAGTCTTTCCATTTTTCTTAGCCGAGAAGATGTTGAGGAAACTTCTCTTCCAGTCTTTGATGACCTCCCTTTCTTCGGCGGCAATTTTCTTCCACTCTTCGGTACGACCTGCCATGACTCTCATGTAGATGTAACAAGAAAGAACAGGAACACAGGCCAATGGAAAAATAAAAGCCCAAATACCAATGGAGTATTGCCATGAATGCTTGGCCAACAAATCGGCACTCACATTACCACTGATCCAGGTGTTAATGATGAAAGGGAGGGCAGGAATGAAAGAGGCAAACAATCTCCAATTCAAGGTAGACATATCGGCCAAGGAAACTTCGATAATCAAAGAGACACCTGAATAACCCAATTGAGCAAACACGGCACCCGCAGCGAATCTCTGAACATTGGTGGCCTGCGACTCGATAATAGCACCCATAGAGTAAAAAATGATACTGATCACAAACAACTCAACACGACCAAACATATCGGACAAGCGAGCATAAGTAGGCTGGGAGGCCGCGGCCATCACAGAGGTGATAACATTAACGGTGGTAAAGAGCGAGTGAGTCGAGTACGACGAAGTAGCGTAGACCTTGAAGACAGAACGAAGGGTAATATCCAACGCGTAGCAGTAAGCACACAAAAAGGCACTAAAGTAGAAAATAGATCTCAACCAGAAGGTGTTCATGCACTCAGCCATAAGCTGGGCCCTTCTCACACCAAAGGATTTCGCAGTTGAGTGAGGCTCAGACAAGTAAACAGGGAGAGGCACCTCAGTTTTTTCCTCAAGACTAGTGGTCTTGTCATGGTCATGGGACTCGGAACTGTCCACAGCGCGATCAAGGCCGTTGGAATTGATTTCCCTATTCATGGCAAATTTTGGCTAGTGGGGAAGTTTGGAGGTGATGCCTATCAGCCTTTATAGTAACAAGACCGATGAGCGCAACACTGCCTGTTGTTATTTTTTTTTCTTTTTTTTTTTTTTTTTTTTTCTTCATATGGAATTTTCTTGAAATTCATGCCGCATGTAATGCAAGGTCCCAATCGATGTACGCCAGCCAGCGTCATGAGGGGTAAAGCACCCCGGCAAAAGAAACAAAAATTAACGGTTTAACACAATTTTTGTGAGTGATAGTATTCCCACTAAATGGGGCTCGAAGATGGGTAACCGTTTTCCAGGAATTGAAATGATGATCCATCTCACTGATTACAAAGGCTTACAAAAGTTTGTCGTACTCCTTGAACTCAAGCAATTGTGGAACCCTCTTCTATCCATTGACTGCAAGGAGTTATTGCACTAAATCCTCAGATTGCGTTTTGTTTGCGGCCAATGATTCCCATTGGTTAGTCCATAAACCCCCGGATCGGAGTTAAAACTAACGTATTGGGTTATGCCGAGACTTGACATAAATACTCAATGTGCCGTACGGCTGCATTCCTGGAAGTATGCACTACGTACAGCAAATGCTCTCATCACCATGAAAACACACGATCAAACTAAAAGACTGAACGAAAGATTCTCAACTTGAACACAGGGATTGAGTTCTTATTCGACTGTATTCATCCACGACTTTGACAGGTAATGTTTAATCATTTTCGAGTGGTTTCGGTCTTGTCTTCCGAAATATTGCATTCCTTTAAAGGCATATTCTCAGTATTCTGACTGCATGCCGCTAAAGATCCCTCTTTCAGGTCTTCACGCTGACGGCATCGTTTTGAGCAAATATTCATCTTATTATCAAGAAAAATCCAATTGTAAACAATCAGACGTCAAATAAAATATCATAAGATATTTGCTACCTCCTCGTTTGCACATGCACCCAAGATTACGTCTCAAATTAGGGCGTAATCTATTCTATCTGTTTGAGATCCCTTAGAATCACATGCTCTTTGGTGTACACGTTAAAAGTAGATATAATTTTCGGCGAGATGAGCACTGGTTTTGGTAGCAGCTAAGCGCTATGCAGAATATTACACCTTGTGCCGTCGATATACAGAATGGAATGGCGGGGCAATTCCGAGTTTGTAGACTATGAGTCGAGAAAAGGGTCTTGGTTTGAGAGTGACTTGACCTTATTGGAAACATGGTGAATTTATGGGTGCCTATATGTTTCTGAATTTCTCCGGTCGATAGTTGAGGGGGAAATTTTTCTTGTCGTTCAGGTGTGCATATATTGCAATTATCGGCTGACACCCGTCGCTTAAAAAAAAACCTTCTTGTGCTGCATTCTCCATGATGCACTATAGATGTACCAGAAAGATTTAGCGCCGTATCTGCAACCGCCGCCTCACATTTATCAAAACGATCTTCAAGGCGGAGCTATCACCGAAAACAGTTATCGAAAAAATCTAGCGCGCACGACTTCCAGAACAGAATTAGTCTTCGAAACAGAGTCTTCAACACAATCAGTACAGCCGCTTCGTTCTGGTTGTTTTCTTTTTTCCCAGACGGGAAATTCGCATAAATTGGTGAACCTGTTTCCATTTCACCAAAATCGGGCAAAGCGCTCACATATACAAAGTCAAACCACCAGCCCATAATGCTCCCGAGTAACACACTCAAATCAAAATTCGCCAATCAAAAATCAAAGGTTGAGCGTTCCCAATGGTCATTCGCTGTCATTTCAAGAACTTTTGCGAATCGTCGCAAACTTACAACGGCATGCCAATTAGATGTACATTAGGCGTAGTAACAAGATTATATGCTAAACAGCAAAAAAAAGTATAAATAACCAATCAGAAATTACAATTCGCCAGCTGCGATCAAGTCGGCCTCGACCTGCTTGACACTCTTGATCAACGTGTTGGCGATGAACTCAACCTCTTCGTCGGTGATGATGAAAGATGGGGCAACACTGACGTGGTCACCAATGGTACCGTCAACAGTACCTTGCAAACCCATCGCAGTCATGCCGTTCTCGATGGACTTGCCACTGATCTTAGGACCAACCGACAAAGTAGGGGCAAATGGCTCCTTGGTCTCTTTGTTCTTGACCAACTCAATAGACCAGAAAGCACCCAAACCTCTGACATCGCCGACGATCTTGGTGTCCTTAGCCAATTCCTTGAGAAGCTTTCCGATCTTCTCACCTTGAGTGAAGGCGTTTTGTCTCAAGTTCAAACGGTCAATCTTCTTTTGGACCGCCAAAGCCACCAGGCAGTTGAACGCGTGTTGGTGGTAAGTTTGGGCACCCGCCACGTAGTTGGAACCCTCGACGAAGACTTTCTGCACCTTAGGTGACACCAAGAGCGCAGCAATGGTGACGAAACCACTTCCCAAGGTCTTACCAATAGATTGCAAGTCTGGGCCCTTGAAGTCTGGGTAGCTCTCCCAGCAGTGCAAACCACCGGTAGCAGAAGCACGGCCGGTACCGCACATGACTTCATCCAACCACAACAAGACACCGTACTTGTCGCAAACCTTTCTGACGCCCGCCAAGTAGCCTGGCAAGCAAGGAGCGGTACCGTAAGTGGAACCAGTCAAGGTCTCCAACATCACAGCGGCAACCTCATCGGTACCGGAAGCGATGATGGTGTCCTCGAGCTCTTGGATCAATCTGGCGCAGTAGTCGGCCTCGGACTCGCCCTCCAATTGGTTTCTGTAGGGGTAGATTTGGGTCACCTTTGGCACCTGCTCAGCAGGCAAAGTGATTGGCGTGAAAGGAGCCTTTCTGACGGAGTCACCCAAGGCAAGGGCACCCAAGGTGTAACCGTGGTAGGACTGTTTTCTGGAGATGAACTTGATTCTTTTTGGCTCGCCCTTCTCCTTGAAGTACTGGTAGACAGTCTTCATACCGTTCTCGTTGGTCTCAGACCCAGAACAGGTGAAGAGGACACTGGAAAAGGCACCAGCTGGAGACTTGTCGATGATGAACTTGGCCAACTCCTCGGCTGGGTAGTTGGTGAAAGCAGCTGGGAAACTGTAGTTGCACTCCTTGGCAGCAACACCCATTGCTTCCATGATTTCTTCGTCGCCGTGGCCCAATGCGGCAACAGCGGCACCGCCAACAGCGTCAAACACAACTTTTCTCTTGTGGGTGGTGGCGTCTTCCAAAGTGAGGTAGTTA
Organism: Clavispora carvajalis; assembly: GCA_030581635.1. NCBI lineage: Eukaryota > Fungi > Ascomycota > Pichiomycetes > Serinales > Metschnikowiaceae > Clavispora > Clavispora carvajalis. Next base: position 243,775 of record JAKTTV010000003.1, on the reverse strand, counting down.
CCCTCACCTTTCACAACCATTGGAAGGTGGTCGCTGACCTTGGCGGAGAAGAGCAAAGAGGATTTGACAGTCATGTATTATTGAGGAGGGTTGTTGTTGATGGTTTTCTCAAAAGAAGTTGATGAGGAGAGACGACCTGCCGGCATGGCCACTTTATATGAGATGCGATTCTCCAGCAGCAAATGCGGCAATTGGCGTATTTCCCTTAATGCGGCAGTCCTCGCGCAGCGCGACCATTTTGACTGCCGGCGACTGACCCATCGCAGCCCATAATTCCTGTTTGGGAGGGTGATCTCCTCATTCGCGCTTATTGCCCGATCGGGACTGGCTTATCGCAGCGTGGCTTCCGGCATGGGGCGACGGCATATACATCCAGGCTTATCTGGTGGCATTGGACGGCACATAGCCTCGGCCTATCACCCAATGACCGTGGGTCTGTACGCGCCATTGGCTTATCTACAAATGATCTGATGGCATGGGGCGTTAGATACTGGATGGGCGTGCTTGTCTGATGCTACCGCCGTTTTCGTTTCGGCTGCTGCGCTCCGTCTATCCTCATCTATCTTTCGGCGATAACTGGAAGGTTCGCTAAAGCGGCACCTCAGCAAAGCCCAGCGCAAGATCTAATGCGCGAGGCAATTTGCATCCACTCTCAATTACGTTCCACCTTTATCTCCGCGCAAATCAAAAACCCTATAAACTTTGTGTAACGCTATTCGGCACCCACTCGTTGGCCTCGCATGCTGAGAGTACTTGCGGAGTAGCCCAATGCAAATTTAAGGTGGGGCAATTTTGCTCGGAAACCACCACCTGAACCAAGCCTCGTAATGTTCTATCCATAGCTGTTAATCTAATGTAGGATGAAAACATCCTCTCGCGTAGCCTCTACTAGAAAACATGCTGTAAAGCGTGAAGATTTGCGTCCACTGTGACATAATTTGCCAGTTTTATTGATGGATCAAGCGACGGGTTTCTGGACCAGATGCTCCCACTAATCAGCTGGGGCTCTTCAAACACACCACTGCGGCTCTTCATACACACCACTGCTGATTCGATGAAGCAACATTCGATGAGCTCCAGATATTGATTTTGATTCACAATTATTCGAAACTTATCTCAAAAATTCGGTCCTACAAACTGTACCAGATATCATGTATGTCAGCTCCGCATAGCTGATATTCAATATCTGCACTCGTGCAACAAAGTAACTTCAGCCTTCCTAGAGTGCTGACGCGACTCGCCCGGTACAATCATCCAATCATCTCTTCGGTCCGGCTCAAAGGCAATGGGGATTCGATCTATGAGGGCATGATTAGAAACAAACGACTCGTGGCACAAACCTATCCGTGCTCAAAATGGATGATCCGTCAGGCATTTGAACTTTGCCTTTGCCGGCGCCGCTCGTCTAGCCCTTAATTAGCTACAAGACTTCAGTAATTATTATTCTATTTTGGTGGGGGAATGATTAGTTTTTTCCCCATGGTGGGGAGGGGAGGGGCTGGTAGTTTCCGTCGTACAACAGGTCATTAATATTAGGGTTGTGGAACTTCAAGCTGTGGGCGTCCACAAACGACTCGTCCAACTCAGCAATGTTACGGGCACCAAGCAAACGCATGTTGTTCAGCATCTCGTTCTTCAAGATCTGGATAGCCCTGGTGACACCGTCTTCGCCGTATCCGGACATTGCGTATAAGAATGGTCTACCCATACCAACACCTTTAGCGCCCAAGCAAATGGCCTTGATGATGTCGGATCCACGACGAATACCACCATCCAAGTAAATCTCAATGTCGTTTTCCAATCCTTTCTCTTTAAGCATGCGTCTGGCCTCGACCAAGACTTCCAATGGAGGACGAGAGAAGTCCAATTGACGACCACCGTGGTTAGACAAGATCACGGCCTTGCATCCACTTTCCGCAGCAAGAACAACGTCTTCTCCTCTTTGGATACCTTTGAGACCGATTGGCAAGTTAGACATCTTCACAATATTTTTGAGCTTGTCCCAAGTGAAAGTTTTACAGTACTCAGCACCCAAGTTGTTGGCCATTTCGTTCAAGCTGTCTCCAACTTCTTCGTCAAGTGCACGAACCTTCGTGTCTTTTTCTCTGTTACCAATGGCGGTGACGTCAACATTCAAAAACAATGCCTTGAGGTTCTTTCTGTTCTCGAATTTGCGGAGAGTTTGGTCCATTTGAGCCAACTCTTCGTCGGTGTAAAGATGAATCTGAGTCCAAAGTTCTTGGTCTTCTGGCACACCATCATAGAACTCGTCAAAGTCAATGGAGTTTTGCTTTGGAACCATCTGGACAATTTTCTCCTTGTAAGCAGCTCTTTGCAAGTTCCATTCGGCATCAGGGTGCGCCAAACTAGAACCGGCAAAACCAGAAATGTAAAGAGGCAACTCGGAAGCGATTCCGAGCATCTTGGTGTCGGTGGTCACGTTGGTCACATCCCTCAATGCCTTTGGCTTGAAAAACACTCTCAGGTACGCGTAACGGTTCTCACGGAGAGAGAATTCGTCGGATGCACCTGTACAATAGTAGGTGAACGTGGTAACTGGAAGGACCTTTTTCGCCACGAATTCAAAGTCCAGCAAGTTGAAGATTTGGCCCAATGGAGGCTTGTCACTTTGCTGATATTCAAGCTTTTCCTCCACCTTCTTTCTGTTCAAGAACTCGCCTTCACCCAATGGACCAAGGTAAGTCACATGTTCCTTCATCTTCTTGAGAACCAGCTCGGTATGGATAGACTTAAAGGCGTTTGAAGCGTCGCCTCCAGCAAAGCGAAGAATACGAGCAGCTCCACCAGGGTGCATTGCCAAGAAGTTACTAACATCATACACATGGCCATCGATAGCGATCCAGCAGTCCTCCAAAGTGTTGTGTTTCATCACCTCAGCGACAGGGAACACCGATGCAAAGGCAACGTCAGATTGCAATGGAGCATTCATATTCCAGATGGAAAACCCAGCTACCAAAGCTGCCAGTCCAACGGCAGTAGCAGCAGCCCATCTTTGGTGTGGGCGGAAAGCCTTTGGTCTGGCAGAGAGTGAGAGTTTTCGAATAAACTGGCGTCTGGCAAACATAAAAGAATGAGTGTCAACAATGGTATTGTAGGAAAATCAATCGGCAGACACGAGCGGGCAAAGTATTAATAATGTACTTTGAAACTCGCTTCGACTTCGGCATCGGGCGTCTGATACCTCATTGGGCAGGTAGAGTTCTCTTATCAAAAACGCCAGAATACTCGTGTGTATGCAGGTTTAATAGATATTCCCAAATCGGAAATTGGCGAGATTGTTGACCACGATCCTCAATCTTGACCTACAGTCATGCATCTTCCTATCTCGAAGGCAAAGATCAAATGCCTTTTTTCATTGGACAGTGCCGTACATTGATGCCCCGATTACGACTTTCAACCTGTTTTTGGCGTTGATGAATTTTTTTCCACACGATATGTTGCTTTATGAAAACATACCTTATTCATTTCGTTCATGACCTTCTCCAATTCAGTGCATGATTAAATGCTTCCTATCATTGGCTACTGCCCAATTTTAGCCGGTGTACGCAAGCGCGAATCCTTCACAAACCTTTTGTTAATAGAATGGAAAAGGCGCAATTTCTCAATGGGGACATCTCCCTCGAATATGCAGGTGAATTTTTACCCGATGTGCTTTGGAATTTGATAACAACCTGTGTGTGACCGCGGCGGCCAAGATAAGCTACTCCGAATACGGCACTTGCTATCACACCATGATAAGATAAAGGAAGTTTCGTCATTGACAGCTCTCGAATAACAATATAAGTCAACAGCATTCTCCCTCTTTCGTCACATCATCAACACAAAGACTTAAAATGTCTAAAAAGTTACAAACCCATATCTCGGTGCAAGCCTTGCAAGAGGATAAAATAGGACTCGATACGAGTTCAGAAGTCGCAACCACTGATGGTACCAAAACCAAAAGAGGTTTGAAAACCAGGCATATTCAGTTGATTGGTTTGGGCGGTGCTATCGGAACTGGTCTTTTCGTTGGTTCCGGTTCCGGTTTGGCGACTTGTGGCCCTGGTGGCTTATTGGTCGGATACCTCATTTTGTCCGTTTTCATTTGGAGTATTTTGAACCAGTTAACTGAAATTGCTACGTTAACGCCGCTTCATGGTGAAGCCACGTTATACGGTATGTCCAGAAGATACGTTAGCAGATCATTTTCATTCACCAGTGGTTGGAATATTTTTTACGGTCAGGCGATGATTGCACCTTCTGAGATCACCGCTTGTGCTTTCGTTATTCAGTATTGGAGTGACGCAAACCCCGCTATCTGGATCAGTATCTTTTTGGTTGTCACGATACTCATTAACGTGATGCCTGTCAACTTCTTTGGTGAGTCGGAATTTTACGTTGCCATCATCAAGATCTTATGTCTCGTTGGTTTGATCATCATGGGCATTGTCATTTTCTTTGGAGGTGGACCAAACCAACACGGTGTTTTGGGCTTCAAATACTGGAATCATCCAGGTGCCTTCACGGAACATTTAGTTGGAGGCACCACTGGTAAGTTCTTGGCTTGTTGGTCTGGTATCATTAAGGCCGGATTCTCTTTCATTTTGACCCCTGAGTTGATCATTTCGTGTACTGCTGAAGCTGAGTACCCTAGAAGAAATTTGCCAAAGCTTGCTGGAATCTTCCTTTACCGTTTGGCGTTTTTCTACATCTTGGGTGTTTTGGTCATCGGTGTAATTGTTGCTTACGATGATGCTGACTTGATGGGTGCTATTTCTTCCGGTGCCTCCAGTGCCAAGGCTTCTCCTTTCGTCATTGGTATGACTAATGTCGGAATTCACACCTTGCCTCACATTGTGAACGCCTGTATCCTCACTTCCGCTTACTCATGTGGTGCTTCTATGGCCTACGGCTCCTCAAGAGGCTTGCACTCTTTGGCTTTACAAGGCGATGCTCCAAAAATCTTTTCCAAGACAAATAGATTCGGTGTTCCAATTTACGCCGTTAGCGCCAGCTGTGCTTTCTTGCCATTGGCTTACCTTAATTGCTCGCTGTCTGCCTCGACTGTGTTCAACTGGCTCACGAACATTGCTACCATCTCTGGTTTCATCTCGTGGATTTTCGTCAGTATCACTTACATTCTGTACCGCAGGGTCATCGACTTTCACGACTTGAACGACAGAGTTCCATACAGACCACCTTTCCAAAAGGTGGGTGCCTACGCAAGTGTGTTCTTTTTCACCCTTTTGACCTTGACAAATGGATACAGTGTGTTTATTGGTGACAACTGGAATACTTCTGACTTCTTCACCGCTTATATCACCGCCATCATTGTCGTCGTTCTTTATGGCGGAAGTGTACTCATCAGAAGAGAGTGGCAGCTTCAAATCCCTCCTGACCAGGTCAAGGTGCAAGACATTATTGATCTTGCCGACGAAGAAGAGGCTGACCACAAATCCGAGTTTGAGGCCAAGATGGTAAACAGAACTGGTTTCTTGTGGAAGGTCTTTTACTTTATTTTGTAAGTATATTCAACAAAATTAGCATGTGCTACTATTTCAATATTTCGCTTGTAAGCAAAATAATTTTTTCGTTTGTAGAAAGCCGAATGCAAGTTTTTGATTTGACTGGGGCGCCACAGACACCTCCTAGAGAGACTAAGTTGACCGTTGTACTCCATCGCTTTAATCATCCATGATCTCTCAAGATCAAAAAAACACCTGCAGTGCACTATGTGAATATGAATCTACTTTCCAAATATAGTTTTGAGTCTAGCTGTATTGAACTTAACCGAATCCTATACTCTATATGCTAGCTTTATCCAAAGTTTAGTTTTCACCAGGAATAGGTCTAACCTCTGGAACGGTGATGACTCCCTTAGCTTCCTTAGTCTTCATTTGAATGACCTTCAACATGTTGTAAACAATGGTCAAGATTGGGACGTCAACGCCATTTTTGTGAGCAATCTTGACCGCGTTTCCAACAATCACCTCCAATTCAATGTAGTTACCCTTACGGAGGTCAACCAACATGGAAGGCGTGTAGTAAACACCATCGTCGGAGTGAATCATAAAGTCAATGATGCTTTCGTCCAACACAACGCCATCGGACTTGGCAGCGACCACGACTTCCTTCATGGCACCTCTCACCAAAGAGTCGATACCTCCGAAGAGGTCCAAACGGCCAACGTCAACGTTAAGCAAGGTAGAAATCGAATTGAGAGTGGCGTTGTAGACCAACTTTCTCCATCTGGTGAACTTGACGTCTTCATCGTACACACATTCGTTCTTGCCGTTGTGGTACAATTCAACAAAGTCACGAGCAGCCTTTTCTTGGGCCTCCTTGGAGACGTTCTCGTTGTAGAAGTAACCCACCTTCAAGAAATCGTGGATCTCGTGCTCAATGACACCACCGTGGTTGGAAGAACCAATCATGGAGACACCACTCAAGATGATGTTCTTTGGGTACTTGGCAAAGAAGTCGATCTCGATGCCAAGGCCGTTTTGCAAAAGAAGGATCTTGGTAACTTCTGGAGTGACAACAGGCTCAACCAACTCCTCGAGCTTAACAATGTCTGGTTGGTTCTTGGTGGAGATCACCAAGTAATCGAATGGTCCGTGAGGAGCCGCATCTTGGAGGGACTTGACCACGTGCTCGGGCTTGTAGGACTCGATGAGGCCGTAGTCACAAGAGTTGATCTTGAAACCGTTCTTGATCACGGTGTCGTAGTCAGATCTCACCACAGTGGTGACCTTGGTGTCCTTGCGCAAGTCCAATGCGTAAGCAGCCAAGGTGCCAACACCGCCAGAACCGAGAAGAAGAATTTTAGTCATTGTTGTGAGAGATTGTGTTGAGGGATTAGTAAATAATTGATAAGAAAAAAAGAGGGTGGTGGATAGCGAGAAGATATAGGCTGGCGGGCGCTATCGCCGTGGTGCATATGAGATTAGATATAGCGCGTAGGGACTAATCGGGAAATGGCTTAATGCGGTAATTGGCGTCCACATAGATACGAGCGCCTTCTGCCGGTTTCAGTTTCCGTTCCCATCGACTATTACTCGGGCAATTGGCGCCTCTGTGGAACTCTTCAGCCTCTGCACCATGTTTAGCACAATGAATGTTAACACGCTTCAAACCGTGGAGGAGTCGACTCTTCCGTTACTGGTGCAACTCCCACCGTCCAAAGTCAACCGCTTCTTTGGTTCCCGATCTCGATCGAACACCGGATGTTTGACGTGCCGAAAAAGAAGGTATGTGTCTCGCGATAAGCTTTGAGCGACCCAAACTAACCTTCAGAAAACGCTGCGATGAGCGGTACCCGGTTTGCACCTACTGTGATCTGCGGTCAAAGACATGTTCATGGCCAGCGAAAATGCACCAGAAGCACAATGTTAAGCACGAAGAGGAAGATTCGAAACCCGGCGTGATTATCGATGCCAAGGCAAAGGCTGTCGAGGGGGCAGGCGGAAGCCGGTCTAAGGCGCCGATAGTGAAAATGAAGACGGTTGAATCGGGCGAGTCGGTGAGCCCAGTCAAAGTCGCCCAGTCGTCTCAGTCGATGGTGGGGTCTGCTGGATCATCCGGTTCCAGCGCACCCAATCAATCAAGCTCAACGCGCCCAGCTCGTCCAAGTCCGCCGGCTTCAGCACTTCCGTCAACCGAGAGTCTGCAATCAGTGTTTACCGGCACCGCAAAATCTGATATCGCACATGCGGATCTACATGGCGGGGCTGGTAGCGGTATCTTGGGCGATGTGGCATTGGATCCTTGCGATGTGGGGGATATGGAGCCCGCGGATGCGGACATTGGAGCGTCGCTCCAAATTCTCTCAACCAAATGTGATGACTTCTTGCCCATCAGTCTCGACGAGATTTCGCCGTTTGGCGATTTCGGCTATCCCTTTCGAATCCTGCCGGGATTTCTGTTCACGTCGAACCTCGACTCCGAGGGAACGCTCTTCTTGGAGTACTACCGAGAGAAGTATTGCAGCTTCGTGTCGATTGCCCCAATGACTCTGAACTACTTTCTCAAGACGTTTTTCAGTCTTGCCACGCGCAAAAAGTCCATTCTCTATGCGTTGACTGCGTGGGGCGGCTTCTACTTGGAGCTTAAAAAACCCCAGCCGGACTACTCCCGGCCATGGCTATACATGCAGAGGGCAGCGAAGCTGATGTGTGATGAGATTGGAAGCGTGTTGAAGCCCACTACCGATGACGACTTCTTCACCCTCTTTGCACTCTACCTCATCTTCATCGGCATTGAGGTGTGCACCGGCGACGTGGACAACTGGTTTCAGTTCCATCAAAGATGCGTGCAGCTCCTTCGCTCGTCCGGGGGCCCGGCCCAGGTGGCCCAGCGCTTCGGCTACTCGAACGACATCAAGTTCATGCTCTCGGACTTCAAGTACCACGATCTACTTCTGTCGGACGCGCTCACCGGCGGCACCCACTTCAGCCTCAGCGAGTTCGACACGGTCTTGTGCGACGGCGACAAAGAGTACGGCATTGATCCGCTTCACGGGACAATTGCGCCTATCTACAACATCATGGGCCAGATAGGGAATGCCAAAGTGGAGGTCAAGCGGTTGATGGAGGCGATCGAGCAGTTGGAGATGCAAGGGCAAGAGGCATACGAGGAGCGCATCAACTACTACGACACCCTGGAGCGGTTGTGGCGCGATCTCAATGCCCAGATTGATAACTGTAGCCCGTGGAAGTCGCACGTCCGTATGTTGTCGCGCGACCAGACCCAGCTCAGTCTCCATATGGCTCTCTTCGAGCTCTACACCTACATCTGCCGCATCCAGCTCGGCGCCTCCATCTTGTGCGAGCCGCCATCCAACATTCTCCAGCAGCGTATGTTGTTGAAAGCTTTGATGCTCGTGGACTTGCTTATCGAAACCCCACTCAACGTATCGCTCTTGCTTCCGCTTGTGGTGTGCGGCGTCACTTGCTGGCGTGCCTACGACCGTGAAAGCATGCGTCACCGGTTTCAGCTTCATCGCGATATGTACTCGCTCGGAAACCTGAAACGCGTGCAAGAGATTGTGGAGGAGATCTGGCTCGCGAACCCGACCGGCGACGTATGCATTGACTGGCCTGAGTTCGCCAAGGAACACGGGTGGTCACTCTGGGTCGGTTAGATGCAGGACAGTCACCCTGGTGGGCTAAGCCGGACAATGATCATGCTTTGAAGGAGGGCTTGGTGGTAAGCAATGTCTCATTGCCGCATATACCGATAGCTGTGTACGATTTTTCAATGAAAGGGTTAGAGACAAGCATGACGTCCATGACCCTGGTCCCTCGAGCTATGCATTGTGCAGTACAGATCCACTATCATCACTCCCGAAAGGAAACCCTGCCAAAGGTCTCAGCAGAGTCACCCTAAGTTTTTAATGACATACACGTGATACAACAAAAAGTGACTAGACGTGGTTCCCAGGGTGCTGGGGTCAACGCTCGAGCGTGGTAGTTATCGTGCTCGCACTGATGGGTAACTACGGTTGTTAGGATGTTTCGTGGTTCAGGCGATCGACATTGGTATGTGTCGCTTGCCGGTTAATGTCCCGCTCCAGACTGGTTTTCCATTTCTGATCTCCGGTGGCACTTGAGTCATCCCCGACGGGGTCTTCTTATTGCGCAAGTGCGCCGTCACGCACATAGTCAGTTCGGGGCACACAACCTGTACCGCATATCGCGTAAAAAGCAGTGTATAAAGATAAACGTCCAGAACACTTGATAACAAAATTCTCACCATATTTCCTTACCCGAACCCACCTCTTTAGTTGGTTCCTGGTCTTTTCGCTTTTGAACCTAAACTATCCTTGGGCCCCATTGACCTTTATATATTGATCTAACCATCGCACCCATAATCTAAATGACAGACTCCGTCTCCATCACTGCAGAAAAAGACGCCTACCTCAAGCCGGAAATCATCATCAAGGATTTTGCCCGAACTTACCCTACCCCGCCCAACAATGGCTACCAAAATTTTCTCACGGCCTTGGGCAAGTGCTTCGGCTGCTGTGGTATGTTCTGCTGCTGCTGTGAAAACCCATACAGAACCGTAGACCAGGGTGAAGTGGGCTTGGTGCAAACTTTTGGTGCCTTGTCGCGAACCGTGGAGCCAGGAACTTCCTACGTCAACACTGTCACGGAAAAACTAACCCGGGTCAACATCAAGATCAACACTCGTGAGTTACCAGCGCAATCTTGCTTCACCCGGGACAACTTGACGGTGCAAATCACCTCGGTGGTGTACTACAACATTATCGATCCGCAAAAGGCCATTTTTTCCATCTCTGACATCCACAGCGCCATTACCGAACGAACCCAGAACACAATGAGGGACGTTGTCGGTTCACGTACCTTGCAAGACGTGGTAGAAAAGCGGGAGGAAATCGCCGAGTCCATTGCCGAAATCATCTCCAAAACCGCGTTCGAGTGGGGTGTGCACATCGAGTCCATCTTGATCAAGGATCTCACGCTACCTGCCAGTGTGCAAGACTCGTTTGCCAAGGCTGCTGAAGCCAAGCGTATCGGTGAGGCGAAAATCATCAACGCCAAGGCGGAGGTGGAGAGCGCCAAGCAAATGAGGAAGGCGTCCGACATTTTGAGCTCGCCTGCCGCGTTGCAGATCCGTTATCTCGAGGCGCTCCAGGCCATGAGTAGAAACCCGGGCACTCGTGTGATTTTCATGCCCAGTGCCGACTCGATCGAGAAGATCGTGCACCTGCAGGGCAACCACCAGCAATCGGCACCCATTGCCGAGGAGGTGACTCCAAACAACACGGGGCGTCACATCGTGGAAACGGTGCTGATGCAGGAGGCTTTGCTGTAGTACCCCAAATGCGGATATGGTGTTGACGCAGGTTGAGGTACACTGCTTCCTTTTCTCGCATGGATATCGTGAAATATAAGCCCACAGTTACAATTTGCAGTAGGCCGCCCCTGTGCCATAGGTAGTGTCACTTGAAGCAATGACAATCGAGTTGAAAGTATTGCCAATCGAGTTGAATACAAGAACCATTGAGTTAAAGACATTGACCATCGAGTTGAAAGCGACGCACAATCCCCAATGGCGAAGACTAAGTGAAGGCCTATTATGCCAATGTGGAGAGAATACGTCTTTCGCGCCCGAACTGGCCAACGCGCTGACAGCCGACGTGATCAAGCTCATGCTTATGCTCAGCCCCTTGTGGTACCCTGCGTGGGAGTTCGAATCGAGACACTGATACACTAGAAACACCGATGCGGCACTTGACACATTACTGCGCCACTTGAAACATTGTGCCATTAGAGCCGGCAACGTGGGCGAACTCTTGCGGCGAAAATGATTTGTCATATATCGTAGGTATGACAATGTAGCGACATGCGCGCCGATCATCCGTGTCCATAGCACACACCACATTGCTCGTTTATATCTCCGTCAACTCATAGGAGTTCCATAATATTGGGGTAATGGGTGCTAAGTGGCTCTCCTTTTGTTTGCTCGGGCAAAGTACCGTTCCCGCGCACGTAGAAGATCCAGGGCCAGAACCTTGGAGGCAAAGTTCGTCTCAGGCCCTACACGGGCAGATGTAGCGGGGCCGGGAGTGGACACGGTTCCGCTCTCCTCCAGTCCCACCATTGCCTTGTATGTGTCACTCTCGAACGCCACAAGCCCCGCGGCCTGCTTTCGTTGCATGGTGATCAGAGCGTGTCTTCTTTCCGCATCGCGAATCTTTTTCTGCTCTAGCAAAGCGCCGAGGTACCGGGGCGCAGACGAGACCTGCTTGGGTTGCTGGGGCGGTTCGGCCGCGCGGCGGATGATCGCGAAGTCCGATTGCGTTTGGTCGAACTGTGTTTGATCGGCGCGGTGCTGGTCGGCCACCTTGCGGGTTTTTCTTGTCATGGCGTCCTCAAACAGCTCCAGCTCGGCCGACTCGAGATTCACCCGTTTGCGTGTGACCGTCTTTTGTTTGAGCTTCTTCAACATGGCGCACAGTAGACTTATCAAACCGCGCGCATGTCCAGCATATCCTCCGCCATATCCTCCGCACTCACATGTCCACCGCACTCACATGAAAAGCGCCAGCCCCACAACCACTGGAACACCGTCCGCGGAAATGTGGCTCTTCCAGCTCGTTGCCATCGTAATCCGGCAAGCGCACCAATCTCGCACCGCCCCCAACAAACATACCCCGGCGCCTCTCCGCCCTCCACTCTGATCTGACTGCACACAATGGTGCACCCTGGTCCACCATTCACTCGGCCTCAGTCCCATCCTCCTGTACCTCCCAACCGTATTTACCGACCGCCTCGTCTACCGCCGCAAGACACCACAACCGCCCGTCACTGTCTGCCATTCACCACTGCCTAGCATACAACTGTCCGGCATCTGCCTCTTTAACCCCAGTCTGCCGCAGCCTACCAGAATCCACCCCCAACATCCAACCACCACTCCCTCCCGCCCAGCTTCTCCCATTCCACGATGGACACCCAACTCGACTGGCTCAGCACCATGGCTGCAAGCCACAGCAGCCTAGCGCCTCCGGCTGTGTCGTTCGGCGCATCCACCCCGTCGTTGCCGCGCGGAAACCACCACCAGCCTGTTGTCAGCGCCCTGGCAGACGACGTGCGCGTGCCGCCCAGTGACGGCGACGACAGCGTGCCGCTCTCGCTCACGGCACGGGAGCTCACTTTGGAAGAGTCCAAAACGTACATGCGGTGGTACCTGGACATCTTGGCCCGCACCAACCTGCGCACCATCACCATATACGACGTGTACCACTTCTTGAGCAACTTCCGGTTGTCGGCAGAGGTGAAGCAGAAAATCAACCGCATCTTCGTCAAGATATTGGAGCTGATCAATATCGGCGAGTTTTTCGCCTTGCTTCGCGTGGTCAGCCACACTCTCGAGGGCAAGGAACCCACGCGCCTGTTGGTGCGCCACAAGGCCCCGGTGCCCGTGCCGGTGCTGATTCTCCTGAAAAAGCGCCAGTCGGACGACCGCGAAGAGACCCACAACACGCCGCCGCCCGCCCCGGCTCAGCCCCTTGACCTTGACCTGTTCACCCAGTTTATGCTCACGGGCGAGCGCCCGGGCGACCGCGTTCCCCGCCCCAAGAAACTCAAGAGCGTCAAGTTTACCGACCAGATCGTGTCGGACGTTCACGCCGTATCGACCTCGCCCCCGCCGCCCGCGCCGTTGGACTACAGCTTGCCCATGGACCAGCTCATGCTGCACCTCAACCATGCGCGCGCGCCTCTCTCGCCCGACCCGGAAGAGAAACAGATCCTCGCAGACATGGCCCCCCAGATCAACCACTTCCGCAACCTCCACTCCGTCGACACCATGCTGGTCGATGGCGTGCCGGAAAACATCCACGTGAACATCGGCCTGCCCCGCCCGCCACTGCCAAACCTGTCGCCCGCGCCGCTCCAGCCCAATATGACGGGCCCCGCACAGATGCGCCACATGGCAAACCTTCTGGCCCTCCGGCCCAACGTCACAGGGCCCGCGGACATGGCCCGCCACTCGGCTCTAGAAACCGCGCAGCCCGTCTCGCTCCATTCCTTCACCGCCCACATGACGCCGGATACCGCCGCCAATACCTCCGCCAACGCGCGCATCACTGGCTCTGGCGACCCGCGCCCCGCCCCTTCGCACCTGCCCGACCCGCCGCGACCTCCCGTGCCGGCCCGCCGCGCACGCTCGCTTTCGCTGCCGAATCCGGTTCAGCCCCCGCCCGTGGCCTCTGCCGCGCCTGCGTTTGGCCTGCGCTCGGTGTCTCTGTCGCCCGCGCCTCCGTTGCCGCCCAAGTCGCCCCCCGTGCGCGGCTCGTTGTCGCCCCCTCCTCCTCCATCCCGTCGCAGAGGCGCTTCCTTGGCTTCTTCCCCGGCTCCACTCGGCTCCATCGACGGAATCATGGCTCATCACCCATCTTTACGCAACCCTGCCCTCTCTAGCGCCGCTCCCTCGCCCCCGGACCCCCACTCTATATATCAAAACTCGGATTCCAGCTCCAGCACCGCTAACATCTTGGACGACCTCAAGGCACTCCAGGAGGAGGTAGACAAGATCCGCAACATGGCCGGTGGCTTCTAGTTTTGGGTCAGAGCCGCACCTGGCAATCCTTGGGCCTGTTTTATCTTAACTGTGCGGGAGGTTTTGTCATTTTGGCTCCCATTTTGCGTTCTGGAACGCCGCCTCTCCTCTTTGCCATGACACCCAAAAACTACGCGCGGTTAAAGACGCTTGCATTGTATATACACTTCTTGTCACACCGGGAGCTCATACTAGTCTTCAAGCGCCTCGTTGGCCTCCTTCAATCTGGCAATCTTCACCAACGGCGCTAATGTCGACACATCATCACTCTCAAGAATAAACTTATCCTGGAGCAACTGATCTGCGGTTCCTCTTTTCTTTACATCAACTTGTAAGCATGACGCCAAAAACTTCTTGATATCGTAACTCAACGCCTCAGGTTCCTTCAACCGCGGTGTGCCGTTGGTGGCAATTAAGTACAACGCCCGGAGCGGAGTTTCGTTCAAGTAGGGTGGCTCTCCTTCAATCATCTCGATCACCATGATACCCAACGACCAGATATCCACCTTCGGTCCGTACTCTTTCCGAGAAACAACTTCGGGAGCCATCCAGTAGGGTGTACCTACCATGGTCGTTCTCTTTAAATTGAGCTCATTGATTTGTGCACAGAATCCGAAGTCGGTCATCTTGATGTTTCCATCAACGTTAAGCAAAATGTTGTCTGACTTGATGTCTCGGTGTATCACACCCTTGCTGTGCAAGAACAGGAGACCCTTGAGCGTTTCACGGCATACCGCTCCAATCTGGCCCTCTGTCATCACACTATGTGTGACAATTTCTGTTAAAGATCCACCCTCCATGTACTCCATCACAACCCATAATTCTCCCTTTAAGAGGTACGAGTCAATATAATTCACAATATTGGAGTGTTTACTACCCTTCATTACCAAGATCTCATTGATGATAAGCTCCTTCTTTGGCTGCTGCTCGAGGTTCATCTGCTTGATTGCCACAACGTCAGACAGTCCGGCCACACGAGAAATGTAAACGCCTCCAGATGCACCTTGGCCAACTTTCTTCAAATCTTTGTAATAGTCATTCGGGTCACCCGCAGAACAGATTGATTGTAACTTGCTGATGATTTGTTGGTTTTTGCGTAGCTTCTCCTCGCGCTTCTTTTGAGCCAAAAGAGCGGCTTTCTTGGTATCGCGTACTGGCTGTTGAGAGTCTTGATCCCTTCTGCGCGGTGGCTCATCTTCATGTGCTTCATCTTTTTGATGACGCTCATTTTTCTCTTCAAAGGTCGGAGGTATCTCGCGCGTGCGCTCTTCCTTTGGAACGGGCGGAGGTGGTGGTTGACGGTGCGATGTGAATTCCAGAATTTTTGGCGTTACAGAGTTGAACGTGGATGCAGGTGCAATCGGGGCAGTCGTATTGGCTCTCTGGTCGACCTTGGTTTGTGACGCAAGAGAGTAACTGTGAGACTTTGACTTTGGGATCAGGAATTGCTGTTGTGCTGGTGGCTTGGGTAGTTTCGCATTAAAAGCCTGAGACGTATGATACACGTTCTCGGTCTTGGGAGTGGTACTGCCTGGTTTGACAGACTTAGACGAGTTCGATCGCATGCCCATAAAGCTGGACTTCTTAACGGACAGCGGCGTTATTGCGACATCTCCTGCTGATGACGTTTTGGGGGTAGCAGGTGGCCTGGGGGCAGGTCTGCTTGGGATAAACTGACTGCTTTCGCCTGTATTTATCGCCAGACTGGTCGTAGTGTTTCTTACTTTTTGTGCGGAAATCTGCGGAGGGGAGATGAATGTCTTGGGCGATGTAATCGGGTCAAACAATCCAGATGACTCGACGGGAGTGGAAGGATGCGGCGAATTGCTTGCAGAATTGGATGGTGAGTCTGTTCTCAGGCCCAGGTTGCTCGAGGACAAGTGCTCGGTTTGCTTGAATTTTTTGAATGCGTTTTCATCCGTATTTTCATTAGTGTCCTGGTAGAATGCAACAATGTCCATAACGGCTTGAGGGTGTTGTTGCTGCTCAATTTTGGAAATGCCACTTGCACTCAATAAACGCTCCCATTCAATCGGCAAGCCGGTGTAGGAGCCATTCTGATCCACGCCAACATGAGCAACGTGCTTTGCATTGAAAGGCGTACTGATTTTCAAACTGAGCTCAGGCGAAGCTGCAGGGTTTGACGGAGATGCATTGCTGTTCTTCGTTTTGCCAAACATTGACGATAACACGCCTTTCATACGGCCACCGCCACTCTTGCGTTTTTTGCCGGAGCTAGCCTTAGGGGCTGACACGCCCATGCCAAGGCCGGGCGACAGCATTCCAGGGCTGGACGTGGCAAATATACTGGAGTGTTGCGTCATAGGGGTCGTGATAGACCGCTGAGGAAAAGAGGATGCCGTATTGGGGTATGGTGATGTGGTGTTGACCGCTGTGGCAGTTTTTGGCTGTTCAGTGTCAATTATCTTGTATGAACTCTCTGGAGGCGGTGGAGGGGGATTGCGGATGACCGTCAGAGTCGAGACCACGCGCGAATCACCCAAGTTCTGGATATTGAGGCCGTTTGCCAGCTCCATGAGTGAGGTTGAATGGCTGAAGTCTCTGTCGGTGTCGTCATCGTCATCAACGGAGTCGTGCACCGTGGGAATCTTTCCCAAAGCATTAGCATCATTGATGTTTGGCGGTTCAGCAGTAGACAAAGAAGAGAAGCTTTGGCGCGAGCCGCCATTACTGTCCAAAAGGCGCGCCACGTCCACATCACCGGTGACATTGTATGAGGGCTTGCCTGGGTCTAGCTGAGGCTTATAGTCGGAGAGATCGGGTGAGTTGAGGTACGGACTGTCGCCAGCAATTTTCTTGTACAAAGAGCTGGGTGCAGATACCGGAAGTGGCTCCTGCAAAGATCCGATGGATGCGGGGCGCGGAGGCGTCTTTGAGCCTTGGCTAAACTTCCGTGCGGTTGCGTGGCCATGAGAGTCAGCAATGTCAAGGGCTTCTTCGAGGTCAGCTGACCTGGAACCATCGCTCACGGTTCTTTTATCGATGGGCATTGTGTCCGCAGCGGATTCTGATTCGGCGAGGACAACATCGGTTGCCGTCTCACTATCCAGGGCGTGTTCCTTGTCGTCCAGCACCTGACGCGCTGGAGTTGATGTGTCTTTCGCAGCGCCAGCCAGCGTCTCCTTGTTCTGGGGAGTCTCTGGGATCTCAGCGTTCTCCGGTTTCTCAAGACCCGATAACGCGCTTTCATCTCGTGGATGGGATGGTCCTACGAGTGTCTGTCTCTCGGGGGTCCGGGGGGCGGCGTCGGAGATTCCAAGACCCAAAAGCAGCGGCAGCAAGAGCTGGGGGGTTTCGGGGGCTGCGTGAGAGCCGTGTTTTTCGTCTTGCACCAGGGAGCCCGAGTGGCGCGGATCGAGAGGCTGTTCCGACAACAGCCCGCGGTGCAGAGTGGGTCTGGCCAGCAGTGCGGGCGAGGGGGGCAGCAGCGCCAGCGCCAGCGTGCGCGCCACAAGCACGGGGCTGCCCAAGCCGCCGTGCGGCTGGTTCAACTTACCGGCCAAGTTGTCATACAGGTTGTTGTTGGAATTGGACTTCAAGCCAGTGAAGTCGTAGGTGCCCGGCATGCGCGGCAACGAAGACGGCGTATCATCTGCGACGAGGAAACGGTCGCCGGGCGTGTGAATTGGATCAGAGTCGGCGTGGTCGGGGTCGGTGGGGTCTGGGTGGGAGGAGGCAAATTGAGTTGGGGTTGAGTGGGCGGAATCGGAAGCCGGCACGGCCACGGGGTCAGCGAGCACAATGTGTTCGAATGCATGGGAAATGATGGAAGCGGACGGCGGCGTGTGGGCGTCTGACGAGGGGGACGATGCATCCTCTCGCGACATTGTAGATGATTAGAGAGCCTGGTAGTAGGAGGTGGTGCGCACTCTGGGACAGAAGAGTAGCAAAGGCGCAGAAGTGCGGGCAGTGGGGCAGGAGGTGGGGTGCCTTGCGGGACGGAAATTAAATGAAGGAACGGCCGGCGGGCGGTGGTTTGTTATCTAGGGCGAGAACAAATTTTGTGGATTGTTTTTTAGCTCGGGCCCTATGTGCAGAGGGATATGATGTGCACTTCTCACGTGGGGCTGGAGCGCCTGTCTGGGGCGGCGGCCGCTCGCGTCTCGCGGCCGAACGGTTGACTCGGGTGACTGGATGCCTACAAAGCACTGCTGGCATCTGGCTCGAGTTTTGGTGACCCGTGGGCAAGCGTCACTGGGCTTCGACCCAAGTGGTGTACTGGTGTGGCCCGATCGGGTGCGGGTTTACGTTCTCCGGTGTACGGGTGCACCAGGGAAGCGGGGCAAGGCATGGTCGGGACTGGCGAAGAGCCAGCGAGCGGGCTCGGGCCGCATACGTGTGATTGTCGTCGCCACACCGAGCCTTGCCGAAGAAGACGCGACTGGCAAACCGCTGACGCCAGGAAAACCCGAACGTCGCCTCCTGCACACGCCTCCTCCAACCAAATGCGACTGAAAATTCGCCTGCTCCAACCCTCGCTTGTATCCCCACGTATATTCCTTAGACTTTCAGTATGTGGCTTCCCCGCTCGCGTGGCACCTGGTGCTTTACTCTAGCCCATTTTGGGGGAGGCATTCGCGCCGCGACACTGGGCCCTCGAACCTACTAACCTCCAGCGAAAAATGTCCGAACACAAAACAGAAGTCTCCTCCACGTCCCAAAACTTGTTAAACGACAAGGTACGTTTCTCCGCTCTATGGCACATGCCTAGTGCTTCGTCGCATACTAACATATAGTGGGACCTTGTCTTGTCCAACACCTTGATCAAGACCGGCTTGGGTTTTGGCGGTGGTGTTTTGGCGTCCATCCTCTTCTTCAAGAGGAGAAGCTTCCCTGTCTGGGTGGGTGTCGGCTTTGGCTTGGGCAGAGGCTACTCTGAAGGTGATGCGATCTTCAGATCTAACCATGGCGTTAGAACCTACAAGGCGTAAGTCATACACTGCATGAATAAAACAATAGTACCGTCTTTTTGTAGCCGCTAACCTGAGTGTTTCGGATCCTTCCCCGTGTCTGCGTTATCTGACGATTGACTCGACTGCTTTTCTCGGCATGGGTCTCCTGTGCGCCCATGTAGTGGGCCGCTGACCGTTGCCCATTGGTTTGCACCGAAATTGCCGTGGCTATCGTTGGGTTGCTGTTCAGCAGAAACTCTCTGTGAATATTCTGAGCACTTTATGCATATTCGGGTGTTTTTTCAGCCTTCGGATTGGCCTTCGACCCATGTATGCGAAGCTAATGTGACTTGGTACTTTGAGCATTTTGTTCAATTGCGCATATTTTACGTTTCAAGTATAAAACACAGGCAGCCAAAAAATACTCTACCTCTCTTTCTGTCGCCAATTGGCCTACGGTTCGCTGCCAGTATACAATCCTTTCACCAGCTCCAATAATGTCTACAATTTGTCTCAGTTTGAGCGTATCTTCCCCCACATTCATCAAGGCGGAACTGTGCACGCGCATCAGACTAAGTTTATCGCACCAGACCATGTTTATCGCGCCAGACACCGCCTTCTTTTTGGGATGTATGGATTTTTTCCATACCTTTATAAGCGCTTATCCTCATGTGTTATCAGTTGATTATCGTGTTGTAAAAGGCACTTCATGATCAGCAAGTGTGTATTAAAAGAAAGCCAAATCTTCTTGAAAAAGATAATAAACTAGAACAGCATCTGGTCTCTCAATTAAGTAATTTCCCTCTGAGCTGTGGCAGTTTACTGCGAATAAGCTAAATTTAACACTTCTCCACACTTCAGTCTTTCTGATGCCTCAAAAGAAACCCAAGAGATTAGAAGATTCGGATGCCAATTCTTCCCTAAAAGATGCTTCAAGAACCTCGGATAGACATTCGGGTGCTATCCGCTTGCCCTTATCGCTTCCCAGCACTCCGTTACTCCACATGTCCGGTTTACTTACTGATAAGTCCAAACAAGCCGATGCGGGCTGTGGCAAAGAATCCACATTGGCGCGCATAAAATCTCTAGGCAAAATTGACTTGAAGTCTCTTATTCTTCCTCGGGGATTGCTCCTCTCCCCCCCTGACCCACTGGACGACGTTCACTCCCTTACAACCTCCCGTACCAACAGGTCCCTCGGTCTGAGACTTTTGAACATTGGCCATAGATCTCTTGCACAAAAAAACTACTATGACGACTTCACCACTATAGACTGGGCCAAGGCTTTTATCCAAACCAACGAGTTCAACTACGAAGTCAACCGTGGGGTAAAGATTAAGCACGAGGGAAATGATCCAAGTGAGCGACCCACAACCACTATACTGTACAGCAAGCGATATTACTATCTGCTTGGAAAGTGGATCTTAACTGTCGCCATTTCATTATCGTTCGCTCTCATTGCTTATTTCATAGATAAGATCGAGATATTGTTGGTGGGAGCAAAATACGGTTACTGCCGCACAAATTGGTTTGCCAGCCAGGTTTCGTGCTGCTCAAATATATCCCCAGAAGAATCCTGCCACGACTGGATATCCTGGTCCTCGTTCTTCTCAGAAAGCCTGTTCGCTGGCTTTATCAAGCTCGACTACTTGATTTATATTGCTCTCACGGTGCTATTTGCAACTTGCGCCTGCCTTATCACCTTAACCACAAAAATACCCTCCCGCTTACCGAATCTAGATGAAAATTTGTTACGTCCTCAATCCAGTGCGAATCATTCAGATACCCCAGACTCTCCTATCGATGAAACGCAACAGAGATCAAAAGTCAAGAAAGCTGAACTTGATGCATCCAAAGAATCTCCCCCGAAACTCATATACACTGCGGCTGCATCGGGGGTGCCTGAAGTGAAAACCATCTTGTCTGGATTCGTGATAAGAAGGTTTCTTGGAGGTTACACTCTTTGTGCCAAGACAATAGCATTAATTTTGGCAATTGCATCAGGAATGGCGCTTGGAAAGGAAGGTCCATATGTTCATTTGGCCACATGTGTGGGAAATATAATGTCGAGACTTTTTCCCTTCATCAACGAAAACGACTTAATGAAAAAGCAAATTTTGTCTGCAAGTGCATCATCAGGCGTTGCCTTAGCATTTGGATCGCCATTAGGAGGGGTTTTATTCATACTAGAGGAGATTAACCACTATTTGCCCTCTACACAATTATTCCTCATTTTCATCTGCGCAATGACTTCCACTCTTTTTTTAAAGTTCTTGAACCCGTACGGAACGGGAAAAACGGTTTTGTTTGAGCTCAACTATGAATCAGACTGGAAGACGAGAGAAATCCCTTTTTTTGTTTTACTTGGAATCGCAGGCGGTATATTTGGCGCATGTTTCGTGAAATTCACTAAATGGTGGCCAAAGCACTATAGACTGCGGGGCTTTTTCAAGATACCATTGGTTGATGTACTCACAGTAAGTATAGTTACTGGATTGGTTACATATTGGAATCCATTCACTAAGCAAGCCTCGTCGGAGTTGATACTAGATCTTGCAACATCCTGCTCTTCCGAACCAGATTCCCGGCTTTGTCCAACTGAGCCGGATCAGTTTCAGTTGGAGATTCGGATGCTCATTATGGCATTTTTTATTAAATTGGTCTTGACTTTTGTAACTTTTGGTTTGAAAGTCCCTAGTGGTATCTATGTTCCTTCCATGGTTGTTGGTGCGCTTTTTGGTAGAATATTTGCCATGCTTCTACAAGTAGCGCAAAGTTGGATTCTTTCGAGGGACAAATCATCCTTTCTGTACCTTTTTGAAGCATATTCAGCAAGCACGATTGATTTGGGAATATACTCCATGATTGGGGCCGGCGCTTTTATGGCAGGTGTCACTCGCATGAACATTACTTTGGTTACTATTCTTTTTGAGCTCACAAGCTCATACACATATGTATTGCCGTTTTCTATTTCAGTGGCGGTGGCCAATTGGTTTGGTGGCCTTCTTGAGGAAAATTCACTTTACGAATCAATACTTATATCGAATGATTACCCTTTCATGTCACCAGAGCATGATGTCACAGATCCTTTGGTATCCGTTGGTGACATCATTTCTTTTTCCGATGCACCAAATTCTCAGATTCACAGAAGAAACCCATCCGATCAAAAAAGCTTGTTGGGCCCCTCAGGAACAAGTTTTAATGAAGCCCCACTATGTTACCGTACCCAAAGCCAAGGCAGCAGATCAGATAGTCATCTTACCGATGACTTAATATCTGAGAAAATTTACTTGGATATAACTGATTCACCTTTCATCCCATACAAAAAATTAGAATCTAGACTTCTACTTCTCGCCCAGAGGGGTATGTTGGATGGCTGTATCGCAATCATCAAGGATTCCATATGTGTGGGCACTCTTTATTTTGCGGAATTGGAAGTCTGCTTGGATAGAATCAAAGAAACGTTTCTAGAGTTGAATCTTTCGTGCAGCCTTGGAGAGATATACTGCCAGATTTACGATACTGCGGACTATACCTCCGACTTGGGGAAAATTCATGCTGAGCTCAATTCCAAACTGTTCTTGTCGTCATTGAAACAGTCAGTAATTGGCCCTTACAGCATGCAAGGGAGAATGGAATACTTCAATTATAGATCAAATGATGATTACTTGACACACGAGGGCCAGAAAATTGAATACCAGGCTCAATTTGAGAATTTGACAAATTTTACACAATACGTGGATACGAGTCCCATATGCATCAATCATGATGTATCTCTCGCGTTAGCTCAATTGATATTTGATCGCATTGGGACCAGAGCTATCGTGTTACAAAAGCGAGGTGCATACTACGGAGTGTTACACAAGAAGGTGTTTGTGGATCATTGTAGAAGATCCAAGCATTAACCCGTCGTGGTGTATTTTCGAACTTTTAATGCAAGGCACCATGTGCTTCACTCATGATTCTCTCCAACAACAAGAATTCCACTAAAGAACATCTAGTGCTTCTTGAAATAGTAAAGAACTTGGTTTACGTGGTCAATTATGCTATAATTTTATGTGAAGCTATGGGTTTGCACGCAATAAACTTCATGCGGCTGAACGACACTGGGCTTTCTGGTATCGAGACGAACGAAGAATGAATATGAATTTGATTGCAGCAGTAAGTCCTCATGAAAGATAATCCAGCCAACATTCGCGACATCAGTCGAGGTGGATCTGGCGGTGAGGAGCCAAGAAGGGTGCAGAAGCAAAATTGTGAAACAGTGCGAAAGATGTGTCAAGTTTTCTTCGCTGAAAGCATAAATTGGGTAAGAGTGAAATTCAGTTCATTATTTTAAATAAGAAATAAATCCTGATTGTAAAGGGAATTTAAAATATCCATATCCCATTCGTAGAATTTTCAACTCTGGGGTCCTAGATACTAAGAGCGAAAGAGCGTGTGGACCCATGTTTCTACTTATGCAGAATGACGTAGAGGGATTTTTCCCGACCAACCTGCGAATATTCTGAAACACAATATTTGCAGCCATGATTTGATATATAAATGCGTAAACCATGAACACATTCAAGTTTACTCTGCAAAATCACTTACTTGCGGTGAGCTCCCTCTAGATGTACAGCTATTCTAAGTATGGAACTCGTTCCGCGAACACCTCCACCCAAAATAACCGAAACCAGAAAAGCCAATCGTCGAATGATACCACTTCAACTTCTTCTGCTTCTTCTTCGTCCCCAAATAAGCGACAGAAAAACATAGAAAATGATTATTCTAATCAATATGTTCACTCACGCTGCCTTTCCACAAGGTACATCCGTAACGCCCAGCATCCTATGGAAGGATATCCGAAGTTGCAAAGATTAAAGGAACTCAAGGCAAAGCAGGTCAGTAGCCATGCAACAAAGCCTTACGGAGTGAGAATTGATGAAAGTCAAATGATACCAACATTGAACAAATGGGTCAGTGATTTTGGGTTGCAGTTCGACGTCATAATGATTGGCGCATTAGTTGAGAACCAGTTCATTTTGCCGCTTTTAAACCTGCTTCCGCTTTACAAGCTATGTGCCAAACCTGGTTTTCTATTCATCTGGTCAACTTCTGCGAATATTAAGCAACTCACAGGCTTATTGAATGGAGAAAGATGGAATAAAAAGTTTCGCCGCTCAGAAGAGTTGGTATTTGTGCCGGTGGATGAAAATAGTCCCATGTTTCCCAAAGGAGTCAATGATGGTTTCCACCTGGAACACGGAAAAAATGGCAACGGGCAGTCCTTAATGAGACGCAACCAATGGCATTGCTGGATGTGCATCACAGGCACAGTTAGAAGGTCTACGGACAGCGATTTAATTCATTGCAATGTCGATACCGATCTTCAAATTGAATCTCCCGCACCATCCCCGACAACCTATAGCAATGCTGTGCCAGATTCCATTTACAAAGTTGCTGAAAACTTCTCCAACTCCAACAGACGACTTCATATAGTCCCCTGTAGAACAGGGTACAAGTTGCCCGTGAAGTTGAGAAAAGGGTGGGTTATCATGCTGCCGGACGTCTTGATCAACAACTTTGATCCCATCGAGTATGAAACACAATTGCACAGCAAATCCTACATGAAATACAAAAACTCAAACGGCCAACAGAAGCAAATTCCATTATATTTGGTACCCCAAACTTCGGAAATTGACTCTTTGAGACCAAAGAGTCCAAACTAGCGAGAGCTATTAGAACGAAACGTTGAAAGACTTCAATCTTTACTTGTTAGTAACAAAGCTAATTTAATAATTGGGATGTGGCCATTGTTGGGTTGTCAGGTAAAAAGTTGGATTAGGAAAAGTTATCAGCATCGCCAGTGACTCTGAGTGAGCTGAGTTAGGTTTTCATCTTAAACTCCAAATGACCACGACGTGGTACATACCAGTTAGAAATCATTATGGATACACTGCAAACGATTGTGAAAAACTTTTTCTAGCTTTAAACAAGTTAAAATATTATGTGCAGATCAATGGTGCAATTACCGAGTGCGGGTAACTACGGAAGTAATCTTCGGTCATTTTGTTAGGTGTGCCCCGGAGTTGTATTGGACGTTCGGGGTCGCACTCGTGCCGAAATTCTCAAAGACTGCGCTGCATGATAGTATTTCCTATCCATTCGACCGAACCCGCGCTATTATGCGGATGTTTAGTAATGCGTCTTCGCCGGGGGGATATCGGGTGCTTTCAAAGCGTGGTGCCTGATTGGGTTTACTCAAAGAACAGGGCGTAGGTGTAATCATAGACCAACTAAACGTTTTAACGCGAGCATCAAGTGCGTCTTCCATTGCAACGGAAAGCGCTCAACTTCAATTGTAGTTCGTGGCAAAGAAAAGTCATGAATTGGAATGAATTAATGATTGAATTATAGGTACTCGCAGTATAAGAGTGTCACGCATGTTTGAATGACCACCATTTATGGCTGCGCTAACGAATAAGTCTCGAAAAAGTGCCACATACGAGAAGAACCAATCACTCATTTCTCCGATAGATGACTTTCAAATAAAAATTCCGGTCTTATGATTTGGGATGTATATGATGAATTTTGTAGGCGGTAAGAATGCAATGGGAGTGCATGGTACCGGAACATGCGAAGTCTCTCCACATTTCCCCGGAGTTTCTTTGGCACCTTTTAAAGGCACACGTATAATTGTATATAAAGAAGCAACTTTTGCCAAACCTGCATCCCCTTTTAAGGATTTTCGTTGAATCTTATCATTTACCTTCTACATAACTATTCATCCCTACTATTACGAGTATAATCATGACACAAAAGATCACAGTCAAGAACCCCATTGTCGAAATGGATGGAGATGAGATGACCAGAATTATCTGGAAGTTTATAAAGAGCAAACTCATTTACCCATATTTGGATATCGACTTAAAATACTATGATCTTGGAATAGAATACCGAGACGAAACCGATGATAGGGTCACCACAGATGCGGCTAATGCCATCTTGAAGTATGGGGTCGGTGTAAAGTGTGCTACGATCACCCCAGACGAGGCAAGGGTCAAGGAATTCGGATTGAAAAAAATGTGGTTATCTCCAAACGGGACCTTGCGTAATATACTTGGAGGAACGGTATTCAGGGAGCCTATTGTGATTGACAACATACCTCGTATTGTTCCAACTTGGGAACAACCTATTATTATAGGCAGACATGCTTTTGGAGACCAGTACAAGGCCACTGATCTTGTGATACCTAAAGCGGGAAGATTGTCTTTGGTATTTAAACCAGAAGATGGTTCCGAAACTCAAGTGTTTCCAGTTTACGACTACGAAGGACCAGGTGTGGCATTATCCATGTACAACACTGACAAGTCGATTAATGACTTTGCTGAATCCTCATTCAGATTGGCGTTGGCACGCAAGATGAACTTATTCTCCACCACCAAGAACACGATTTTGAAGAAATATGATGGCCGGTTCAAGGATATTTTCGAGTCTTTGTACGAGAGTAAGTACAAAAAAGACTTTAAAGCTGCGGGAATTTGGTTTGAGCACAGATTGATTGATGATATGGTGGCACAGATGTTAAAATCGAAAGGTGGCTACATTATCGCCATGAAGAACTATGACGGTGACGTGCAATCGGATATTGTTGCTCAGGGTTTCGGTTCTTTGGGGCTTATGACTTCGGTCCTTGTCACTCCGGATGGAAAAGCTTTCGAAGCCGAGGCTGCACACGGAACTGTTACCAGACATTACAGACAACACCAACAAGGTAAGGAAACTTCTACCAACTCCATCGCTTCCATTTTTGCCTGGACTCGTGGATTGATCCAAAGAGGTATGTTGGACGGAACTGAAGATGTAGTTGAGTTCGGCAAGAACTTGGAAAAAGCGGTGATTGAAACTGTGGCGTTAGATAATATTATGACAAAGGACTTGGCCTTGACTCAAGGCAAAACCGACAGAAGCTCCTACGTCACTACAGAGGAGTTCATTAATGGTGTCCAAAAGAGATTGAACAAGAACTTGGCCCGTGTCTAGTTACATGTATGGAACAAATGGTGCTTCGTAAAAGCGTTTTAATTTTTCGTCGCTGCCGCCTTTGAAAGTGCAATGCCCTACTGGGTTTGACTGAAATAGCAATTAGCTATTTTGATGGTATATATATAAATGGCATAAACCATACACACATTCACATATGCAAAAATACACACATACATATATATGTATATGTCTTGAGCCATGAACACAAATTGCATCATTAAATTGCACTCTTCACTATACGTGAGCAAGTGCAATACTTCAAAATGCGTTTTACGTAGAAAGAATAATTACTCCAGATATAATTGCAAAGATGTGCAAAGCCGTCCAATCTAATTGCGACTTCCGTCTTTTTATTGTGCTTGATACCGAACGTTCTTCATCAAATGTTGCAATATCGGATCCCCCAAAATCAAGATAGTATATCTGCATGCCCTAGCTGTACGTGAGTTTTCAGGGAACAAATGGGCCATCAAATCAATTCACGTTCCATGTAATCACAAAACTTTATTTAAGATTGCCTCAAGCACCGCAATCTAGGTTTTGTGAATGGGTTTTTCCTTGAGCGGGGAACAAATTTTTATAAACAAGATTTTTTGAGCAGTCTAACTGAGTGACGTTTAAACATTACAGTGAACAGTCAAATTAGTGTCATTTTGTCATTGAATTAAATCGGCCAAACATACAATTATGATTTTATTGGTTGGGAGTGATGCCACTAATCAATGGAATATTAGAGTTTATGCGGAGAAATTGAACTTGGATCGGGTGATAACGTGTTATAACTATGTTAAGTGAGTAAGGAAGACTAGTTCGATCAATCAAAGGATATGAAAAGCGTCCAATTTAATCCTCCCCTCTATCACAGACTTGCAGTTTCAAGAAAAACAAAACAGTTTTTGAAGTCAACATCTTTTCGATCAGCTTGACATGAAGTATCAATACAAAACCTACTACCAAATAAGAAAGCACCGAACTAGCTTTTAAACTAAGTTCGGAAATTGGAAAGTGCGATTCTGTTCCGCGGAGGCGCGAAACTCACTTAATGCGCAGTCACTTACACCTTTCTTCCCAATTGAAATGAATGTGGGATCCATCTTGAACGGAGACTCTTCGCCCAACAATGCCGAAAGAAACTCTAACTCGCTGGTTTACAGACATTCTATCAGTGACTTGCTCAATGGCCCCGCATCCAATGGTGCTAAAATCGCACACAATGGGCAACCTATCACAACTAGCGAGAGTACTGCAGTGAAGGAAGAAGACACCGAAGCAAAACCTACCGGAGATGGACAAAGGCAAGAGCTGAGAAGCGAAGAAAATGGACCTGAAAACGAATCAGAAGTTCACATTTCCGAGAGCGAGTTTCCTACCAAGTCAGATGAGGAGTCCGAAGAGGAGACTACCCGAGGCGATATTCTGGCGGTCGTTGTAGAGGACAATAGTAAAGTTGGACAACGCTCTGCCTTAGTAGGCACAGAGTTGGAGAAAATTAACAAGCTCATGTCAAAAGAAAAGAAGAAGAGTGGAAAACCACATCGGTACACCCAGCCGCCAGTATGGGCCCAAGAATGGATTCCGCCATCTCAGCAACTGCGTGATACAGGCAGCTTTGTACCCGAATCTCGAAATATGGAAGGGTCCGGGGGACTTTCGTCAAAGTCTGTGTTTGATCGCTCCCACATGCACACTCAGGACTTGGAGTGCCTGGTAACAGGAGTGATTCCACCGCAGTCTATTGTGCGGACGATTGCCGAGTGGATCTACGCTAATTTTGTTGAGATACCCTTAGAGAACCGGCAATACATGGAGTTGGAACTCAAGTTCGGAACAATCGTCGACAAGACGGGAGGATACCGACTTGACATTGGGGTATCATCAGAATGCATCTATACCAAAGCTTCAGAAATTCGGTTTGATATGGGGGTGCACGAAGTTGGATGGAACGAAATGAAGCGATTTTTGGACGAACTCGAGAAATCGTTTCAGGAAGAAAACCGGAAAAACCACCAAAAGCTGCGACGGAAGTTCTCAAAGTTGGAGACCGATTTTACTGACCTTCTGTACCAAATCACCGAACGCAATGAGCGGCCGAAGAAAATCCGCATTTCCAAAGATAATATGTTGAACCCTCCTAGGTATGTTGGTATCGAAAAAAAGCGGTTGTCGGACCTCTATATCCACTGCCCTTCATCGATGTACGATTTAAGGCTCTCATTGTCGCTTGAAATGCCTGTACCAGAAGAAAAAATTGAGCCTACGCTAAAGAAGAAGGCTGCCTATACGCGAGTCAAGCGCCGCACTACGTTTACTCACGCCCCAACCGTGACGCAGTTTGACTTCACCGCAGTGCTGACTCCAAAGACGACCAAAAACAAGGCGGGTAAGACTGTGGTTGAGCACGAAACCAACTTTGAGTTGGAGCTTGAGATCGACACCAACGAAATTTTCCGCGGATTTGACAAGGTACGTGACGGGTCGGACAGCATTCGGTTCGAGGAGTTGGTGGAGGTCTTCTTGAACAATGCACGGTGTCTCAATAATCGGGTTACCAAGCTTGCGTCTAAGTAATCAGCCATGACGTTGGTCAGAAGCTGGTTATCATAGGTAGAACGAGGCGTTTGAGGTGACGGCGGGGTAATGATGTTCTTCTATATGAGATTAGTTGTAAGAGAGATACGAGCTCAATTGTTGTAGAAAAAACGCCGCGCGGGTGCGATCTGCGGCACACGGAGCTGATGTAACTAGACGAGTGCCAAATGATCAGACAGATGATTTGCGTACTTCCAGATAAGACCTGTAATAGTGGGCGCGGCAGGTCGCACGTGCGACATAAATGAGCAGACAGCTCGAAATAGTTCGACTGAGCTTTAGCTCGGTCCGGCTTGCTTGTACCACGAATGCTAGGCGGCCACCCCGAGAACCAAGATCGCTATTTTGCTCGAAAATGGTGCGCTCTTCGGAGGCCAATTTTTTCTGCGCCTAATATATATGCGCCCGTTATTCCTGCTCCCACGCCCGAGTCCCACGCGCATTTCTGTGTTGACGAGTCCTGCACCACTCTCCATAGTAGCTTTTTTCATCACCACTTACAACACATGTCGTGGCAAACGTATACGGCGGCCGCGTTGGCGACATTATTGGCGCTTGTTTACGGCACCGTCATATTTTTCTCTCACAATCCGCGCGCGGCGACCGCATCCGAGCTCAAGTACCAGACCAACGATGGGAAAGGCCCAGTGCATTCATTGCCGCCAGCAGCGTCATCCAAGGCCACATCGGAAGCGTCCGACGCGGTGCTCAGTGTTGTGGTGCCATGTTACAATGAAACCGCTCGCTTGGGTGTGATGCTTGACGAGGCCGTAGCCTACTTGCAAAAAGAGCTCCGGTCCCAGTACGAGATCGTCATTGTGGACGACGGTTCCAGCGACGGAACCGCAGGCTACGCGTTGAAAAAGGCGGAGGAGTTGGGCCTCGCGCCACACGTGGTGAAGGTGGTGCGCTTGGCCACAAATCGCGGCAAGGGCGGTGCCGTCACGCACGGTATCCGCCACGGGCGGGGGAAGTACCTTTTGTTCGCTGACGCAGACGGTGCAACGCGGTTTTCTGATGCCGGGCGACTCTTGGCATTTTTGCAGGAGCAGCCGACGGAGAAGCCGGCCATAGCCATTGGTCTGCGAGCGCACATGGTCAACACGGACGCCGTGGTCCAGCGGACGTTTGTGCGCAATCTCTTGATGTACGGGCTCCACGCGCTTGTGTTTGTCTTCGGCATCCGCAAGGTCCAAGACACCCAGTGCGGGTTCAAGATGTTCAACCGCGAGGCGGTGCGCATGGTCTTTCCTCACATGCACACGGAGAGGTGGATCTTCGACGTGGAGATTCTTCTTCTCGCAGGCATGCAGGGCGTGGAAATGAAGGAAATCCCGGTGAGCTGGCAGGAGATAGACGGATCCAAGGTGGACTTGGCACGCGACCTGATTCAGATGGCAGTGGACTTGGTGGTGACGCGCATGGCGTACTTGTTGGGGGTCTATGGGCTCAACGAATGCGGCCGCAAGGCATAAGCGCTGCATTCTTGGCCGGCAATAGAGGGTGTTAGCCACACGGACCATTCACAGCAGTGTTCCACCGCTCTCTCTTTGGGGATAGACATGGAATTGCAGACAGCGACCGGCGCGGTGCCTACTCGTTGCCCACATCGATGGCCTCGCGGTAGGCATTAGAAACCTAAACCGCAGAGCTCGTGCTTGCTGGCCAAAGATAGATACACTTAATCAGCCGATATAAATAGAGAAGTTACGGAAAGTACAGCCTGAGATCGGTGCGTGCCGAAGTCCCTCAATGATGCTCATGTGCCGACTGAGTAGAGATTTGCACCCAGACTGCACTGCAATGCGCACGCTTACAATCGGTTCCTCTCGCCCACCACTGTCCTTGTGCGGCGAAGACGGATCAGGCACAGCCAAGCCGACTAGGCAGCTTTGCAAACAATCGGGTGCCCCAGATCAGTCCGCCCGCCCTAGATGGGGGGAGACAAAGTGCCAGTCGTGTCCTGTACATAAACTTCCGGCGCACTTACACTGCCGTGGCCCGCTCGATCCCAACGTGGCCGGAAACCACAGAAAATACGGCTCCGAGGGGATCTTCATTTGCCGAGTCCACTCGAAACTATATTCTTGCCTGTTTTGGCACACAAGCCTGGCGGGCTCTTCAAAAAGCTCAGTGGCCCTACTCAGTAAAGCTCGGAGCATTCGTGTCCGGTATACCCTTCCCTACAATTGCCGGGGTCCTTCATACACTACGCGCTACTTTGATCGGGACGGACCCAGGAAAAAAAACCCATCTACTTCTCCTTGTGTGCAAACAACAATGTTGAGATCTAACATTAGACAGCTCGTCAGATTCAATTCTTCCAAGGCCGGCCACTACGATGCCGTGGTTATTGGCGGTGGACCAGGTGGCTACGTCCACGCCATTAAGTTGGCCCAGCTCAACTACAAAACCGCCTGTATTGAGTCCCGTGGTGCCCTCGGTGGCACTTGTCTCAACGTCGGATGTATCCCATCCAAGGCGTTGTTGAACAACTCCCACTTGTACCACCAAATCAAGCACGACTCTGCCAACAGAGGTATCGAGATTGCGGGCGACATCTCCATCAACGTGGAAAAGTTGCAGGCGGCCAAGGAAAAAGCAGTGACCGGTTTGACCTCGGGTATCGAGATGCTCTTCAAGAAGAACGGTGTCACCTACTTGAAGGGTCACGGTTCTTTTGTTGATGACAAGACCGTTTCTGTCAAGCCTACCGACGGCTCCGAGCCATACACCGTCACCGCGGACAACTTCACCATTGCCACTGGTTCCGAGCCAACCCCATTCCCTGGTATCGAGATCGATGAAGAGAGAATCGTGTCTTCTACCGGTGCCTTGGCTTTGAAGGAGGTGCCAAAGAAAATGGCCATCATTGGTGGTGGTATCATCGGTTTGGAGATGGCGTCTGTCTGGTCCAGATTGGGTGCTGAGGTCACCATCATCGAGTTCCAAAACTCCATCGGCGCGGGTATGGACGGTGAGGTTGCCAAGACTGCGCAAAAGTTGTTGACCAAGCAAGGCTTGAAGTTCAAGTTGGGCACGAAGGTCACCAAGGGTGTCAGAGAAGGCGACGTGGTCAAGGTGGCTGTGGAGAACGTCAAGAATGGTAAGGCCGAGGAGTTTGACACCGACGTGTTGTTGGTTGCCATTGGTAGAAGACCATTCACTGGCGGCTTGAACCACGAGGCCCTCGGCTTAGAGCAAGATGACAAGGGAAGATTGGTGATCGACTCCCAGTACAGAACCGCTAAGCCACACATCAGAGTTATTGGTGACGTTACCTTTGGTGCCATGTTGGCCCACAAGGCCGAAGAAGAGGGAATTGCTGCCGCTGAGTACATGAAGGAGGGCCATGGCCATGTCAACTACGGCAACATTCCATCCGTCATGTACACCCACCCAGAGGTTGCTTGGGTCGGTTCCAGCGAGGAGCAATTGAAGGAACAAGGCATCAAGTACAAGGTTGGCAAGTTCCCATTCATTGCCAACTCCAGAGCCAAGACCAACTTGGACGCTGAAGGTTTTGTCAAGTTCATTGCTGATGCTGAGACTCAAAGAGTCTTGGGTTGTCACATCATTGGCCCTAACGCCGGTGAGTTGATTGCCGAGGCGGGTTTGGCCTTGGAGTACGGTGCTTCTACCGAGGACATTGCTAGAGTGTGCCATGCCCACCCCACCTTGTCTGAGGCGGTCAAGGAAGCTGCCTTGGGCACTTTCGGCAAGACCATCAACTTCTAAACAGAGGAATATATTCCGCCGGTCAATTCCCAGGTGTATAGCAAAATACGTATTTAACGAGAATCTGTGTATGTACGGGGCGTCAATTGATTGAGGTGCAACTCAGGCAAGGACCAGTGTTAGTCGCTGTGCCTCTCTCTACACGGTTGCAGACCTAGCCTTGGAACAAATCAAGGGTAAATTGATCGGTGATATAGAAAAGCAGAGATACGCCAAATAAAACAATGAGCAAATCGACATCGGCCGCCCGCGTAGCTTTACCTGAACAATCTATGACTTGGGCCCGTTCTGCAGTCTTCCCGTACCGCAATAGACCGCCATGCATAAGGCTGAGCAGAGGCATCAACTTGCATCAATGTAACCTCGAAGAGGCTCTACAAATAGAACTTCATTCATACATTATGTATTTAACGCGTCACAATGATGTACACAGCGTGGATGATTCCCGGGATGTAGCCTAGGATGGTCAAAAGGATATTGAGGAAGAATGCACCGGTGCATCCAGTTTCAAGAAAGACACCCAATGGTGGAAGAATGATGGCGAAGAAAAGCTTGAAGATATCAGAACAGGTGACGGCCATGGCTGTGTTTGAAATTGAAGGACACACTGTAAGATATCAAGCCCATTATATAGTCATGCGAGGGGCGCACGGTGATTGCTGTGTAACCCGCGAGAGTGCGCAAGAGACACATTACTTGCGAAAGATGACGGAAATTAGAGCAACACTTCATGCACGATTCCGCAGTGAAATGGGCCGCATACTGCAGATGGAGGCCATTTGCTCCTCTAACGCGCATTCGCTATTATATCCACGGGGCTGTAGCGTCAAGTGGGCGTTCACGAGGTCACACCTAGAAGCCTAGGAAAGTGTGCGCAAGCACCCGGTGGACTTGATGGCGTGGTGCCTATGTTGGTGCGCTATACCGAGATTCTGTACTCTTCCCTATATGTAGTACCGTATTGGGTACTGTGTTTTCACCGGGTCTTTTACGCCTAGTGTAGATGTCTCACCCCGGAACAATGGCCAGAACAAAAACCGGTACAGGCCCTTATAAAGATGGCCGCACCCACCGGGCACACGGGCTTATGCTGTATATTACGCTTGCGCGCGCGCAGTAGCAGCGGCCACGCGTAAATCTCTGCACCATGAAAATCTTTCCGTCCCTCACATAGCGATCTGATCAATCTATAGCCCCATATCACACATGTCGGACTTGTCGTTAAAATTATTGCAGGCCGTGGACAAATACAACGGCATCGCCAACACTTTGGAGTTGGACGAGTTCAAGTCTCTTGACCCCAACGCATTGCACGCGTCGTTGACCTCGTTGTGGGCCAAGGACATGACGACTTTCACTAAAATCGAAACTGACTTGTGGGTTTTGACGAAAGAGGCCGAAGACTTTTTGGTTTCTGGTTCCCACGAATACAGAGTGTTGGAGGAGGTGCTCCAGTCTTTGGAAGGCTTGAAGATCGCCGATGTGAACACCAAATTGGGCCAAGTTGGTAAGTTGGGCCAAGGTAAGGCGTTCAAGAACGGATGGATCGCCAAGGATGGTGACAAGCTAGTGGCAAAAGTCTCCGCATTGCCCGAAGATACCGTGGTGCAGCAGTTGAAGACGATCAAGACCACCGGCACTTTGGCCGACAAGAAGGAGTTGGCCGAGTTGAAGAAGAGGAAGTTGGTCACGTTGAGCAAGATCATTGGCTACAAGGTGGAAAAGGCTGCCAAATTCGCCTTGACCATCACCAACTATGAGACTGACATCACTTCCGACATGATTGCCAGCGGCTCGTGGAAAGATGCCAGCTTCAAACCTTACAACTTCAACTCCGAAGGTGTGTTCCCCCAGTCTGGTGCGTTGCACCCATTGCTGAAGGTCAGAGAGGAATTCAGACAAATTTTCTTTTCCATGGGTTTCACCGAGATGCCCTCCAACCAGTACGTCGAGTCTGGCTTCTGGAATTTCGACACCTTGTACGTTCCGCAACAACACCCTGCCAGAGACTTGCAGGACACTTTCTATTTGAAGGACCCTGCCGTGGCCAAGAAGCCTGAGGATGAAAAATACTTGCAAGACATCAAGGCGGTACACCAAGACGGCAAATTCGGCTCTATTGGTTACAGATACCCTTGGAGGGAGGAGGAGGCTCTTCGGATGGTGTTGAGAACCCACACCACTGCCATATCTTCTGCTATGTTGAAGGAGTTGGCCAAGGATCCAAAGCCCACCAGATTGTTCTCCATCGACCGTGTTTTCCGTAACGAGGCGGTGGACGCTACCCATTTGGCGGAGTTCCATCAAGTCGAGGGTGTGCTTGCGGGCTACGACATCACCTTGGGTGACTTGATTGGCTTCATGGAGGACTTTTTCTCTAAGATGGGTGTGGATGGCTTGAGATTCAAGGCGGCTTATAACCCGTACACCGAACCTTCGATGGAAATTTTCGCTTTCCACAAAGGCTTGGGCAAGTGGGTGGAGATTGGTAACTCCGGTATGTTCAGACCCGAGATGTTGGAGCCAATGGGCTTGCCAAAGAATTTGAGAGTGTTGGGTTGGGGTCTTTCGTTGGAGAGGCCAACCATGATCAAGTACGGTGTGTCTAACATTAGAGAGTTGTTGGGCCACAAGGTGTCCTTGGACTTCATAGAAACGAATCCTGCGGCCAGATTGGATGATGATTTGGTGGGTTAGTTTGGAACGTCATAATACGAGATATTGGGTGTAGGTAATGCCAAATATGCTGAATATGAAAATTTAGAGCACCACAGTGTAGGATGGCGTGCGGCTAATGACAATTTCGGTAAATTACTCACCATTTGCTACGGAATAAGTGAGCCACAGATCAGGTCTAAAATTCCAATTCCGTCGACCGGCCGCTCGGATGGTACCAGAAGGTTTTAAGCTCACAGTTTTTCGATATAGTTCCAAGTCGATTGTGGTCCTCCAGCTCCATATCGCGTGGAGTGCAGAAACAATTCGCATGCCCAACTCTACGTCCGCTTCTCACGCTCACCCTCCTTCTCCTAACACAGCCCACCCACAATGTCACAGGAGATAGCTCTACCCCAAGTGGGCGAAAAGAAATCAAGCATCAAAAAGCCCGCAAGAAAGCCCGACGAAGACCATTTGTGCAAATGGGTCGGGTGCACCGAGGGCGGATTCCGGTCGCTAGCTGCCCTTGTGACCCACGTCACCAACAACCACTTGGTTCAAGTCGCCCATCTCACTCCGTCCACCCCTATTCGTTACAGCTGCCAGTGGGAAGGCTGTTCGCGCTTTGATGTGGAGCAACCGTCTCGTTTTGCCCTTATATCGCACTGCCGGACACATACGGGCGAAAAGCCGTACTTCTGCCCTATCCCTGAGTGCGAGAAGCACTTCACCCGGTCTGATGCGTTGGCAAAGCACGTCAAGGGTGTGCATGACTTGCATCAGCACCGTGATGCCATTGGTCTCATGCGGTACCGGGCGGAAAAGGGCAAACCGGAGTTGCCCACGGACTTGGACTTGGAGACGATGACCGACGAAAAATACGCCGAGATCTTGAATCGTGACTACGAAATTCGCATGCCGTGGTGGCTGTCGAAGCGTTTCGCTGACGCCCTCCAGAACGAAAATATGTCTCTTCAGCTGCTCTACAACCAGCCATTGGACATGCGCCAGTACGACATTGCCAACGTGCGGTACAAAAAAGTGATTGCCAACCCAGAAGAAGAGCTCGGATACAGCCACACACTGACAGCAACTTCGCTCGACGGCTTGTACACCGAAGCCAAATCTTTGATTGCAGAATTACCCGAGACACCGCCAGTCCCAGTGAGAGAGGATCTCGCTGAGCTTCATGAAAGCTACAACAGCCTTCTTGCAATGTACACCACCGCCCATAAGATCAACAAGGTGGTCAAGAAAAGCCTCCTGGCAGCGGTGGAGGAGAAACGCCGATTGTGGGTCACGAGCCAAATTCTCTTGGATGCGAACGTGAAGGTGTCCCTTCCGGGGAAGCATGATGCGGTAGTGGTAGACGCATTGGATGAGGTGTTATTGAAAGAAGGGATGACTGACTGAGGTGGCCTCGACCAGTTGCAAATATGAGTCATGTAAAAATATGCTGGCGAAAAGGTGACCACAATTTGCCTTGATTTTATTTGTATACGAGATCTTTGCTGTTGCACCTCTGCCTACGGGTAGTTTATGCCTAGAAGGGTCTTCCGTGTGCGTAAGATGTCGCCAGGGTCTCACATCAAGAAACTGATGCAAAGATCAGATTCGAGTGTCAATGCGTGAACTCTCCGACTCTATATTCGTGTAAACAGACTGAATACTATAGGACTCGGAGGAATATATCATTTACGATTGCGTTTGGGTATTGCATAGACTAGTGCAAGTAAGTAAGCTCCATATACACCCCATGCGCACCCGTGCACCGTAACTCAGGCATTTCTCGCGAGCATCTCATCTCCACAGACTCCAGGGTCATGTCAAAAATTGCCAACGATATTTCGGTTGAAGATGCCAGTATAGAGCAGCTTTTGAAAGCTCTCAAGGATGAATCAAATCGCAAAGCTGCTCTGCCGAAAGAGGACACTGTCCTACTGGACATTAAAAGTTTACCCAAGATCGAAACCACCCTTTTCAACACGCCAAAATCAGCACCCCCCGATGTGGTAAGAGTGAACGATCCCATCACACATCTTCAAAAACCTGTCATCGACAAAGATGCTGATGCCGGCTCTAGATGGTTCAATATGAAAAAGCCTGAAATGACCGCGGAGTTGAAAAGAGATTTGTTGGTGTTGAAGAACAGAAGTGCCTTGGACCGCAAGAGACACTATAAAAAGGAGAAGTGGGAAGTGCCTAAGTTTTTTCAGACGGGAACGATTGTCGAAGGCAATACAGAGTTCTATTCTGCGCGTATGTCGAAGAAGAACAGGGGCAGAACTTTGGCTGAGGAGATTTTGAACGACAGCGACAGCGGAGAGTACTTCAAAAAGAAGTATGCGGAAATCCAGAAAAAGAAGACCAGTGGAGGAAAGAAGCACTACAAAAAGATCAAGCTGAAGAGACAAGGATTTTAACATTAGGGAAATTTGCATTCAATAAATACCACCAGATAATCTACGTATTCAAACCATCGCGGTTCACGACAGGATCTGACCATCACTATCAGATTCGACCAGCGCATCTAATTCTTCACCCATATTCTCCTCGACCGGCCTCTCTCGACCCGTCTGTCTATCGCTCACTTATTTACCTCGCAGCTATTCCTCAATGCCCGCTCTCTCGAAAACATCCAGGCGCACCCGGTCCCAGAGAGCCTTCTTTTCATCCTTGGTGAGCTTGCGCTTTTGGCCAGGGACCATCAGAAGCAGCAACTCCTTTTTGATGGCGTCACACCTGAGTTTATACTCGTATGCGGTAGAGGCCGCGGCAGCCAAGTTAACCAAGTAATTGCGAACGGCAATCTCCTTGTAGTGAAAAGTGAGAAATGACTGTTCGGCTGGGGTGATGGGCGGCGACGGTAGCAGATTTTTCGGCCGATTAATTTGAAGAAGACGCGACTGCTTCACCGAGATCTCGGCCACCGTCTTCTTGAAGTTGGCGTCCAAGTTGTGCTCCTGGTAGATATTTGAGGAGTATAGAGCATATATGAACTCCTTATCAGTGATGTGCGGCTGCAAGAGCACGATTTGACATATTTGGGCCAAGTCCCCCACCAACTGTGGCAAGGATTGGTTGGAGTACGCAATGTCGGGAGACGACGAGACCATCGGCAACGCGACAATCATGAGTTTACAGCGCATGACATTCAAGTTCCAGTCCACTAATGATTCAGGGAGATTCTGGTAGCTGAGATCGCTGCCCAACAGAATTTTGTATTCTGTCTCATCATCTGTGTCCGTCAAGGGTTTATCGCCGGAAGCATTTCTTTGGGCCAAGTACTGCTCCTTGGCGTAAGACTCGTGCAACGCGATGTCGTTGATGAACTGCTCGATGGTGGTGGTGGTTTGCTCCATGTCTTCCGGAATGGTGGCGGTGGAGGAAGAGTATATCGAAGGCGCAGACCGCACCGACCGTTTTCCCCAGGAGAAAACGCTCAGCGCCAGCGAGCGGTGCAGTTTTTGCGACGGCTGGTTCTGCCGGATTTGTGGGGGTGCGGACCGAATTGACTGGCTTGACGGTTGCAGTGCCGGTAGCTGTTGGTAAATGGCATTTCTAGCGGAATCTCGAAAATGTGTAGGGGCCAGCAGAAGGTCGTGCCCGTTGTTGCGGCTAACAGGCAATCCGAACATCTTGGCGATGTGTCGATGAGGCAAAAATTTTTGGCGGTGGAAGGATGCGTTGGTGGAATAATATTTTCTCACGACACGGTTGCGGGGTCAGTGCGGAGGGTGCAGGCGTACTGGGGTTCTCCTATCAGCGTATTATGAGCAACAGCACTGTAAATTCGATGTTTTCAGTATTTTCCTTTGCTTCCAATGGAGTGGTCCGAGAATTTCAAGTTTTCCGTAGCTTATTGAGTCTACAGCCGGTCGAAATAGATTGCCACTTGCGTTTGATGTGCGCTTCTTCCCCGCTGCTCGCCAATTAATCCGGCGCGCACTACAATAGGGTTGCGCTTAACCACTTGCGATGCCATTTGCTAATTAGATTTCCCGCAAATCCCGCATCCTTGTTTTCTTCTCAAGGACTTTTCCACCGAGTGATGACCTCAAGTTTCAGTGAAAGCACGCAAGCAAGTGGCCATATCTTGACTTAGACGCTTGGCGGACACTGCTTGTGTGCCGGAGGTTCGGAATAATTGACCCAACGCGATTTGGCCCGTGACCTGTCTCAACTTTGGACCCGTTTGTTCATGCGAGTGTTTTCTGCTGCGACAAAACGTTCTTCCCGTTATTATTCATCTCTCTTTCAACTTTCTTGGCCTCGTACCCTCTCTGGACTAGTTAAACTGCCGCGCACTTTTTTTGTCGCGCACTGAGTGCGTGAACTCTTCTCTCCCACTACACCTTCTCTGACTATGGACGCACCGGAGGTACAAGAGTACACCTCCGAGGATTTGGGCTTTCGCCTGGTGGGCAAGGGGACCGGAGTTGTATTATTTGATTCCCCGGTGGATTTTGATGCTAACACCACACCCCAAAATCCGCTACAATTGCTAGCAGTTGGAAACAAGGGACATGTTTACGCCGCCTCCAATACAATCCAGGTGGGCTTGGGAAAGTTGCGTGACCTCGACCTGGAAAGCGGTGATTTGATCAAAACCACTCTTGCCAAAACGACTGTTGTGGCTCTTAGCTACAACGACTCCATCTTGTACGCTCTAGCAGACGGTATAGTTTACTACGCTAAAGTGGACCCACTTGGCTCATCTACAGCGCTAGAATTTGAACCCCTCGATTTGGCCTTTACGACTCGATTTGTTCTGCTTGAGCCATCTCCTACCACCCCTGATCTTCTACTTTTGGATGAGAACCACCAGCTTCTGGTATACACCAGCAATAAAATCACCACCACAATCCCGGACACGAAGGCCGCCACGTGGTCATCTGTGGGCGAGATTATAGTGGTGAGTGATTTCTTCAAAATTTATGCTTCCAGTGGCCGGGAGCTATTCTCTCAGTTACTTCCCGGTGACGGCCAACTAATTGCCGTCTCCACAATCGACACCAACAATTGGCTCGTGGTGCACCAGCCTGAAGAAGAAGGCGGTGACCTTCTCCATACTTTAGTCCAAAGGCTTGACAACAAACTCCTGTTTCTGGTGATACCTGTGGCTCCTCCGTTTGGCGACGTGGAAAGAGCACAGGCGGTTTAT
Source organism: Clavispora carvajalis (assembly GCA_030581635.1). NCBI lineage: Eukaryota > Fungi > Ascomycota > Pichiomycetes > Serinales > Metschnikowiaceae > Clavispora > Clavispora carvajalis. The sequence continues at coordinate 202,597 of JAKTTV010000003.1, read as the reverse complement.
GCGGCACGCGTGGTCAACTGGATCCTGGGTCAATCGTTGCTTTTCACCACTACTGCATTGAGCACCGAGATCAGCACCATTGAAACCGGCACAAACACCAGGTTGGTGTCGCAATTGAACGATACGGATCGAGCAGAATTGCCCATGGACGATGATTCCGGTGATGACACACTACCTGTGGGTTTAGCGGTGGATGTCTTCGGGATAGATGTGGTAGTGAGCCAGCCATGCAGCGCGGCGGATGAAGCCAAAGGCGTATTACCACGCCTAATGTGCTTAAACCACTTAGGTCATTTGGTCATGTGGTATGTCTTTGATGCCGCGGGTCTAAAAGCAAACTCACTCAGTCTCCAAAGAGCAATTTCTTCTCACGCTATCGAGACGTCTACTCCTGCCCCTTCTGCCCTGCTTATACCTGAATCACCAGACGCATTGAATAACTTGCCCACGCCACAAACGTCCAGCATATCCTCGGCTTCCTTTGGCACTACTGGATCGGGTCCTTCAACCCACAAAGAAGAATCCTCTGCTGCCCCTGCCTTTGGTTTCTCAGGCTTTAGCTCTACGGACTCCGGGAAATCTGGCTTTGCTTCTGGTAGTGAAACAGCTGAGACCTCGAAGCCTGCGTTTGGCTCTTCCGGGTTCAGACTGACTGATGCGTCAAAGTCCGAGTTCGGCTCCTCTGAACTTGGTAGTTCTGGATTCGGAAAGTCTGAAGCTACGAACTCGGCGTTTGGCTCCTCCGGGTTTGGGAAAGCGGAAACGTCAAAGTCTGCGTTCGGCTCCTCTGGGTTCGGCTCCTCGGGATTCGGAAAGAATGAAACGTCGGGCTCTGGATTTGGCTCTTCTGGATTTGGCTCTTCTGGATTGGGCTCATCTGGATTCGGCTCTTCTGGATTCGGCTCTTCTGGATTGGGCTCCTCTGGATTCGGCTCCTCAGGTTTTGGCTCCTCTGGATTCGGAAAGACCGAAACTTCGGTCTCTGCGTTTGGCTCTTCTGGTTTCGGACAGACTGAATCGTCGAAGCCTGCGTTCGGCTCTTCTGGATTTGGAAATGCTGAACATTCAGGCTCAGCCTTTGGCTCTTCTGGGTTTGGAAAAGCAGAAACTACAAAATCCGCGTTTGGCTCTACAGGATTTGGAAAAACTGGAACGTCTGCATCGGTATTCGGCTCTTCGACATTTGGGTCCTCTGCATTCAGTTCCAACTCAGAGAAGAAGGACAGCCCTTTCAGCGTTTTAGATTCTGGAAATGCCAAAGAAAATCCATTTGGCTCTTCAGCGTTTGGATCCTCTCCATTTGCCACAAAGACTGATCACCTGAAGCCTATTGGCTTTTTTAACGAAAAAAGTGGATCTACTTCTTCGAGCACGGCTGTTGAAGACAAACCAGCGCTCTCAGTGTCTGCCACTGAAATCAGTGACTCTGAGCCCTTTGGATCTGTTGTGTTTGATTCTGAGTCTAAGAATTCGTCGGAAAAGAAAGCTGTGCCTGACTCGGTCGCTTCAGATCAGCTAGATGCGCAGCCAGTGCTGTTTGTTGATACGGACTCTCAAACCACTGATGCCACTCCATTCGGCCAAAAAATCAAGAGTGGCAATGTTGGGAGAACCAATGTCTTTGGTCAATCCAGCTTTGGAAAGCCGCAGGGTGGTGGAACTTTCGGTTTGTCTACCTTTAGTCAAGCGAAGAAGGATAACGTTCCAAGTCCTTTTGCTTCAATGGCCTCCAATACTTCTCCATTTGCTACCTTGGCCTCTAATTCGTCCCCCTTTGCATCTACTGTCAATGACGGAGATCAAAAATCTATTTTCGACTCTCCCTCCTCGATCCAAGCCTCTACAGAAACTAGGAAGAGTATCTTCGACTCAAAGGAGAAGGCTTCTTTCGATGAAAATAAGGAAGCCAAGATGTCATCAAGTAAGCACCCGTTCGAAAATAATTCACCTGCTGAATCGAGCCATCCCATGTCACATCCTAATAACACCTCCTCGGACGAGAGCAAGGGAACCGTATCTGCATCTGAGTCTGAAAAGTCTGGTGACCTGGAATGGGAAGAATATCATTCTGATGATGCTCATGAAGGCAAGAAAACTAACTTTTTCGAGCCTGTTCCACCTAAGGAATTTGACCTCTCATCTTTCGGACACTCATTAAATATAAGTTCATCCAAGAATGCGGGAGATCCCGCAACCCGCGAAAACATTTCCAACTCCAAGCCGGTAACTGCACCCAAGGAAGCAGAGAACGAAACAGAATCTGAAGCAACTCCTGATAGCAGCCCCTCTAATACGGCACCTGAGGCTCAGACTCTTCTTGCAAAGGAAAAAACGGTTATCCTGCTGAAGAGGGATTCTAGCGCTGTATCGTTTGACACTACCGCTAAGACTTTGAGGGAAGAGCCTAATAAGAACAAAGAAACTACGGTTTTGAACGATCTGCACAGTGAGGTGGACGAGGTGCCAAAGCCAGAAATCCCACAGCTTCTGTTTGACGTTTTGAAGAAGTTTGCAGGCTTCAGCCCACACCCACAGCTCCCAGAGCACGAGGTGTCTAAAAAGATTGTGGAGCTCATCCAGTTCACCGACGGGTTGATGCAGGTGTTGCAGTTGAACGCAGGGGAGCTTGATTCGCTCGTTACCAAGTGTGGATTTGCGGGGCTTACTTTCGAGGATGCATGCGAGGCCACCGCCCCGTGGCCTCAAGGCATGGTGCAACTTTTGCAACCGGAAGTGGCTGGAGAAGCAGCTCCCTTGGAAGCAGCTCTCGCACGTGGGGAAGAGATGCTCCTGCAGCTGTCGACACTCTTAGACAAGCTTGACGAGGCCAACAGCGACAAAGCGCGGCTCGAGCGGACGCTTCGTAACATGGTCGAGTTTAAGCGCGCGCTCGAATCGGCTGAGTTGCGCGGGCGGCCGCTCGACCTCCGCGCCGAAACATTGCGCACGCAGTTGCGCAAGAAACTCGAGAACGTGCGCCAGCTCCGCGAGGAGGCGCTTCACAAGTTGGTTGCGCTAAAATTGAGAAGCGGCATCGACAAAGACATGATCGAAAAGTACCAGCGGATTGCGTTCGAGATAAATGCCAATATCAAGCGATGCCAAATGGGTCTCGACCGAATCGAGCAGGAACTCGCGCACCAGTTGGAGACGCGCCTCCAATTGACCGATGGCGCAGCGACTCGGGCAACTGCTTCGCCCGAAAAACCTGCCACCAGCTTCCAAACGAGAAAATGGAGTCTCGCTTCGCGGTTTACTGCGGTGCCCGAGCGGAGTCTCTAGCGGCAGAGAGCATGATGGGGCCCACTATAATACTCCTTTTATATGCAGTATACGATAACCATACGCCTAAAGCTCGGCTACGACCGCGCCATAATCACACCAACCCGCCTATGGCTGAACTTGTCGGATCCCGCGTGACCATCCCCGGCACCACGCTGGGTCACGGATTCTTGCGTTACGTGGGCCCCATTGAGGGCAAGGCCGGTGTTTTCGGCGGCCTAGAGCTACAGGGTCCTATAGCCGCATCCAGAGGTAAAAACAGCGGATCCGTTGAGGGCATCCAATACTTTACTGTATCACAGCCCATGACCGGCTTGTTCCTCCCCTGGGATCGACTCCGAAGCGCCAACCCGGCACTCCCACGCATGGACCGAGTGCAATCGCGTCCATCCAGCATTTCCAGCAAGAGCGAGATGCTCTACACGCCGTCTCCGCCCACCAGACGCGTCAGCTCGCGACTTTCCCACATTGGCGAGACTGAAGTGTTGCGAGAGCTGGGAAGAGACAGCCCCTCAAAGGGTACCAAGCGGATTCAAGTGGTCAAGCGAAAAAGCGCCAGCAATACCAGAAGTCCGGCCCGGTCAGCCCCAACGCTGGTAGTGGGCTCACGCACAGCCCTGGGCAATCTCTTTCAAACCCCGCTGGCTCTGGTTGCCGAGGTCGATGCGGTGCTTCAAGAGTTGGCCGAGTACAAGGAGCTTTTTCGCAGGCGTGGAGACGAGCTTGAAGAGAAGAACCGTATTCTCGACGAGCTCCAATCCACAGTGACAGAAATCAATCCCATCATGGAGGAATACGAAAAGACGCTACGCGAGAAAGACATGAAGTACCAGAAGCAGAAGAAAGACTATGACAGTGCCCGTGAAGAGTGGCGCCAGAGCTTGGATTTGATGCTAGGCGCACAACAAGAGGCGGAAACATTCTATGAGCAACAGCTCGAGGATCTCAAGGAAGAGTTGGCGCGTCTATCGGCTACTGCGCCTCTGAATGATGTCCAGTCTCAAGCTGAGTTGCGCGGGCTTCGAGAAGAAAATGCCGAGCTCCGGCTGAAACTTGCTGGTGCCGTTGCAGTCGCCGAAGCTGCTCCGGCCGCAGGTGCTGGACTGGTGGATAGAAGTCCGAGTGGTGTTAGTGAGTCTGCTGATCCCGAGTATGTAGAGCTGCTAAAGAAGAGAGTGGAGCGCCTTGACCAGGATGTGTCATCATTGGAGTTTGTCATTGAGGACCTCAGGGCCAGGTCCAAGGCTAAGGATAACCAGATTTTGCAGCTCACATATAAGTTGGAAGAGATGAGCTCCAAGGAAATGGAAGAATTACTGAGCCAAGTCGGAAACATCTCGGTCGCTGATTGGGAGCAGAGGAACGCGGACCTCCAGAAAAAGCTTTCAGAGCAGGAAAATACTCACCAAAAAGAAGTTGAGGCTCTACAAATAGCTTTCGATGGCAAGATTGAAGCGGTCAGGGCTCTTGAAGATAAAATCATACAGCTGGAAACAGAAATCAAGGAGCTTAAAGCTATCAGTGAACACCATGCGCTGGCAGCGGAGAGTTCCCACGAAGACCAAGCAGGAGCAGAACTGGAGGAAAGTGAGAATACAAGGGAGAAAATTCGGTTTGCGATAGAGAAGGCCGATGTCGCCGAAGAGAGGCAGAAGGCCGCCGAAGAGAGGGAGAAGGCCGCCGAAGAGAGGGAGAAGGCCGCGGTGAAGAGGGCGATGTCGGCCGAGGAGGCTTTAAAGTTTGCTCAGGAAAAGCTTAGTTTTGCTGAAGAAGAACTCGCATCTGCTCGAGGAAAGCTGCGAGCTACAGAAGACAATTTCAATGCCGCAGAAGAACGGGTCAGTGCCGATGAAGGGGCCAATACGGATGCGAAGAATGTGGATATTGTGGAATCTTTGGCCAAGAAAATAGAGGACTTGACCCACGAACTCCAGATGAGACCGTCTTTTGACGAGCTTAACGAGCTCCATGCCTCGCTCGAGGAGGTGGATAGACTACATGCAAATGAGTTGTACTTGAAAGAAAAAGAACTTGCGTCCGTTCAAGAGGCATATAAAAACGCAACAGCAGACAAAGAGCGCCTCCAAGCCAAGTTGGACCTTCAAGCTGCTCCCATGACGCCGTTTGGGGGAGCGTCGGTACTGACGCTGTCACAAAAACTATCCGTGGACCCGTCGCCCGGATCTGGAGGTCTTCCCGACCCTGAGTCGTGGGCCAAGACAGACACGCTCCCAATCTATACGCCAGAAGCTCCTAGCGACCCAAGCAGCGGGCGGGCAGATTGGTGCGGTCTCTGCGAACGCGAGGGACACAACAGTTTGGACTGTCCGTACGAGAACGACATGTTTTAGAACCCAACGGCAGGTCCAAATCCCATGCGAGAACGGCATGTTCTAGAATCCATACGAGAGAGACATGCAGTACAGGCGTCGAAAGTCGACTGGAAGCTTTACTGTTTCTGCGGCTGCACCATTTTTTTGATGAGGGCCTGCCTGACGAGTTCCGGATGGGTGTTCGTAGCGGTGGCGTTGTAAGTGATGATGTTGTCGTGCATCGCTAGTGAAGCGAGGGTATCGCGCTGCATATTGGTGATGAACTCGTGGCGAGTGGTGTCGGCATTTCCCACACCGATATACCGGGCCTTCTGGTGGAGGTATTGGTGGTTTTCTCGGACCTTGTCTGCCATGAAGAAGTATCAGTGGGTTTTGCATCGGAGGTGCGGGTGCGTCTGATGTCCAGGCACGGGAGGGCATATAGAGTAGTCAAGCCAGAGTATTCGGTAGTAGCACGGGCCGACGCCGTTGGCCTTGTAGATTGAGCATACCGTGATTCAGTGGCATTATAGCATGAGCCGATTTGCAATGTGAGAGAGCCACGCGACTATGGGCAAAGGAGGGAAACATGCAGATGAGTGGCTCAGCAGATGCACGCCAGCACTTGTCCGTGCTGGCGCAGGGACAACCCCATTACGAGCAGGTTTCGGGGTTCGGGGGAGTCTCGACATAGTAGCTTGATGTCCTTTTTCTCGACAATGCCCCACTTGCACTCGGTTTGTATATAGTCCGTTTGGGGGTAGGGATGGGGTAAAGAATGGGGTGAAGAAACGGGGTGCAGAAATGGGGAGAGGGAACGGAGTACAGCGATGAAAGAAAGAGATGTAAGAGACAGGGTAGGTGGGCCAGGCGTGAAGCAGTTCAAAGTTACATGAGCGACGAGGGCCCCGTGTAGCGGTCAAGTATATATCACCAAAGTCAATGTACGAGGCTACACTCCGCACATTCCCGCCTTTAAGTGGCCCGCAGAACGTGACCAGCATCAGAAACGGAGACAGGCAGGGCTACCTCCATAGCAACGAAAGACCAGACAAGCTTAGGCCATGCGTATTGGACGTGCACGACTGGCCGGGCAAACCTCAAGGAACCCGATCCGCAGAGCTTGGGCGCGGTGGATCGCGCAGACAGCAGGATGCACAGCGAGCGCACCGCTACATCTCCCGGGTGCGAGCCGCACCACTAAAGAAGGGGATCAGGTCCAGCAGCCTAAAGCACTATCCTGCGATTGGCGCCGGCGCTCCTGCCCCTCCGCTGGACTCCGCTGGCCGACTCCACGTGAGTGGAAGGGTGCGAAAACGCCGGCGCACCCTGCAGTCCGCAGCGGACCATCGCCCCAACGGCACGACGCAAGAACCACCGTTACAAAGCATAGCACGCCACCCCGCTGCTTCAGAGCCACCTGCCGTAAGCTCCTCTCCAATTGCGGCTCCGCAACGACGGGCGCTTATCTGTCTGCAGTACCGGTATCGCCGTTGCGCCAGCGAGGCGGCTCCCGGCGCAGCACCGGCCACCCGGTGAAGTAGCGCGCGGGCCGTGGCCGGCAGGCGCCACCGGAGGCCCGTAGCTTTGCGCCGGCGAAAACTCCACTTGGCCGCGCCCGTACATTGCGGGGCACCCAGCCCAATTGCCGTTCACCGGAACATGCAGGGCCAATGGTCATCCCCTGCATAGGGCGCTCGTTATCAGGCGGACTGCGCCAAGTCACCGGGAGGTGAGATTTTTACTCAAGCTCCTCCTGCTCCACCCGCTGCCCTCCCCCACAACGCCGGTTTAGCTTTTGATCACATTTGCGGCGGCCAATCCCGTGACTCCAGCCCGCCCGCCCTGCCACTTCTGTTTGCCCTGAAGCCGAGCCGGATCGTCTGCCCCGGCTTCCCCATACCCAGCCCGGTGCTCTTTTTCGCTCCCGGCCGCCTATTCCCGCGCCACCATGCCCCCCAAGGCCAACAATGACTTGTCCATCGCCGAGCTCATCGCCGACGGCGACGACTCGTCGTTGAAGATCTTCTCCATGTACTCGGGCAAACACTACTTGCCCCACAAAGAGCGGGTGGCCAACATCGCTTGGCGGATCCACAACAAGAAGCTCTTTGCGTCCGGCGCACGCGTGTCCAAGCCCGAACCCGGCGCACGCAAGCCCGTGGCTGCGAAAAGCGACCCCAACATCGACGACTTTGACTACGTGGCCCACATCCGGCGCATCTCGCGCGAGGAGTACGGCCAAGACCCGGCGGCGCTCCCGCCGGTCTCGTTGGCGTCCACGGCGCTGATGCGGCGCTCGTTCGACCAGGGTCCGCGTCTCCGCGGCTCGGCCGCCATGGCGCCGTCGCTTCTGACGCCAGCGCCGGGATCCTTGTCCCGCGCCGGAATCAGCCCTGTGACCGTGGCCACCAGCCCCATGGCGGCACGCCCGCTCGCCAAGACGGCGCTGGCGTCGTCCTCTGTTCCCAGCACCACCAACTCGTTTCTCTCCTCCTACATCAACCTGTTGGAGTCCACGCTCAAACACGACTACCAGCCCTCGCACTCGTCGTCATCCAACCATTCCGGCAGCGTAGCGCACTCGACCACACTGGCGTCTGCCAAGACCGAGCCGTCCAGGCTGACGCTACTGTGCACCAACTGCCACACCGTCACCACGCCGCTCTGGCGTAAAACCAACCAGGGCGACGTCTTGTGCAACGCCTGCGGGCTCTTTTACAAGCTACACGGCATTTTGCGCCCGCTCAACACGCTTTCGTCCGCCAACAACAAGCGCCCCGCCCCACGGCCCCGTGCCCAAACGTCTTCCGCCATGTTGCCGTCAGCCTCTACCGGTACCAAGCGCGCCCTCGACAACGTTATCTCGACAACCAATGTAGAATTATTCTCCAAGATCAACGAACACGGCCGCGCTCCCGACAAACGCGCCCTCTACCCCCAGATGCAGCAGCCGGCAAGAAACGATGCCGCGGCCACAGACTCGTTCAAAGACTTCCTGGAGTCGCCCCTAACGATGGCCAACCCCGCGTTGTCTTTCGGAGGTGCAGATGACCGGCCCATCACCGATAATGACGCTGACGACATTGATAAGCTACTAAATATGAACCTATTCCAGCTGGAGTCGTTCGTCATTGGCAGCGAGGACAACCAAGCCAACCCCGATTTCGGCGACAACGGGTTCAGCTTCAACGGCTTGGAGGCAACAGACGAGATCTTGATCGACGACCCTGGTCACGCTAATAGAAACAATTGGAACTGGTTGGATTTTGGGCCTGCGACGGCAGGGGGACATTGACGTCCACAGCGCCCCGGGCAGCTGCGCTCATTGGTCTCGTATTACAACTTCATTTGCCCGCTTAATTTAATAGAACGACATGCGCAATGTATCTAGTACTCCAACCACCCCATACTCCAAAGCCCGAATCTACGTGCCATTGGCCTCGATGCGATTGGGCTGCAGCTTCTGTACGGCACATGAGGATCGGCTCGGACACAATGCTGACTCCAGAGCGTGCGTTCCTGCGTGGTGCGGCCACTTTTCCATCTGTCACGGCTTTGCTCTGAAGCTTGTCGCTATCGAGTCCCGGTCAGGATGTGCTCGCGAGACTGATGGAGGATAAGCACGAAAACCTGGATGGGTTTCAAAGACGCAGCCCCGTGGCCGCTTTCTATTTTTCTCGCCAAGCTAAAGTCTTGTCTTTTGCCAGACACACGTAATCTCACCGTAAATCCGTGAACTGCACCCACCATTTCCCCGAGATTTGCAAGAAGCACCAAAACCTTGATTTGCAGCGCTCAGTACATCTTGCGGACCCAAAACCGCAGGGCACCGCAAGCCTCACCCGAACGGCTTGCTCTCGGTTGTGCTTTCAAGCGAACAATAGCTTCCATGGCCGTGCGTGGTTAGGAAGCCTCGCATCGGAACAGCCTATTGACAGGACATACGACCTGCAGACTACAGCCGTTCCGGCCAGCGCCCTTGACCAAGAGGACTGGGGCTCGTGGGCTGGCGCAGTGCTGGAATGCAGACACCACCTGGAACGGCCGTGTGGAGCGGAATGTGCCACTGGAGAGGGCTGAATGGCCACCTTCGGGCAGCCCAGTGCACAGAGCCGGCAAGCACGGCCAGTCGCACTTTATGTGCCCCCAATTGGACTGCGCAGCGAAAAGCTATTTTTATTCTCACCCCCAGGCTCCCTGCAGCGGTGAAAACACGTCTAAATTCGGATCTCGATAGCGGAAGCAGCAGCACCAGCCGCAGCGGCACCCACACCCACGGCCCGCTGCGTGCGGCTCTCAGCGTTGACTCCAGCGTCAAATTACTCGTGGAGGTGGAGAGTGGGGTCCTGCACATCAATGCCCATCCGGCATCTTCTCGGCCCAGTGGGGCAGCCGGAAGGTCCTTGGGCCGTCTCGCAGCAGAGAGGCCAGGGCGGAAGACCAGAGCCAGGGCCGCAACACGGCGTCGCCAAGGCTGTGCCGGACTCCCCGGGCCTAGGGAAAAGGGGCCGAGACAAGTGGCTATAAAAAGAAGCATTTCTGCGCATTGCGGCTAAGCAGCGCACCTTTGTTTATTTGAGCGCCCCATCGGGTTCCGGTGACCATGCACACCTAATTACCGGCCTTTTCTTGCCAGACCTTTTGTGTGGCCGTTTCTCAGCCCTGTCCCCCTAGCCCTGGCCCTTTCCGTTTTCGCAGGCACCTCTGTTCTCGCGGGCATTTCTGTTCTCGCCGGCATTTCTGTTCCCGCACTCGACCTACCTGGCCCTTTACTGATCTCAATGCCACACCATGGGCCTCTTCACCAAGAATAAAAGTTCCCAGAAGCGCTTCAGCTTGCTCCAGCAGGCCCAGCTGCTGCAACTGCACCACCGGTCCCAGTCGTCCGTCGGCGAGACCTCCGAATTCCTGCTGACGGCCTCTGCGTCTTCTTACTCGTCCCAGGACTCCCACCGCAGAGACGTGAAACCGCCTCCCGCCCAACTCATGCCCCCGCCGGCCTCTGAAATCCCGCCTTCGTACCGCCACAGCAGCTACACCGCGGCCAAGCCGGTGCAGTTCCCCGACCAGTCGCCGGCCCCTACCATGCCCCAGACTCGCGCCTCGCTTGCCCCTCCGTTCATGGGGCTGCAGCCCAGCGCGGCCGGCGCGGTCTACCGCCCGCCCCCGCGTACTTTTTCCATGGAGTCGGCCGTGTCCCACATTCTGGGTGCGAGCTACTCGGACGAATACTCCAACGTGGACACGAGCTCGGAGAACGAGAGCGAGGTCGAGGCAGGCCGGTCCCACCCGTACTACGAGCAGTGGAAGCAGTACTATGCGGCGTTGGCCGCGGCAAAACAGGCCCCGGCGTCGGCGCTCTCGCCTGCCGCCACTCCTAGCCGCCTCCGCCCCTCCTCTCCTCTCTCAAGCCCCCACCTGCTGCCCGGGTTTGTGGGACGCGGCCCGGCAGACCCCGCCCTGTCGCGGTCGTACGCCGGCTTTCAGCACGGCTTCAACATGTCGCACAACAGCAGCGTGCTCAAAAAGTCTCGTCAGTCTACCATCCGCAGCACGCGCTCCCTCTCGACGTCGCAGCTCGGTGCCGGCCGCTCCCACATCTCGCCGCCCTCCACCCGGGCCATCTCCGTTAACGTGGCTGCGGCTGAGCCTGTGGCCGCGGCGGACGCCACGGCAAACCCAGACTCGGACGACTTTTCCGGTGCCCTCCCTCTTTCGGCGTCGCGCGCGCCGTCCAGCAAGCCCGCTCCACCAAAGCTGATTGCGCACAGTCTCCTGGCTCTTGCTAATGATGACCTGGCCATCTCCGACTACGAGGCATTCTTCTTCAACGAGAGCGGTGAACTCGAGGAGCAATTGCAAGCCGACGCCTCGCCGGAAGCTGCGCCGTCGAGTCTGCTGACTCCGCCGGCTTTCACCGAGCCGGTGCTCGACTCATTGGCAGCCAACCCTGCTCATGCGCTGCAGCCCCCACCAATCCCCGGTGCTGACGACTTATCGCGCTCCTTGTCGCGCGACTCGGCCAAGTCGTTTAACTCTCTTCAAAGTGAAAAGAAATTCAAAGTGGGCGGCTCACGCCGTCTTGTCCGCACTGAGACCAGTCAGTCCCGAGCCAGCCGTTTCGTTCCGCCCATGGCAGGACCACCTCCTCCCGACTTTGGTGCGGTGTACCGCGTAGCGCCGGATCCCAACTCCACACGCCACAGCATTGCATCCTTCCCGATGCAGAACACTGCTTACTTGCAACAGCTTCAACATCAGCTTCAACAACAGATTCAGCAGATTCAGCAGTTGCAGATGCCGGGTTACTCTCCGACGGGCTTGATAAATCACCCAAGCCCTTCCTCGCCTCCTCCGAAGTCTTCAGACTCCACCATCAATGCTGCCATCGAGGAGTTCATGCAATTGAGAAATGTCATCGCTTCTGGTAACAAGACGCTCGAGTACCGGTTGAAGTGGGTCAAGATGCTCTTGGAGGCGTGTAACTACAAGCTTTACTCGTACATCAACATCAGGGGCCATAGTATACCCTCTGAGCAGTCTCATGCCAACAGGCAGTTTTTCGTCAAGTCGTTTTTGACTCACCTTCACAAACTCCTCAAAGAGCTCGACAACCTGACACATGGACCGAATATGAAGATCCTCGCCGAAGCGTGCTATCTTCAGGGCTGTCTATACAAGCATGAGTATGTCTACAAGTACGAGCAGGACTTTGGTGTTCCCCGGGATGATGAGGAGGCTGAGAGATATTTGCTTCGGTGTGTAGACCTTCATCCCGGTTACTTTAAGGCCCACTTCCAGTTGGGTGATTTGTACGAGCAACAAAATACCGAGGAACGGTACGAATTAACTATGATGCATTACAAAGAATCGGCCAGAATGGGCTTCACCCGTGCCATTTACCAGGTGGCAATGCTCCTCTTGACAGACCCACGCAGTCGGCTGACCAAATTCTACAAGTACTTGCGCAATCTATCGGACACAGACATGAATTCCAAGGACATCGTTCTTAGCGGCTTCGATCGGAATGAGCTCGAGGAAGTCGTGGGGTTGGCTCTGTTCCAGTTGGGCAAAATTCACGAGGGTATTTATCCAGGCGATCTCGCAGCGGAGGACGACTTTGTTAAAGAATGCCTCGAACTAGCTCCAGTAAACTACGCGAAAAGCTTGACGTACTACAACAGGGCCGCAAGACTTCATTGTCTCCAGGCGCAAGTCAAATTGGGACTCGTTTACGAAAATGGCGAATTGAACCGTCGCTACAACCCGCATAAGTCGATTCAATGGTTCATCAAGGCATCAACGTCGCCGCTCAAATTCAAACGGCACCCAGAAGCGCTCTTGGGAATCAGTAGGTGGTTTATGAGAGGCTCTAATGGCGAGAGCAAACATATATCAGCACCAGACCAGGAAAAGGCTGTGATGTGGTGTGAAAGGGCAATCAAGGAATTCAATTATCCTGAAGCATATTACGTTATGGGCACCTATGCCGAAATGGGACTTGTCCAAGGATCACCAAAAGAATGGTTCGATAACGCTTTTAGCTTAGGCTACCAGCCACCCGAAGAACCTTTGCATTAGTGTATGTCAACCAGACAGACATACTCGAACAATTAACGACATGAGCACGTTATCAAGCAGCTAGAATTGTAGATCAGACGGGTACTTTTAGGTGCTATCTCAAAAGGGCAGTGTAATTTTATTAGGCATCACCATAGTGTGCTCGAAATAGTGTACCTCAGAACAGGTGTGTTCGCGCCCAAAAATTTTCGCCGGGCCCTACCTTTTTTGTCTAGTCTTTTCTCTTCCCACTGACTTAGATACGATCACCAGAATCATGTCATTGGATACCCAATTCTACTGTATGTGCTCCAATTTATTCCTATTGCCATGTGAAATCCCCTTCTCGGGGAATCTATTTTGGCCACCAGCATGAACACGAGGCGGTTACGTCGCCCGTAGAAGTATGCTAGATCGAATTTTTCGTACTAACCGCATCAGGCCGTCAACCGAAGTCGGTCGACTTGATACAAAACTTTGAGGAGATTACCTCGTTTCCAAAGCCTACCCTAGAAGTGCGCTGTGCCACGTATAGCCCTAATGGCCAGTATTTTGCCTACACACAGCCCAAACATGTTACGTTGGTGCTTACTGAAGACAAGGCCACCAACGACGAAGTGGTGGCCACTATTGACGTCCAAGACACCTTCGATTTGCATTTCTCGCCTAATGGGCGCTACTTGGCGCTTTGGACGAAACCTACTTTGTTGGACAAGGATAGTGGCGTGTGGTCAGACAATGTGTTGGTGTACGATGTTGAAAAAAAGGAAATCGCTACTGTGTGGTCCAACAAGCATCAAGGTGGATGGAAACCGCAGTTCACCCAGGATGGCAAGTTTATGGCCAAGAATTTCAACAACAAGGAAATCCACTTTTACGACACCACAGACAAGTTTAACATCAAAAAGCCGTCGTACAAGTTAAAGTTGCAGGACAGCGGTGCGTCGTTCCAGAATTTTCAATTAAGTCCAGGAAAGAACCCAGCGGTGGCCGTATTTATTCCCGAAAAGGGCGGCAAGCCTGCTCAGGCGTTGATCTACAACATTCCCAGTTTTAACCAGCCAATCTGTTCGAAGTCATTCTTCAAAGCGGAGAAGTGTCAGTTGAAGTGGAATGCTTTGGGTACCGCTTTGTTGGCCTTGGCTTCTACCGACCATGACACCAGTAACAAGTCTTATTACGGTGAGACCAACTTGTACTTATTGGGTATCGCAGGCTCTTACGAGAGAATTGATTTGAAGCGCGAAGGACCAATTCACGACATCACTTGGTCGCCTTCGGCCCGGGAGTTTGCCGTGAGTTACGGTTACATGCCTTCGGAAACCACCTTTTTCGATTCGCGTGGTAACTCTATTTATTCTTTGCCAACTGCACCAAGAAATACTATATTGTACTCCCCTCATGGAAGATACGTGTTGGTGGCAGGTTTTGGTAACTTGCAAGGAACAGTGGATGTCTACGACCGTCAAGACAAATTCGCCAAGGTGTGCACTTTTGAAGCTTCCAACACGTCTGTATGTGAGTGGTCCCCATGCGGCCGTTTCATATTGACTGCCACTACTTCGCCAAGATTGAGAGTTGACAATGGTTTGAAGGTTTGGTATGCGAGCGGCAAGTTGGTGTATTTCAGAGAGTATCCCGAGTTATTCACCATCTCTTGGAAACCCCAGCCTATCGAGAAGTTTCCCGCTTTAAGACAATTGGAGGCCTGCCCCGAGCCTCATCAATCGGCCAAGGATTTTCTCGCTAAAAAAGCGGCCTTAGGCGGCGGTAGCACAGTCAAAAAGACCGGCGCTTACAGACCTCCTCACGCGAGATCTTCTGGTGCTGGATCGGCCGCTACGTCGTTATACCAAAAGGAGTTGCAGAGCAGTGTGGGAGCTGCTGGCTCATCCCCTGCATTTGTTCCAGGATCAGGCGCGAGAAGAGTTGTCCCAGGTGCGGTTGTTGCTGCTCCCAAGGAATCAAAGACTGCGGCCAAAAATAGAAAGAAGCGCGAGGCTAAGAAGGCTGCTGGAACCCCGGAGAAAGAGGTGGACAGCCCGGTGACCGACACGTCTGCGACTGTTGTTGGCGGTGTGGTGTCCTTGGAGGAGAAAAAAATTCGGTCGTTGTTGAAAAAGCTTCGAGCCATTGAATCATTAAAGATGAAGCAAGCACAGGGAGAATTTTTAGAGGACACTCAAGTGAGCAAAATCAACAAGGAGGATGACATCCGTAAGGAGTTGGGCGACTTGGGATGGTCCGAGTAGATGATCATTGTGTGCATCAGACGGTAGGGCCAGATGCTTGCTCGAAGCATTGACCTTCAACTCCTTTCTTCATTGAGCATTTCCACTCCATTCGTCTTTACATCAGCCAAAAACTGTAGCTGTTTCGGCATTGCAAAATACATGGAAGATCCACAAGAAAGACAGTATTAATACACATAAATACATAACGGTTACAGTGAGCTTGAGCTTAAAATGACTTTGCTGGGTGTGATTTGTCCAATGGAACAAGTTTCGCTGCCTGTAATCGCGTAGGGGCTCCCTTGCATTCGTCTTGACTTAGGCCAGTACACCGTGCTCGTGGTGCAATGTGCAGAGTCGCCCCATCGATCGTTTCAGGTGCATTTTTGTCTTTCACACTCAGCAACTTTAGCCTAAATGTAGAGTTGGGCAGTAACCTATTTCACCCTAAACCACCCATCTATAAACTCTTTAAAAAGATTTAGTATAATCGCTTTTGAATCAATAATGAGTAATGGGAAATCATAGGTGCTTTTGCCACCCTTTATCTCCGCCCGGATTGGTGCACGCCAGATTCGCACTCACGGGCCTTATACTTACCGGAGGCGCGTTTTTTGGTCGTGCGAAGCTCGTGTACACGGTTTAGAGGTGATCCGCAGCATTTGTCGATCCGATTCTTCTTTTCTTTCTGTCGCTGTACAGTTATCGAAAGGTATGTTAAACATTACTTTTTTTTGCAACCGCATTGTCGGATGCTCACCAATGAAACCTTGATAAGATTTTTCTGATTTTCCAGTCGATTTCGACCTCTGCTTGATTGGGAGGTCCCCGGTCTTGATCCCTTACCGCATCAACAATCCACTCGAACCGCGTCAGCCTCTATACCTTAATGTTCACAACATTCACTCACGACATTTGCTCGATCCATCTTACCCCTAATCACTCCTTTTTCACTCTTGAGATGTTTCGGGTGCCTCCGAAGTTGCCTGTCCACCTCACCGCAAATCTATCTATGTGCCCTCTACCATTCTGACAACACATTCTAGTCAACCAACCGATTAAGGTTAGTTTTCCCTGGAACTTCGGGAAAACTAAGAGAAGCTTCCGTATGGGCACTGAGCTGTCGATCCGTTGCTTTTTTCGTATGTGTGCAGGACAGAAAAGTGGGCGCAGCAATATCAATGCAGTTTTGGCTACCATAGTGTTCAATTGCACCGATACTGCTATCGTGGGCACAGAGGTGAGACATGAGATGCTACCGCCAGCTATGAAGATGCTTAAGATGAATGGTAGATCTAGCGGTTCGTTGTTTTCGATTGTTGCGGAAAGTGATTTGACTTCGTGATACCTCACAGGCATTCTTCTCTGTTCCTGTATGAAAGAGGGACCTCCGGGTCGTTTATGCTTTTTTTTTTCGCTATCCGCAGTGCCAAATTTAGCTCACGCTCGTGTTCGATCACTTGAAGCTGATCTTCACAAAACCTTTATCATTACTTCCTTTGAAATTAACGTACACAGTGTTTTGCATTGCACCTTGACCGATAAACATTTTTGGCAGGGGAAGACGTCGCGACAAAAACTTGATTGCGCTTCATTTTGATCTGCTACTGCCTATAACTCTTCTGTGATATTTTACTTCTTTCATATCGCGATTGTTTCATTCTCTGAGTCAGTTTTTTTCTCTACTGCCTTTACCGGCTACTTTATCTTTCTCTACTAGAAAAATCTTATCGAGGTTGTTTTTGAGCCCTTTGTTGATACTAACTTCATCGTGAAGATGTCTTACGATAACAATCACAACTACTACGATCCGAACCAACAGCATGGCGCTGCTGAAGGTGAAGGATACTACCAGCAGGGTCCGTATGATGAGACGGGTCAAGCTCAACACTACCAACAAGGTGGCGAGTACTACGACCCTAATCAGCAGTATCAGCAACAACCCTATGACATGGAGGGATACCAAAACTATGGTCAACAAGGAGGTGCTGGCTACACTGCTGATCCTGAAGCCTTCTCTGACTTCAGTTACGGTGGCCAAAACCCGGGTGCTTCGGGCTACGACCAATACGGCACTCAGTACACTCCTTCTCAAATGAGTTATGGTGGTGCGAGATCTTCGGGCGCGTCTACTCCAATTTACGGAGCAAACCCAAACTATGATCCCACACAATTTCAGTTGTCCTCTAACTTGCCTTACCCAGCATGGTCTGCTGACCCTCAAGCGCCCATCAAGATCGAGCACATCGAGGATGTTTTCATCGACTTGACTAACAAGTTTGGCTTTCAAAGAGATTCCATGAGAAACATGTTCGATTACTTTATGACCTTGTTGGATTCTAGAGCTTCCCGTATGTCGCCTGCTCAAGCATTGTTGTCGTTGCACGCCGATTACATCGGTGGCGACAACGCGAACTACAGAAAATGGTACTTCGCTTCTCAACAAGATTTGGACGAATCTATCGGCTTTGCAAACATGAAAATGGGCAAGGTTGGCAGAAAGGCCAGAAAGGCGTCAAAGAAGTCTAAGAAAGCTAGAAAGGCTGTGGAAGAACACGGCGAAGATTTAGATGCTTTAGCCAATGATTTAGAAGGCGACTACTCTTTGGATGCTGCTGAGATCAAATGGAAGGCTAAAATGAACGTCTTAACACCAGAGGAAAGAGTTAGAGACATTGCCCTTTACTTGTTGTTGTGGGGTGAAGCCAATCAAGTGCGTTTTACTCCAGAATGTCTTTGTTACATCTTCAAGACGGCTCTCGACTATTTATTGTCACCTCAATGCCAGCAAAGGCAAGAGCCTGTTCCAGAAGGTGAGTATTTGAACAGAGTCATCACTCCGATTTACAGATTCTTGAGATCTCAGGTTTATGAAATTTACGATGGAAGATTCGTCAAGCGTGAGAAAGACCATAATCAAGTCATTGGTTACGATGATGTCAACCAGTTGTTCTGGTATCCTGAAGGTATCTCGAGAATCATTCTCGAGGATGGCACTCGTTTGGTCGATATCCCTCAGGAAGAAAGATACTCAAGATTTGGTGAGGTGGAATGGTCGAATGTGTTTTTTAAGACGTACAAGGAAATCAGAACTTGGTTGCATTTCATCACGAATTTTAACAGAATTTGGGTCATCCACATTGTCATGTATTGGTTTTACACGTCTTACAACTCTCCTACGTTGTACATGAAGAATTACGTCCAAACACTCAACAATCAACCGACTGCTTCCTCTAAATGGGCTGCCCCCGCTATCGGTGGTATAATTGCTTCTTTCATTCAAATTTGCGCTACTCTTTTTGAGTGGATGTTCGTTCCAAGAGAATGGGCAGGTGCACAACATTTGTCCCGTCGTTTGGTGTTCTTGGGTCTAATTTTTCTACTTAACATTGCGCCTGTCGTATATGTCTTTTACTGGGCGGGTTTACAAGCTATCTCTAAGTCTGCTCATGTGGTTTCCATTGTTGGGTTCTTCATTGCAGTCGCTACCATGCTTTTCTTTGCCGTGATGCCTTTGGGTGGCTTATTCACCTCTTACATGCAAAAGAAGTCTAGAAGATACATGGCCTCGCAAACATTTACAGCTAATTTCTACAAATTAAAGGGATTGGACAAGTGGATGTCATATCTTCTTTGGACAACTGTTTTTGCCGCCAAGTTCTCTGAATCCTATTTCTTCTTGACTTTGTCTTTGAGAGATCCTATCAGAATCTTATCGACCATGACGATGAGATGTAATGGTGAGTATTGGTTTGGAGATAAGTTGTGTAAGCAACAAGGTAAGATTGTCTTGGGATTGATGATTTTGGTTGATTTGTTGTTGTTCTTCTTGGATACTTACATGTGGTACATTCTTTGCAACTGTGTGTTCTCCATCGGTCGCTCTTTCTACTTGGGTATTTCTATTTTGACCCCATGGAGAAATATTTTCACCAGATTGCCAAAGAGAATTTACTCCAAGATATTGGCCACCACAGAAATGGAAATCAAGTACAAACCAAAGGTCTTGATTTCTCAAGTTTGGAATGCTATCGTGATTTCTATGTACAGAGAACACTTGTTGGCGATTGACCATGTTCAAAAGTTGTTATATCACCAAGTTCCTTCAGAAATCGAAGGTAAGAGGACTTTGAGAGCGCCAACATTTTTCGTTTCTCAGGATGATAATAACTTCGATACTGAATTTTTCCCAAGAGACTCTGAGGCCGAAAGACGTATCAGTTTCTTTGCCCAATCTTTGGCTACCCCTATTTTAGAACCTTTGCCCGTGGACAACATGCCTACATTCACTGTCTTCACCCCCCACTACTCCGAAAAAGTCTTGTTGTCTTTAAGGGAAATCATTAGAGAAGATGATCAATTTTCTAGAGTGACCTTATTGGAATACTTAAAACAATTGCATCCTGTCGAGTGGGAGTGTTTTGTCAAGGATACCAAAATTTTGGCAGAAGAAACTGCGGCGTTTGAAAACGGTGACGAGGAAGAGAGACAAGATGAGAACGGTTTGAAGGCCAAGATTGACGACTTGCCGTTCTACTGTATCGGTTTCAAGTCTGCTGCTCCTGAGTACACATTGAGAACCAGAATTTGGGCTTCATTGAGATCTCAAACGTTGTACCGTACTGTGTCTGGTTTCATGAACTATGCTAGAGCTATTAAATTGTTGTATCGTGTGGAAAACCCTGAATTAGTGCAATACTTCGGTGGTGACCCTGAGGGTTTGGAAATGGCTTTAGAAAAGATGGCCAGAAGAAAATTCAAGTTTGTCGTTTCTATGCAAAGAATGACGAAATTCAAGGAAGATGAAATGGAAAATGCTGAATTCTTATTGAGAGCTTATCCCGACTTGCAAATTGCCTACTTGGATGAAGAACCTCCTTTGAATGAAGAGGAAGAACCCCGTGTCTACTCCGCTGTGATTGATGGTCACTGTGAAGTCTTAGAGAACGGAAGACGTCGTCCTAAGTTTAGAATTCAATTGTCTGGTAACCCAATTTTGGGTGATGGTAAGTCCGATAACCAAAATCATGCCATCGTTTTCCACAGAGGTGAATACATTCAATTGATCGATGCCAATCAAGATAACTATCTTGAAGAATGTTTGAAAATTAGATCAGTTTTGGCTGAGTTTGAGGAATTGAACGTTGAACATGTGAACCCATACGCTCCAAACTTAAAAGACAACAAGGAAGAGAAAGAGGCCCCTGTCGCCATTTTGGGTGCCAGAGAATATATTTTCTCTGAAAACTCGGGTGTTTTGGGTGATGTTGCTGCTGGTAAGGAACAGACTTTTGGTACTTTGTTTGCTAGAACATTGGCTCAAATTGGTGGTAAATTGCACTATGGTCACCCTGATTTCTTGAACGCTACTTTTATGTTTACCAGAGGTGGTGTCTCTAAGGCTCAAAAGGGTTTGCACTTGAACGAAGATATCTACGCTGGTATGACTGCCATGTTGAGAGGTGGAAGAATCAAGCATTGTGAATACTACCAATGTGGTAAGGGTAGAGATATGGGTTTTGGATCTATTTGTAATTTTACAACCAAGATTGGTGCTGGTATGGGTGAACAAATGTTGTCCAGAGAGTACTACTACTTATCTACCCAGTTGCCATTGGACAGATTCTTGTCTTTCTACTACGGTCACCCTGGTTTCCATATCAATAACTTGTTTATTCAATTGTCTTTGCAAAGTTTCATGTTGGTTTTGGCTAACTTGAATGCTTTGGCCCATGAATCCATTCTCTGCGAATACAACAAGAACGTGCCTATCACTGATGTCTTGAAACCATACGGATGTTACAATTTGGACCCTGCGGTTGATTGGATTAGACGTTACACATTGTCCATTTTCATTGTTTTCTTTATCTCGTTCATTCCATTGACTGTGCAAGAATTGATCGAAAGGGGTCTTTGGAAGGCTACCCAAAGGTTCTGCAGACATTTCATTTCCTTGTCACCATTGTTTGAAGTTTTCCTTGCCCAGATCTACTCCACTTCTTTGTTCATCGACTTGACTGTTGGAGGTGCCAGATATATATCCACCGGCAGAGGTTTTGCAACCTCTCGTATCCCTTACTCCATTTTGTTCTCCAGATTTGCCGATTCCTCTATCTACATGGGTGGTAGAAGTATGTTGATCATTTTGTTTGGCTCTGTGTCTCATTGGCAAGCACCATTATTGTGGTTTTGGGCATCTTTGTCGGCTTTGATCATATCTCCGTTTTTATTCAACCCTCACCAGTTCGCTTGGGAGGATTTCTTCATTGACTACCGTGACTTTATCAGATGGATGTCCCGTGGTAACTCTAAGTGGCACAGAAACTCGTGGATTGGTTACGTCAAGCTCTCTAGATCTCGTATTACCGGTTTCAAGAGAAAGTTGACTGGCGATATTTCAGAAAAGTCTGCTGGTGACACCAGTAGAGCCCACAGATCTAACGTCCTTTTCTCTGATTTCTTCCCATGTGTCTTCTACACTGCTGCTTTATTCGTTGCCTACACTTACATCAATGCCCAAACCGGTGTGACTAAATGGGAAGTGTCGGGTAGAGATTCGACTGATCCTATCAAGGTTAACTCCGTGGCCAGAGTCATCATTTGTGCTTTGGGTCCAGTTGTTATCAACATGGGCTGCTTAGCTGTTTGCCTTGGCTTGGCTTGTTGTGCTGGCCCAATGTTGGGTATGTGCTGCAAGAAGACAGGTGCTGTTATTGCTGGTGTGGCTCACGGTGTCGCTGTCATTGTTCATTTGATCTTCTTTATTGTGCTTTGGGTTTTGGAAGGTTTTGATTTCGCGAGAATGTTGTTGGGTCTCGTTACCGCAATTTATATCGAGAGATGTTTGTTCAAGCTTATGACCTTGCTTTTCTTGACCAGAGAGTTCAAAAATGACAAGGCCAACACTGCGTTCTGGACTGGTAAGTGGTACGGTAGTGGAATGGGATGGATGGCCTTCACTCAACCATCGAGAGAGTTCTGCGCCAAGACAATCGAAATGTCTGAATTCGCAGGTGATTTCATCTTAGCCCACATCATTTTGTTCATTCAATTACCTATTTTGCTCATTCCAATGATTGACAGATGGCACTCAACTATGTTGTTCTGGTTGAAGCCTTCTAGACTCATCAGACCACCAATTTATTCTTTGAAGCAAGCGAAATTGAGGAAGAGAATGGTCAGAAAGTATTGCACCTTGTATTTTGGTATTTTGGTTCTCTTTGTGGTCGTCATTGCTGCGCCAGCAGTTGCTTCCCGTTTTATTAAGAAGAACCTCGGTAGCTCAATGACCGGTACATTCGAAGGTATCTTCCAACCTAGAGGCACCAAACACAATGACACAGGAAAGGTCTCCTCCTGGTGGAGTACCGATGGTGCCAAGATCACTTTCTGGAGTTTTACGCCTTCTGACACTCACCCATACACCACCAAGGCTTTTTAAATATGTACATCCATATTTTCTATTCGATTTACTTGGTTTGATGTTTCAATTTGTACATTTAATGTATTCTATTGCTTATTATTTCTGTACTAGGGCTCCATATTTCTTAACCATTTGGTCGCATTCAGAGTCTTTGCACTCCCATTGTACGGCCAAGTCGCCCGCAAAGTAGTGGAACTTATCTGTAGCATGACTATTTGGGTCCAAGTCTTGAGGGCTGTGAGCAGAGTTGATTAGTCTCGTAGGAATTAGAGCCGTTTTACTTAAAATGAACGGGTGCCACTGCAAAACGTGAGTTATGACAGAGTCGGGACCAAATGGAAAGTTATTATAATTCAAATTTAACTTATCACCCCAGAAATCCATTATTGCCCGACCCATGACATCATTTTTAACAATAAAAGAGTTGGTAACAACCATGGACTCGGATTGAGTCATGATCAAACGAACGTTTTCCGGCTTTAGATTCTTATAAGTCTTGATGTAACCTTCGGGGGGAATTATAGGCCTTTCCTTAAGGATGTTAGTTTGTAATGCCTTCTTACTCAACAAATCCGTAAGCAAATTGACCCGATTGTTCATAATCATACCATCTTGATCAAGATACCAAAACCACTCTGCCTCGGGAAAGGCAAACATAGCACTCCGCAAGCAGAAAATTCTTACCCACTTGCTTCTTTCCCTGTTGTTGAGAAAAGTCTTGGAGTTCATCACAGCAGCAAATTCTTGATACCACCGTACGTAGAGTCCGTAACCCTGCTCATGAGCATAGTTGACTCTGTTTTGAACAAGGGTAGCTAGAGATGACACAGAGTACCTATCAAAGTCAATAGCAGTGACAATAATCACATTAGGATAATTTTTGCGTCCCTTTGGTCCAAAAACAATCTTATCTTGATTCTTAAATGCATTTTTAGCTCTGTTAGTTGCTGATATGAGGTTATCAGTTTCTTCCTTCCGCTTTTGCTTGGCTGCATCAGGGTCATCGAGCAGATTTAATGATTCTATATAGGTCATTTCAAGGCCAGGAACGTTAGGATCAGGTCTCTTTGCCTCTGTAAACAATTGATCAAAGCCCAATTTTTGAAGAAGTGAAGCATCTTCAATCGGGGGGTAAATGTACTTGGATGCAGTTTTCTTCACTTCAGTGGAGCTATACGGATGAGGTTTGGGATAGTTTCCCGAGCCCGACAGATGCGTGAAGACAGAAAACGGGTTCAAAAACCATATCAATATGCAAATTAAAACTAAAGCTCCTAAGCGATTTTCTTTGGTGCTTTTGATGTTTTTGAAGGTCGCAGGAACAGGTAAAGAGCCTTTCAACTCCTTGTGCCCTGCCTTCGAGCTTTTGGGTCGAAATTTGATCCCTCCAAGCATAGATGATAAGCGTGCTTACTGTGTGGAAAAGGGTTTTCCGTTTTCTGATATGGTGTTGAGAATGCGACAGCTCGATACAGGAAACCTTGGACCGTTGCAAGCCGTCCTGATTCGCGACCGATGAAGACTTGCTTGAAAATAGAAGCTTTCAAACTACTTCCTGCTGATGTAATCGATTTTTCGGACATCGAAAAGAAAAAAATAATAATAACTTAAAGCCGTAAACGTGTCTATAGATATCATTCTGTGGATAGTGCGAGGTGGGCACATTTGCTACAAGCGGTGCGATTTGGGCTAGTATATTATTGCTATAAATGTTCTTTCTCAAATTATCACCGTAAAATTGATGAAGCTGACTTTTATGTGGATCCGTTTATTCTATCCTCAATAACCTGAAGTGCCACCTGCCTTCTGCGTTCGGCCACTGAGTTGGCAATCAGCTTATTCGCCTGGTTGACCCTTTCGGTCAACTTTTGCACCCTAAGGTTACTCTGCTCAATAAATTCTTCATTGAATGGAGCGATCAAACCCAAAAATACGCTGACATCATAAATGGCATTGACAACGACACCGATGTATGGCTTAGTCACGTCTGGAAAAAATGCTACTAACTGAAATGCATCGGATCCGTCACCTCTGATGATGGAGTTATTCTCATCATTGATCGACGAAGTCGGTAAAAGTGGATCAGCAGAAAGAGCTTGGAAAAAGCGTAGATAGATATAGGAAATGAAAAAAGAAAACAATGCTGGAATGGCGGGGTACAAAGTGGAGAAGACAGCGGACCAGATGATCGCTGTCATTATGGAGATGAAAGGCAAGTGTTTGATACGGAAGTTGATCAATCCCTGAAAAAGAACCACGTTGTGTTCTGGAATAAGCCGCTTAATCACGACCAAAAATCCAAACACATACGAAATTCCTCCGCCCAATGGCAAATCCATCCCCGCCACGTCACCGCGGAAAATGTTGCTGACGATAGTCACAACCACAGTACATAAGTTGGTAAGGACTCCCACCAACAATATGTACCTAATAACTTCCTTGTAGCCCCAAAATTTCTCAACATACCCGGTGGCAATGAAAAGCACCACAGCAGAGAAGAAGAAGGAAATGATGCTGATTTCAGCAAAAATTGCTGTTAGAAAGACCCATGGATTGAATATTGCGTACCTAGGTACCAATTGCAAAAAAGGGACCACTAGCGCCAGAAGGGGAGGCAGTGAGGCATCTGAGGGAGTGGTTCGTATAGAGAAAAGTTTTACCAGCAAGATAGCCAGAGAAATCGTGAACAAAAATGACAAGCAAAATCTGGTAGATTTAGGAGTAGATCTCCACAGTAATGCAGCCATTTTGTGTTGGGATATTGTGTTGATACGTCACTGAGAACGATATGTGTGATGCGACGAGTTCCTGTATAACGCGCGTCGAACTAGAGATCGGCCAAGGTTAATGAGGCGAGACCGAGTGTATCTAAGGACGCGTCTTTCATGCTGTTGACTCGAGCATTTCGAGTTGACTCCCATTGCTCTATGATTTTATTCATTTCAGCTTTGCTCAGCTCGCGTTCGGTATTGACCGTGGGTATGATCTTGCCTATGTTGAGTAATATCGCAAAATACGTAAGTTCGCGAAACGACAGGTGCTCACTGTAAGGAAGGGAGTATATCCTAAATGTAGGCTTGTCAAGCAATTTTTCATTTTTCGGCCTCTTCTGACCCAAGATGTCCATAAAGGTGTAGTTAGGGCGTACCTTAAGGATTTTTACCAATGTTCCTTGTGAAAGGATTGCCCTGTTTGCGCCAGAGTCATACCGACTGCGGGAATTATCAACTGTCCAACCAGTGGGACGAAAGCCGATACACTTTTCAAAATACTCGAAGTATTTGTTGTGATTAAAGTAGCCGGAAATTGCCCCCATAGACCCGACAATTCTCATTGGAACAAGATGAACTACCACATCTCCTCGGTGATCGCTGCCTGTGTCGTTTTGCGTAAGAACTTGATCTAAAAAAGCATTGCCAAAACTAGCCAAGATTTGCGCCTTATCACCTCGGCTGTTAATATTTGAGACGTATATGGGACAACAACCCATTTTTTTCAGGATTGCGATGGCTAGATTTTCTTTTCCAATGAGATAGGTGCCCACTAGAACAAGAAACTTCTTTTTAGCAGTCTTGGGAGTGAGCAGGAGGAAATCTGTAATCCTACTCTGAAGGGTGGTTCCAAGCCATTCATTATACAAATCTCCCTTCTCCGCCAATTTTTCTATCATGGATGCTGCTGCTTCACAGACGGTTTCCTGTAAGGGAAAGTTATAAGTTGGACACAAATATGTGGTATCAAGGTAAACCTTTTGAAGCACGCATTCACTTTCAACATGAAAGGGTGAAAGAGCAGGGTGTTCAAGCATAGTTTTGCAGACACGAAAATCGCCGCAGTGCAAGGAGTATGAAGACTCTTTACTCAAAGAAACAGACTCAAAAAGAAAAATCGAGGCACCAGGGCAGTGGTTCGCATCGATAGAGATAACGTATAATCCAGGAGTTTTTTCTGTGGTTTCGTAACCTCCTTTTAAGATGTAGCCCGAATTTAACAGCATTTGCGAGCTGAAACTGTCGTCAGGCTCGGAAAAGTTCTCCTTTATGAAGCTTTGTGCCGCGGAACCTTCCTTGCCATAAGTCCAAACTTTGTACCTGGCATTTGTTTTCATCAGAAAAATGAATTCAGTCTCTGCATTATAACGGATATGTAGTAACCTTGCAGTCACTTCAGAGCAGTATAGAATTTTCCTATCAATTGTTCTTTCCCTGCACCACCGTTTCGTAAAACCACCGTAATGGTCAGAATGGAAATGCGATAAAAAGTATTGAGCCACTGAATGATTCGGCTTGTAACAAAATGCATCAACTGCAATTAAATGGTATTGATTTTTGTCTTTTGTAAACGTTAGTAGTTTCAAATCAGGTATTTCCGTTTTTCTCGAAGATGGAAGGAGACCGTCTTCAGTATCAGGCTTTTGTATTGGCCTTGGTCTCCTTTTAGTCTCATTTTCTCGAGGTTTTGAATTGATGAAGCTTTGAATCTCCAGCTTAGTTGTCCCAACTTTGAGCTTTGGCTTCTTCAGAGCATCTTTAGAGGCTTTCCTGTCAATTTCCTTAATTTCCCTTTTTTTCTGTGTTGATAGTAGCGGCGATTCCATTCTTTCAGTATTCATCTTTTCCGCTGTTTTTGAAAAAGCTTCTTTTCTTTCATTTTGGTCAAATTTGATTTCTTCACTCTTAAGATCCCCAGCCGTGCTATCAATACTGACACCGAGATGGCGAACAGAGGTCAGCAGTTCGGAGTTCTGGATGGATAAGATGGAAAGACATTCCTCCACATGATTGATTCGTATATTCATTTCCCATTTTGACATTGTTATTGAACATATCGGGCACAAAATGGCAGATTTATTGATATCAATTATGTCATCTCCATCGCTGGTAAGATCAATGGTGGTTGTCTCGGTACTCGTGGGGTTCAGAAGCCGCAAGTCAAATATTGTCGCTTGTTTCTTTTCCTTCGGTGGTTTACGGGACAGCATGGTCCCATTATTCAATAACCTTAAAATATGGAAAGCAAGTATAAGTAAACCCCAGATCTTTAGCGTCACGTGCGGATATTTTGCGTGGAGTTAGAAGGGCGCGACATGTCACTTCATTCATCATTCAAGAATGGGTTTGCTCTCTATAATAAGAAAACAGAAAGTGAAGGATCGCGAATTAAGGGTTCTTGTATTGGGATTAGATAGTGCTGGAAAGACAACGATCATTCGAAACCTCATGAAGCAAGATCCGAGGCAAGTATCTCCCACAATGGGATTTCAAATTCAGACGTTCGATTGGAAAGGTTTTTCCATCAATTCGTGGGATATCGGAGGACAAACCTCACTTCGAGCATTCTGGAGTAACTATTTTGATCGACTGGATTTCATCATCTGGGTTGTTGACTCTAGCAGTGTAGAGAGACTACAAGAGCTGTACCAAGAACTTCGCGAAAAAGTTATTTTACAAGATCAACTTGTGGGTACTTACTTCTTATTATTGATCAACAAAATTGACATGATACCAAAAGAAGGGCGGAGTAGAGTGCAGACAGCTGTAGTAGAGTCCCTTGGTTTGCTGGAAGAGCTACATCAGAATAACTACTATGTATGCTCTGTATCAGGAATAACCGGGGAGGGTTTAGAAGAAGCCATGGATTGGGTTATTTCAAAAGATGTCTAGATTTATGTGCGGCAATTGAGGGATCTCATTATCGCATAGATCTGAAATTTCGGATAGCTTTGAACACGCCCTCGAAATCTGAAGTAAGCTTCGTTCAATACACACTCGAAATCTATTTATTTACTTTGCATTCATTGGGCAAATCGAACTGTGTGGCGTGCAGTGATTAAGATTGCTTGGGAGATTAGGCGCTTCCCGAAATGGATGTGTAATTTACCAAAAGGGGAGATGCGGTTTAAACCGTGCCGTGCGTCAGCACGACGCGTAAAAATTATATTCACCTTCCAATGTACCTATCATGCTAATACTAAATTTATTTAGGCGTGTTGAAACAGTCATCATCTTCAAGTTCTAGTTGAAGCGTAAATTCTGTAAAATTTGAGGTTTTGATTCCTGGTTTCAACGTTTGAATATGTGAATATCAGCATTTATTACCAACTCCTTCCGAGATTCGCGTCGCGTTTATTTTTTTTTTCGCGCACCAAAACATGGCCTTGATAATCATCTGCCACAAAACTGAGCGGATGCCCATTGAAAAAACATAACTGATCGCGGAATCTACAGCCCGGCTGAGTTGCAATTTTTCTTCACGTTTTTCAAACCATAGTTTTCTTCTTACCTACCGCAACTGCCTCCATCAACTTACCCGATAAACCCATACAATCATTTTCCTGGCGCTTTTCAATCTATTATAATGTCTCTCTCCGTCATCGTGAATGCACTTCTCGAATGTGAGTTCAAGGAGAATGAAAACTTGATCAGTGTTCTTTCCAATGTGAAATCTTCAAAAGCATCTCCTGAAGATTCCCATATCGCTTCGTTGGTGAGGGGCCTTTGCACTCACAACTCCAAACTTATTGGTTTAGTCCTGAATTGCCAGGATGAATTAAAGCAGGAAGAAATAGTTCATATAGACAGCTTCAAACTGTTTGTAAACAGCTTTATTCTTTGGGCGGAAACTGCGACAGCTGTGTTTGAAAGATACTTGCAATGTCTGGGTCTCAAGATAACTCTGGAAGTGTTCTGCTCCCCCATTTTGCATTGTGGGTGCTACTTGGCATTCATTAATTCGGCCTTGGATAATATTCGTAACCCATTTGTGGTGGAAAAACTAAGATTGTACCAAAAGCGGTTTAAAACTATCCTAGAAACATACTCCCATCTTCGAGAACAAGAGAAGTTGAACAACATCTCCTTCGAAAAGGTTCAGGCCTTCAGCGGCCAAAAAAATGTCTCGGCTCATTTCTCTTTGGACCAGATTATTGACCGCACCAAAAATTTGTCTATCCAATTAGACGGTATCGACGTTGAGCTTATTTTGTTGAACTTGATAAGAAAACCAACACAAGAATCAGCTTTCAATGCTTTGGCCATTACTGAGCTTTCGAACAAAGAAGAAACAAGATTTGTTTTATTTCCACCTTTTAGAGTAAATGAGCTTGTCATGACAGTCTCCACAAACTCAATAGTGTTAAAGTCCCCTGTTTCATCCGGTAGCGATAACTACTTGATGCTTGAAAGCTCAAACGATGTTATTCAAACTTGGTCTGACAAATTAAAGACTTTGTTTCCATCCGAAACTGTTTCTGTTCCAAGTCCAGAGGTTGTTTCCTATGGATTGGGTATTGAGGCTCAGCCAGATCACTCTTGCGAATATGCATCCTTGAAATCCTTAGAACTAGAGTCGGAATGCTCTGGAAATGCAGATGTATCTGAGTTTTCTGAACAGCAGAAGGATGATTGGGACTTAATAATGGAAAAAACGTTGTCTAACCATGGCATTGAGACGCGTGAACTTATGTCTAAGGAAGCACGTATCGTAAAAGAGTGTGAACGGGTGTCATCGAACGTGGAGTATGGCTATGCTGAGGATGGTGAATCAATTTTGGAGGAAGAGGATGATGATCTGTCTTGCTTTGAAATTGTTAACGGTCCCAACAAGAACAGGACCGCATCAGCATCCTTACCCGACTTATTGCCAACCGAGCAAAAAGTTTACACCAATATGGTGGGCTCGGAATTCAATATTAATGATTTTGGAAAGGGCTATAACCCTTCATTCCTCTCCCTCGTGGACGAAAATTTGGCATCGACATCCAAGGGTCCTAAAAAAGCAAGACGGAAGTCTTTGTTCAGCATTTTCAAAAAGAATAAACCGAAGTTTGATATTCCTATATGCGAAACATCAAATGAGCCAATTCCTCAGGAGGCCACCGATGCACCAGCGGAGCCTAAAAAGAGTGTCAAACCAAATCTTTCAGTAATCGTTCCTGAGAACTCCGACTTTGTGAACACTAATCTACCATTGAGTTCATCGTCATCGACATTTGGAAGATCTTTGCCTCTGCCTTTTGCATTACCAAATTCGGAGTCAATTTACTTCTTCAAGAAGGTACCCGATTCTAATCTCATGGCCCATAATAACTCCACAACAAGCTTATTACATGCCCATAATGATGAGCCTTTAATTATACCGGAAGACTTGAAGCTGACGATCAACTCAGAAGAAACCAAGGATGTTTACATTACTCCATCGTCGCCAGGCTCGCTTACGGTCTCTAAATGGAAGACCAGGACGGGGAAGTGGGAGATGTTGACAACTAACGAAAACTTGTTTATCAAAATCGTTGAGAACAGACAATTGGAGAAGTGTTGGATGTTGGTATTCAAAGAAGAGTTCGACGAGGAGCTTGAAGAGCTCGTCGATCTTCCTCTTTTAATTCTCAGCATTGACGCCAACACTAATGTTAGACAGTCGTCCGCCCTTGACTTGGAGGTTTCTGCTATCAACGCCATAACTAAGGAGAAATTGCTCATCATCACTCGCTGCTACAATACTGGTTTATTGCGCACCCTTTTCACGAGCTTGATCGATGTGAAGGATGCGAGTGCTAGCAACACGAAGAGCAAACAATTGACGAGTTTGGATTCCGATAACACATTAGCGTCGTCACTCATGAGCGGCAAGCCAAGTGCTTCGTCAACATTGACGAGCATCTACACTGTGTTGAATGATCCAAAGTCAAACTCTACAACGCCTGCCGTTACTCCAGAGGCGTACAAAAGTATTGGTGAAAGACTATTATTAGACCGTATGACAATCAAACTACATAAACAGATGGACTCATACGAAAGGATCAATCACATTTCTTCCTGGAAGTCAATTGCAATGTACACCATGAAGTTGCTCCACTCTACAGAGGAAGGTGAAAAAGGATTTTATCATTTCGAGCTCGTGCCTCAGGATGGCGAGAAAGACGAATGTCCAAAATTCCTGTGGTCTTTCGACATGTCTACTATATTTGATAAAATTGAAATCATTGGTAAAGCAGGATTATTAGTCAAAGTGGATGACAAAGAGATCTTCATGGTTGAATGTAAGGGGAAAAAACAATTGACTCGTCTTTATAAAATATTTTAGGTTAAATTTGTACTATATTCTAATTTGTGACCTTAGGCTTACTATAGTTATACCCCCTTCATGTTGCTATCAAAGCTTGATTTGGAGAGGTCGTTGATATCCGCGATGCAATATTTCGTGCCGCTGAAGCTATCGAATATGATTACTTTGTGTGCTTTGATTGCATGTGTTAGAAGCCGTCCATGCCAGCAAATCAAGAACACATACAATATGCTTGCAAGATACGCCACATAATCTTTTGCCATGATGTCGTTGAGGTGTTGCTATACACAATATCAATAGAACTAACTAGTCCTTCTTGGGGCCCCATTTGAGACCTAAGAATCCGCTATTGTTGCCCAAAGCGGCACTCCGAGGTACATATTCGCTGGGAGAAAACTTTGGGTCCACAATGTACAACCTGTGTCTAGAAGGCAAGTCCAATGCAATGTACGCGAATTCAGAAGACCAAAAGGATTCATCGATTTGCTCCAACACAACACTAGCATGCTTTCCACTATTGGACTCAACATGGAAGCGCATGAGTAAATGGTCTTTGCCATCAGCACCCTTTTTTCTGGTGCTCTGAACGGGTCTATTTCTTACCCATTTGTCGCCAGGAACTTCACCGTACGCTTTGAGGCGCTCGCCTGCTTCGAACTGCAAAGCTTTTTGTGCCGCTTCATTGAGTTCGATAAGTTTTACCGCTTTATTGAACGTTTTGGTGTCCCCCGATGGCAAGAACAATTCAGAAAGAATCAAGTATACCACTAAGCCAGCAACGCCAAGAGCACCCACGACCAAGATTGAGGAAATAGAGAATGTAAAGATACGAGAAATTCGATTAAGAATCGCCTTTCCGCGAGCATCTTTATCCGAAGGAGGAGGGGGAGGAGGGGGAGCGGTTTTCGTGGAATATTTAGCAAAGCTCATGAGGGAGAGTGGGGAAAAGGACAGTTGACCCACAGCACCAAGATTTCTGGAAGAACTTAAAAAAGAATAGGCTCTGATAGAAAAGGGGACAGCGAGTTTATTGTGGGAGACAAAAGAAGTTGGTCTTTTGAAGACATTTCCAACGTTTCGAAGAGATCTGAACCCTAGCATGATATTAAGAATTGCACAACGAGCAAGTTCTCCACATTGAAGGTGTGCGATCTGGTATAAATTTTTTAGTATACACACGCTGTTGAAAATACATGTTGTACGCCCGTATAATTAGACGAACAGCACGAATTGTTTACACTGAGTTGTCATTTAGACTTGAACGCCCAGCTGACTTCTACTCCAATAGATGACCGAGATTTCGTTAACCAGGCCAACGGTCACCGCGCCAAGTCTGCCTTTGCTGCAGGCGGCAGCATCATATTGGATCAAAGAGCGAAATGCATATTGAATTTTCGATAGTACATTGATGCAGATGGTGCCTTTTAAGTAATTCCTGACATCAGAAGCCCGTGTGGCCTAATTGGTTAAGGTACTGTCCTCCGGAGACAGTGATTGCGGGTTCGAGTCCCGCCATGGGCTTTACTTTTTCTTATTCAAACTTCCATTTTTTGGTAAATCGTCTAACTGCTCCAGGAAATCAATATATATATATATATTCTGCCATATGAACAAACATGTATTCAAGTGATGCGTTGTGTAACTGTTTCAGCTAAGATTTCTGGGTAGATGCGAGGGTGCATTAGGGCTTTTGCCCTGTTCGAACCTCGCGCTAATGCCTTCCTGCAGGGGCACCGAAAATTTTCTACTGGTACTGGCACAAACTGAGAAGTACTTTTTCAATTCGGTTTATTTCCCTCATCAACTAGCAAACAAAAATGGCCAAGATCAGTCAAGGTATGTGCTAAACCAGACTTCCATAGATCTCCAGATCAACATCTGTTCCATTTTCAACACCCCAACCGCTGAATATCCAATTCCGGCCCACCCATTCAGTCGTCCCACATTCCTAAATTTCTTCAAGAATTCAAATTAATGTCTCAACAGCACAGATTTGGAAAGAGACTATGATGCTTTTATCGCATAAACAAGATTTACTAACTATACAGACGTTTCTTCTGCCCGTTCTAAGTCCAGAAAGGCTTACTTCACTGCTGGCTCTGCCCAGAGAAGAGTTTTGTTGTCCGCTCCCCTCTCCAAGGAGTTGAGAGAAAAGTACAACATCAGATCTCTTCCAATCAGAAAGGAAGATGAGGTTACCGTTGTCAGAGGTTCCAAGAAGGGTTCCGAGGGTAAGGTTGCCACTGTCTACAGATTGAAGTTTGCCGTTCAAATCGAGAAGTTGCAAAAGGAAAAGTCCTCTGGTGCTTCTATCCCAATCAACATTCACCCATCCAAGGTTGTCATCAACAAGTTGTACTTGGACGACAAGAGAAAGGCTTTGATTGAGAGAAAGGGTGGTAAGTTGGAGTAAGCGTTCTCTCTGTAATTTAATCATCGTATAATACACATCTGTAACGACCGAAATTGCTGAAAGTAATGTAAATGTTATCGCGTAGTCATAGGAGCTCAGCTCCATCAGGCGCCGCTTCGCACGCAGACACTGTTCATGGATCTCGATATTTTTCGAGAAATTTGATCAAGCACTGCGTATTTGCATCCAAAATCGTCAAAATCATTCGCGCCCGTGACCTGCGCAGTGCAACCCACTCGACAGGCAGAGAGCAATCGGAGTACTTTGAGCCGATTGATGCAAGAAACTCAAACGCACCATCTTGCCAATTAAGCGATCTCTTATCAAAGATCCCTCGTTTCTTGCTTCGTGTCTCGAATATGACCATGTCGAGATTCGAGACCACCCAATTGGGATCTGGCCAACACACGTACTCCACCTGCACGCACTACTTACTATGCCTGGGGTAAGGACTAATATCGCTCGCACTTTCTGCGTCCAAATCACATCTGGGGTAGCACGAAACCTTTTTATTCTCTTAGGTCTATGTCTGCTCTAGATTTTGAAGACGATGCCGAAGTTGAGCTCTTCAACGGCTTCGGCTCAGCCCCAATCCAACGGAATCCCTCCCTGGGAAGAAGAACAAAAAAGCGGTGGTCCTTCCACAATAATACGAGACCGAACTTGGTGGAGAATCCTTCATCCTATATTCCAAAGAGAAGGCTAAGCGATGTAACGGGAATCGATGGCGTTCATAAAGAGATCGATCCCAACCACATCTCCCCTGCCCAGTTGTATTCCACAGAGTCGGGGCGCTTATTTCACGCCGGGAAGATTTGCATCGCATTGGCGGGGTTGCCTGGGAGAGGCAAAACTCACTTGTCGGTTTCTCTAACTCGATATCTAAGGTGGTTGGGAGTAAAAACCCACAGCTTCCACTTGGGGGATTACCGCCGGGCAACTGCACCAGCAGAAGACTTGGATCACGCTTTATACGTCATACACCCGAATGATGAGGAAGCCTCCGAATTTCGAAACAAAACGGTGGATGACTGTATGAATGATATATTGAATTTCTTTGAAAATGACAAGGGGCAGGTGGCCATTTATGATGCAGTGAATGCATTGCCCGAGTACAGGAAGATGCTACACAAGAAGTTCAACAGCTTAAACATCCAATGTATCTTCATTGAATCCATAGTGACTGACAGAGATATGTTGTTGAAGAATATAGAAACAGCCGCTCGTTCCTCTCCTGACTATACCCATTGGGATTATGAGAAGGCATACAAGGACTACTACGATAGAATTACGGCATTGGAACCTTATTATAAAGAGATGTCTTCAAGTGGGGACGATTCAGAGTTGTCTTTCATCAAATTGATAAACTTCAGTCAAAGAATAGAATTGCACAACTCCAATTATGGATACTTGATAAACAAAGTGGTGTTTTTTTTAATGAACTCGCGAATTAAGCGAGGTTCCGTGTACTTCGCCAGGTGTTATAAAAACGAGTTAGACTACTCTAAAGATCCACCTTTAGACGAGGCTGGCTTGCAATATGCGAAGAACATTACCTACACCGTGGTCAAGCATTTGGCTAGTAAGGGAAAAACCCTCAAACAACCTGCAAGTGAGTTTAATCTCAAACCCGTGCACATTAGACGTTCACTTTCCACAGATGAAAAACATCCTCCCACTGGTGCGGATGGTGTTGACGATGATTCATTTGTCGTTTGGACGTCAGCAAAGAGAAGAACAATTGAAACTACTCAATTCTTAAAGAAAATGGGAGTTAATATCAGACACAGAATTCAATTATCCCAAAAAAACCCCGGCATAGTGGGTAATATGACTGAAAAGGAAATTGCCCTGGCCTTCCCGTCCGAGTACGAACTGTTCCTTAAAGACCCCTACCATCATCGTTTTTCGAGAGCAGAGCTGTATCACGATTTAGCAATTAAAATTGAGCCATTGATCCTAGAAATGGAGCGAATGAGCGGTGATATTTTGATTATTGCAGATGAAACTGTCTTGCGAGTTTTCCATGGTTATTTGATGGCATGTTCATGTTATGACATCCCATCTCTCGACTTTTCTACCGACGAAATTATCGAGATGAAATTTAACGCC
This sequence comes from Clavispora carvajalis, assembly GCA_030581635.1. Taxonomy (NCBI): domain Eukaryota; kingdom Fungi; phylum Ascomycota; class Pichiomycetes; order Serinales; family Metschnikowiaceae; genus Clavispora; species Clavispora carvajalis. Next base: position 166,195 of record JAKTTV010000003.1, on the reverse strand, counting down.
TACTCCAACTCAGCCTCTAGAATCCCTATCGAGCATGCGGAAAATTTAGGCTGATAAATTCATAATGTACGTCTCAATTTATGCCTGATTGTAAACTGTCTAGTTTAAGTTTGCCCGATCGCCATTTTAGCGAGGAGTGCACTTGGTTCCTACCGTTGTTGAGCTCTTTACGCTTGAAATCAATACACCCAACGAAACCGTTTTTGGCCCGTTACGATAAGTCATGCCTATATTAGAACCACTAGCTGTGTATACATCTCCTAGTGAAGAGAATCCTGTGGTTTTTACTCCAGGAGAGGGACCTCACTCAACTGATGGTAAAACCACCCAAATTTCTGATATCGTGATCAAAGCAGGTGGTGAAGATAGAGACATGCCTAGCGCGGCGAAAGAGACATATTTAGGAGCTCTCCGTGCCGAGTTGACCACTCTACAAGATCAAATAAATGAATTTTTGACTTCCAAGATGCTGAACAAAAGAAAGCTTGATGAGATAATCAACAACGACCTTGAACGGAGAATTTTTGATGATGGGGTGGATGAAGACAGTGACTAGAGTCCCCATAACTAATAAAACAGTTGCTTAATATGGTAATGCTTATTCGTTAGCTGTACCTTGGACCGACCTCTCTCACGAGTGGACCAAAAAACCTACAAATTGTGCAAACCGAACAAAACCCCTGAGCTAAATGAATCAGGCATTCAATGGACTCGGCTCAGCCATCTCAAATCATAATGAAGATTTTAAATATCTTTAATCAATTTTGTATACGACTGCTAGGATCATTTTTTAAAACCCCCGGCCCTTACACAGTTATGGCACTAAGTTATTTCTTACCAACTATCTCCGTCATATTTTGGATTGTTTTCTCCAATGTCGTCTCCAAGTAATTCTTTTTCGTCTTCAACAGCTTCTCTGTCTCTTTAAATTGCTTTTTGTCATCGTCGATCTTAGTTAGGTATTCAGAGATATCATTTTGCACAAAAGCACGGCCAACCCCTTTCCAAACCTGATCGCCAGGGTTTGTGAGCTTGTTCAATCTTGAAGTGGTGGAATTTATGATCTTCAAATTAGTGTCAACTCTTTCCAACTGAATGTTGCACATGTTCAATTCTGCTCTAGATTTATTGAGTTGATTGTCCATCTCAATGAGCAACTTTTGCAAAGCTTGTGGATCTAGCGACATTTCTAGCTCAATAGTTGGTTTGTGGGTTCCGTGTTACTCAACTTTTCTTTCGTCGAGTGAGTATTTCTTTCGTATTAGGTCGGTCAAAAGTTTGGAGCATTTTCTTGATTCTCGCGCACCCCGATCATAGAGATATTCATCTACGCATCACTTCTTCTGACATGTTTCAAATCTTAAGGAAATTCACCCCCCTCCTCACTCAGCAAAAACTCACACATTTGGGCTTAAGAAGACTCGCTTCTAATGCTGCGGGTAGCATCGACTTGCAACAGAGTCAATCTGTAGGTGGAGACGTTAACAATATCAAATCAGAGACCAACAGATTAGAAAAAACGCTTACTAAATTTTGGGACAATGTGGAAACCAGGTACAATCAAGAAAATAACGGCTATGAAGTCTGCCTTGACGGTAAAGCGCTCAAAACGCCCTTGGGGAATGTACTTTCGATTCCCGGTAACAAAAAACAATTGTCTTTTCTAATCGGTCATGAGTGGGATACTTTAGTGGATTTAAAAATCAAGCCAGACACTTTGCCTCTTACATCGATGGCCTCGCGTGCCACTGACTTGGAAATCGTGTTTGGGGCTAAAGAAATCGATCAAGATTTGGTAACCAAAATCGGAGACTTATCGGACGTAAAGTACAACATCTTGAGATACTTGGATACTGACACTTGTTTGATTTTTACTACTTTAGATGAATACGAAGGCCGTTTAAGAAGCAAGCAAGAAGAATTGTACAGACCTTTGATTGCGGAATTCGAGTCTTTCTTCACTGAGTTTGGCAGAAGCCAGAACCTTCTTCCGTCCGAAGATCACAAAGTAAGCTTAGAATTTCTCGATTGCGAAACAGACGGAATTAGAGGCAACTCGCAAAGTATTACGACACAGAATATTGTTTTGCTGTGGTTAAACAGCTTGCCTATATATGACCTTGTTGCTTTGGAAAAGGCGATTCTATCCTCAAAATCCTTCTTGTGCGGGGCTTCTGTTATTCGTTCAAATGCGCAAGGCCCTCGTGAATTATATCAGGTCAACAAGGAATCAGAGGCTGATTTTTTCCATAAAACCGTCGAAGAGATTGTTGAAATGGGTAACTTAGAAACAATTTTCCAGACCCAAGAATGGGGTGAAGTGGAGGACACACATGATGTTGACAATGCTGACTGGTTGAGAAATCTCTCTTCTGCTGCTCTTGTTTGTCGCTAGGAATGTGCATCAAATCACACTATTAGCAATTGTCATTCACTCAATGTCTTGAGTAGGAAATGACTCAAATATGTATATAGCCGCTAAAGCGTTCAAGTTTTTATCGATTAATTTAAAGTTTTCTGTATCTTCTACGAAATTCTGAAATATGTTTCATTTGAAACATTTTCGTAATTTGTCAGTGAGTGGCCGAAGCCGGACAAATTCAAAGATTGGCAGACTGCGATTGTCACAGGGCTTACCTTAAGCCGATCTCAAATCGCCATGAATAATAAAGACTCATCAATACTGCCTAGAAAAGCAAGCCGTTTACAATGTAGCAGAAACGCCATTTAGAGCTATCCACAGAACCAAGCAAAATAAAGCACTAGCCCTAAAGGAAAGCATTTGAGGAGAAGGGCCGCGCGAGGCAAAACTGGACACCTGCTGATAAGATTCGCATCTTTGATACAGTATGAACATACTCACTACTGAACTTTCGCGTCTCCAGTTCTCAAACATTTTTCAATATAAGCCCGTCAAAGGAGAGACAAACTAAATCCAATTTCAAAAGGTATTCGGAAATCACTTATTAAATCAGCGTTAGTCATATTTTCAAGCTTGCAGTCGTTTACGTTGATCAAATCGTTTTTTTGTAAGCGGCTAAAGAGAGAGAGTAAGGATGGAATCTGAGCTACATAGCCGACCTCAGGATGAAAATGATGAAAAGTCCACTGAAGTCACAGAGAAAGACAGCAGGTCCGATAGCTATTTGCCTGAAGACTGTCTCTCAATAAAAAGCAAACTAGCTCGACGCGTCAAAGTGTATTATCTCCTGGGTGAAGATTGGTTAGATAATGGAACGGGATATTGTATGGGTGAAGTGGACAGCGAGTCTAAGAAACCTTATTTCGTCGTCCGAAATGAACTTGACTCGGACAACGTCATTTTGAAGTCCTTTTTGGAAGGAAGTATCCAATACCAAAGGCAGCAAGAAACCTTAATCGTCTGGACTGACTCAACGGGAAAAGACTTAGCACTCTCATTCCAGGAGAATGAGGGCTGTGCTGATCTATGTGAGTTTATTGTCAAAGTCCAACAGGAAAACTTGAGTCCGATGATTTCGCTATATTACGTCTTGACAACTATGCAAAATTCTGCTGAGGGTCCCAAAGAAATCACTGAACTAATAGCTGGACCTATAACTTACCCTTCGGAGAATCCATTACCTGGAAACCTTGTTGAGATTCTAGAGACCATAAATCAAGGCTCTAACTCAAACTATACGCGTACTAAAATAATGGAGTTTATTATCAAACACAACTACTTCGCTAGACTCTTCCGGGCATTCGAGTCATTTGAAAGAAACAAAGATCTTGAGAGCTTGCACCTATTGAGTGACATATTAAAGGTAATTTTGCTTTACAATGAGCCAGATATTCTAGAGGAGTTAGTGAGGACGGAAGCTAACGTGATAGGCATGGTTGGCATTTTAGAGTATGACCGTGAATTTCCCAATTTCAAAGCCTGTCATCGAGAACACTTGCTTGATATAAGCAAATTCAAATCTGTTGTCGACATACCCGAGCTTTCAACAAGTTCCGACTCGGACATGAGTGTCTTTCGAAAAGATTTTGTCTTAAAATATTTAAAAGATGTTGTTTTCGCGAGGATTATGGATGAGCAAGTTTTGAACATCCTCTCTTCCATCATATACAACAATCAGCTAGAAATCATCTGCTTGATGATTGATGCGGATGCAAGCAGCCATTTTTTGACCCGCCTTTTTCTGTTATACGATGAGAACGAGGATTTTGAGATTCAAAAGAGGCGAGATGGAGTAAAAATGCTACATCAGTATGTGTTGGTGGCGAAAAATCATCAATCGAGCCAAGTTCCGGAGTTCTTCGTTGCTTTAGTTAAATCCGGCTTATTTAAAATGATCGAATTCGCATTGAGAGATTCAAAAAATGAAACACGTGTCGGGGGAACCGAGCTTCTTGTTTCAGTGATTGAGCAAGACGTTTCACTTGTCAACACCGCGACGAGGCGCCAGTACGATTATGGGCTGGACGCAACTACATTGAGACTCGAACCTAAAAGTGGGGAGAGAGTGGACAGCCTCGAAGAACTTGACGAACTGAAAATAACATTGGTGAGTGACATGTCCGCCACTATTGTACTATGTGAATTGCTACTCAAGGACAAGAACCCGGGCCTTAAGATACAGGCGTTCGAGGCATTGAAAATGCTACTCTTGAGCCCTTGCGCCGAATCTTCGGCGGGAAATCTAGACGAGTTTAACAGCAATGAGAGCGCGAGCTCCCAACTGGCTGTCAAAAATTATTTTGTGGCCTTTTACAAGGATGTAGCGCCCTTGTTATTTGCTGATTTCATAAAGCTAGCCTCGGAGGATCAGAGCTCATCACAAGCCGTCGCGGCGAGGATTGCAGAGGACCCCATACTATATCAGCACCTTTGCGACTTGCTATCATTTATGTTGCGAGAGCATGATGCCTCGCTTTTCAAAGAGTTTTTCAACAAGACCAGGATTTTGAAAGGAGTGGTGAGGATCTTGGAGTTAGAAGCAAAGGTAATCTTGAAGCTAGGGGTAATCAGGTGTCTTAAAAGCATTTTTGTGTTGAATGATCATGCTCTACTCATGTTTATGGTCCAACACAACTTACTCCATGATTACTTTGTTTACTTCAAGTCGGTGGCTACTGCCAACAACCTCGCAAACTCACTGTGCATTAATTTATTGGAAATCATCGTTCGGCGAGGCAAGGAGATGAACTTCCAAATGTTAGCAACACACATATACCACACAGAACGAGTGTTTTTGCTCAATGGGATCAACTATGTTTCGACGGGTCATGATTTAGCACGCATGGCGGAAAGCCTCATCGAGAGCACCAAAGATGCCACCGCTACAAGTGTGGACGGTGAGAGCGAACGTTTTGTGGGCTGCAACAATCTCTCTCTGCCTATACAAACCGACAAGGAAGACTTTGGCCCTCCCGAAACCGGTGGCCCCACCAACATATTCCAAGACATCCAAAATGAGTTCTCAGGGAAGCGGCTGCATGACACAGCTACAAAACCCGAGACAGGAGAGAATCAACATCATGCGGCCGAGGAGACAAGCACCCCGAGTAAGAAAAAGGCGGCAATTGCCTTTGATCAGAGCCCGCTTGAGACGACTGCAAGTGTGTAAGTGCGAGGCAAGCGCGCATGTGGCGGAGATCCTCGGCTTGCCGACCCCGCAATATTCTGCACAATAATACAGTGCGAATTATTTAAACAATACAATCGCAGGATACATTTGAAAATCAAGTATTTGAGCATGGGCTTAGATGCAACATTTTTGGAAACTAGCTCGTGGAAGAAAAATCTCTTCGACGGAAAGGTCGTTTTTGTTACAGGCGGTGCAGGAACCATATGCAGGGTACAGACTGAGGCATTAGTGCTCCTCGGGGCCAACGCTGCAATAGTGGGCCGAAACGAGGCGAAGACGAATAGTGCTGCGGCAGAGATTGCGCGGTTGAGACCAGGTGCCAAAGTAGTGAGCTGTCCCAATACTGACGTGCGAAATGTGCAGTCTGTAGCGGAGGCAGTGAAGCGAACGGTGGAGCAGCTTGGCCGCATTGATTTTGTCATTGCGGGAGCCGCGGGAAACTTCTTGTCTGACTTTAATCACTTGTCACTGAATGCGTTTGCTTCTGTCGTAAATATTGACTTACTCGGGTCGTTTAATACGGCGAAGGCCACTTTTGGTGAGCTCAAGAAGACCAAGGGCGCAATTCTATTTGTCAGCGCAACGTTGCACTACTACGGTGTACCTTTCCAGGTACATGTGGGAGCCGCCAAGGCCGGAGTGGATGCCTTGTCTAATGCATTGGCGGTGGAGTTGGGACCACTCGGTATTCGGTCGAACTGCGTGGCACCAGGAGCAATTGATGGAACTGAGGGCTTGGAGCGGTTGATGAAGGACAGAGAAAGGTATACGAAAAAGATCCCGCTTCAGCGTTTGGGAACGACTGCGGATATTGCCAACGCCACGGTGTACTTGTTTTCGCCTGCCGCGAGCTACGTCACTGGTACAGTGCAAGTCGTGGATGGTGCGGCTTGGCACAACGGGCAACTGCTGACATCGCAGTTGTACCCTGTTGAGATTATGAAGCGCAATACGGCGCAGGTGAACAAATTGTGAGTAGGGCGACAAGGAATGACTCGTAAACTGACTGTAGGAGATGCCGTCATGACGTGTCGCGCTGCACTTGAGGCTTTCGTCATGAGGGAGGTGAAACGGACAAAAAGATAGGTGACGAAACAACTCCACCGCCTCTAGAGTGGCAGCAGATGACCATTTGAGGCACTTCATCACACGACAAACGCCAGAAGGCTGTTGAGGCGCGGGCCAGCCATCAAGATTGCACCCATGGCATTGTGCGGTCACACGCGGTTGGGATGCGCACGACTCACATACATAGTTTCACCACCGCGAACAGGCGCTCACCCCGAACCATGTCCATTGATCCTGAAACCCGCCGCAAGCTTTTGCTCTTGCAAAAAGCTGAGGGCAACAAAAAATGCTTTGACTGTGATGCCTTTAATCCCCAATGGGCTTCCCCCAAATTTGGCATATTCATCTGTCTTGAGTGTGCTGGGGTCCACCGTGGGTTAGGGGTGCACATTTCGTTTGTCCGGTCCATCACTATGGACCAGTTCAAGCCGGAGGAGGTGTTGCGCATGGAGAAGGGTGGCAACGACAACTGCAAAGCATACTTCTCGCAGAACGGCGTGGACCTCACATTGCCCATCAAAGCCAAGTTCGACAACTACGTGGCCGAGGACTACAAGGAGTACTTGTCGTGCGTGGTGGAAGGCCGCACTTTTGTCCCCCGTGATCATTCTAGCGATGTATTGCCCACGGCGGCAGCGGCGGCCCCGGCAGCGGCGCCCAGCACCGACCGGTCGCGGAACGAAGAGTACTTTGCGCGGCTTGGGTCCGCCAACGACCAACGGCCAGTGGATGTGCCGCCATCGCAGGGCGGCAAGTACGGAGGCTTTGGCAACCTGCCTGCGCCCAAGGGGCGCAGCGGTGGTATGTTGTCCGGCTTCTCGTTCAACAATCTCCAAGACGACCCTGTGGGGACGCTCAGTAAGGGATGGGGCTTGTTTTCTTCGACCGTAGCCAAGTCTGTCACCGAGGTGCATGAGTCTGTGATCAAGCCGGGATTCAACCAGTTGCAGGAGAGCGATCTCGGTAGTGAGGCGAAGCGGGCCATGGCCCAGTTTGGCCAAAAAATGCAGGAGACAGGCAAGTACGGCCAAGAAACCTTCAGCACCTTCACGAAGGAAGTGCAGGAGAAGGGCCTCAACGGCACTGTCGACAGCTTTTTCAGTGGGATCGGCCAGAAGCATGCGGTACAGCCAGCGTTTGGGATGAACCGGCCCCAGCAAAAGTCTACGTTGTCATCGTTAGGCAACGGCCTGAGCGCAAGCAAGAAGCACGAGGAGGAAGAGGAGGATGGCTGGGATGACTTCTAGGTGCCGTTTTGTATATTATTTATAGACGTTTTACAATGATCCGAAGCGACGTGAGAGCCTCATGCCGCTTTCACGCGCCGCCGCGCCTGGTATGCCTGGTGCTCGTCGGCAAAGGTTTGATAACAGTGGTAGTAAGAGTCCTTGACGTAGAACGCCCGCACCACCGGCCATTGTAATACCCAGTCCACCAACCCCACGTCGCGGGCCGCCAGCTGCACCACAAAATACACCAACCCAAACACCGCCCCAACGAGCACACCCGCAGCCACCTGGAGCGGCGTGTGGTACAAGAGGTAGACACGGGAAAATGCCACACCACCGCATGAGCACCACAACGCAGCCACAGCAACGGCTCTGGCACTCAGTCCGAGCGGGACCCTGAGCACCACGGTACACAAAAAGTAGGCGGCGAAGAAGCCCATGAATTGGGAGTGGGCGGATGGCATACCGTACGACAAGCCATAGGTGCCGACTCCGAAGTCTTTATGGAAGTCAGGCCGCGGCTGCTTGACCAAGCATTTGACCACCTTATTGAGCACCTCGTTAATGAGATGTCCGCCTACCACAATCACGGGCTCGATCTCACGCGTGAGAAGAAACCAGGCGGTGTAAAACACCATCACGTAGATAGGGAGGAGCGATAGTTGCACGCTGGCCACCGAAATCGTATCGCTCGGGTCATAAAGAATGTATGTGTGGTCGAACGGAATGGGGTTGTAGTTCATCGCGGGTTGTACACCATAGTTTTCGCGAGCGCGCATCTACGCCTGCCGCAATGGCTACACCAGTAAGAGATGTCGTGAGATTGAGTGTAAGGCTATTCCAATTAATGGGATATATGAGATGAGAGATGAGATGATATAAAGACGTATAAGTAGATGATGTATCGGAGGAATTATTTAGAGATGGAGAGGTGTTGAAAACACATGAGGTGAGATTAGAGGAGTCAGATGACATGAAGGGGGAGGAGAGGGTGAAGAGGAGGACAGAGGAGAGAGATGTAAAGAGATAATGGAGAGAGGGTGGAAGAGACGGTAAATAAAGAGAGAGAGATAGAGAGAGGGAGAAGAGAAAAGAGATGATGAGATGAGATGAGAGTAAGGGGAGAATTAGAGGAGGTATAAGCGACAGTAAGCACCCTGTCAAGTGGATCACATAACCTGGCGCTTTTGGCGATCCCTGGCCCATCTGGCAGCATCTTTGGTCTGCTGAGAGAATGTGCTGTTGCCTCTGGTCTTTTTGATAAACCAAGTGATCCAGTCTTGCAGGTAAAATTCCTTCAATTGACCATCGGGATACATGGCAGCTATGTCGCCCAATAAACCAACGGCAGATCGAGCAGTCGACTCGTTTGTCGCCATTTCCACATCGCCAGCAATTTGCTCGATCAATTGAAAAATGGGCCCCACTATGCTATAAAGTGTATCTGGGTGGCCGCTTAAACTGCTGACAATACCAACGTAACAGTCCAACACAGCTTCCTTAACCAGATTCACATAGTCGATGGAGTCGTAGGAATTATCTTCTGGTGCAAGATTGGTTAGTTCAGTACAGATTTGGATGACAACTGGCATGTATGGCAGGAAGTTTTCTCCCAACACACTCGCGATGTCACCGAAACAGGACACAATGGCCGGTTTCAAATCTCTTTTGACGGCCGGGTTGTTCAAGTTGGCACCCAAAATTTCCATCAACCCGTTCAAGTACGGAGTTATCGCTTGTCCTAACGACTGAGCCAAATCCGCAACCAACCCAACCGCAGTGTTGCACGTAGGAGATTCAACATTTCCCAAAGCTTTAGTCAAGTATGGAACGAACAGGTCCATATATTTCAAGAAGTTCAGGCCCACAGCGCTGCAAACTGCTGAAATGGCAATAAAGATGTCCTCTTCGATCAAGGCATTTGGTTGCTGGGCCTCCAACAACTTAATGAACATGGTCATCAACTTGTCAGCCGCGCCTTCAACTTGAGAGCTCATACGCCTGATCACTGTGGTCAACAAGGACAAGATGTTGATTTGCAACTCCTCCAAAGCCGACCGTCCCTCGACACTGAACACCTGCAGTTGCATAGCGATAGTGGCCTCCAACCTGCTCAAGACTTCAGTCGCGATGTTTCCCACAATGGGCATACTATCATTAGCACTATACGTGACAAAAGCAGATAAGGCCTCGTAAGCAGACGCTCTGGAGTTGTGCTCGTTATCCTCTTTATTAGAGAGCTGTATCAAAGCCGGAATGAATGTCTCGTAATATCTGGACAAAGCGCTTGTCTCCTGATTCATGGCTTCCAGGCAAAGCTGTTCCAAAATGTTCATCAAGGCCCAGCAGCAGTTGACTGATACCTTAGGGTGGTCAGCTAAGCCATGTAACAAAGCTCCTAATAATGGCTCTAAGTCCAGACCGAGGTCCACCGCACTCAATGCAACCTCCGCGATTTTACCCAAGCACCATGCCACGGTTTCCTTGACTTGCAAAGTAGGGTCTGTGATCAAATTCAAAATTGGCTTGATAGCCTCCTGGACAGCAGAACGCAATTGGTCAATACCTGGGCCTTCCAATATAGACCCAAAGGCCATAACGGCAGCTTCACGGTTTCTCCATTCTGGCAGTTCGATGTTGGATGCAAAAAATTTCAATGTAGGCTCCACAACATACATGCCTGTCGTGGTAGCAAACAACTGCAAACAAGAGCCGGCCGCCATGGCCACTGACCAATCATCATCTTCAGGATCCTCATTCTGCTTTGTCAACAAAGACAATAGGACAGGCAAGACATCGTTGGTAGCGAAAAGTGCAAAATTGAATGATGTGAGCTCGGGGGTGGCAGCTTGGCCCGGCTCACTGTACTCATGAAGTTGATAAGCAATTTCAAATTCTTCTTCACAGATGGTGGACCAGAACTCAATCGCCATACAGGCAACTCTCTCGTTAGAGCTTTGCATACCGTTGATAGACAAGACATACAATGCCTTCTCCATGTACAAAGACATGTGTTGGTAGTACAACTGAATAATTCTGGAAAGACACCCAAATGCGGTTGCTTGCAATTCAACATCATCAGCCTGAGACGCTTCGCAAACGACTTGCATGATAAAGTTTCTTTCGCCCTCCCTTTGGAAGTTGTACTTGATGAACTGTAAGGAGTTGATTAAAGCATTTAAGGCAGTCAATCTGACCTGTGTTGAAGGCTCGCTAGCTTGGATACCTTGCACAATTGCAATCAAAATTCCATTTGACTGAGCGATGATGCGCGGGTCGTTTGCATCAGCCCCTTCGCAGATATATCCGATCGTCAACAAACAGGAACGTTTAACCTGGGTGGGCTTATCTGATTGGGTGTTTTCGATGATGGTTGGAATCAAATCTGGCCAAGCGTCCATTGGCAACTCAATGGTGGCGATGGTGGAAACTAATTGAGGGATAGACGACGTCATCTTCTCGTCCCCGCTCAACAAAACTTTCATGGCTATTTCTTTGATCTTTTGCTTGGAATCAGGACTTAAACCAATCCATCTTGCCTGTTGCTCTGCCTTAACTCTGGGGTCCTTCGATGTTAACTGGTTTTTCAACCCAAGCGCCGCCAACATTCTAATCTCCGGCTTTTCTTCGCTCACCAACACATCAGACAAGTACAACATGTATTCATTGAATTGATTGGTGGCAAGCTGTGTCAATTGACTTTCTGCCTCATTTCTGGTTGTGGCATCTGTGGCAAACAATGCTGATTCCAAAAGACCGGCGATATTCATTATTCCTTATTGCTATTGCTGTGTAGATCTGATGCACCGTGTCGTTGTCAAAGATTTGAAACAGTAAGTCAAGAATTAGAAAATAAAGACAAGAAAGAACTAGTCCTTTAGGGGTATTCTTTGTTCACTTCAAATACTCTTCTTCAGTACGTCAATTATCAAAGCAAGTAAGGCCCGTGCCGAATACAAAATATAGTTTTTTTGACTGAGGCGTGTACAAATCAATATTGTGGACGGGTCCTTCGCGGATAGATCATTAGAGCGCAAGCCAAATGGCACCAACGATTAAGCCATCGTTTCCACTCAAAATTCTCCATGATCTATTTGTGCGTTGAATTGGTCTGGATTAATCTGAATCTCATAAAACATGAGGTGGCAAAAAGGCAAACTACAAATGATAACTTTTTCCATAAATGACCTTTGCTCTAACTACTTCTCACGCCTATCTTTCCCTTTCTCTTCGGAGCCTTCATCCCACTGCCCCTTCGTTTTATTGCTTGCTAACCAAGGAATGTAAATCAGTGATCGTTTCATCCTTTTGCATGGTGTAGTTGCCCGAGGGTTCGTTTTCAGAATGATGCTTTTCATTGTCATCATAGTCTGGCTTTTGCTCTTCAGTGGTTTCGTTTTCAGCATTCCACGCCTTGTTGGCAGATTCTTGCCTCTTGTACTCCTCTAGTCTCTGCAATAAAGCTTTCTCCTTAGCTTTAAGCTCGGCCGCCTTTTTCTCTAACATGGCTGCGCGATTTGACAATTCCTTAGCACTTGCAATTTCCATTTCTTCAAGCTTTTGTTGCCTCTCCAAAATTCTTTCGTGTCTTATAACATACGGAACAGTTTCTGAGATCTGTCTCAACTGACTGCGCTGAGGAGCAATAGACATTCTTTTAAAACTTTTTGAAGTTTTGTCAAGCCCGTTATGTTCCATTGTTGGCTCATCGCGATCAGAGTAATTGGAGTGAGTTTCGGATATAGTCGACGAAGAAGAAACGAAGGAAGCGCCTGTATTTTTAAGCTTGGGGGATTCTGTGTACGAGCTTTCATCCAATAACATGGACTTTGGTTTCTTAGACAGGTCAGACGCAAGAGACGCGGCATCGTTAGTGTCATCTTTACCTAGGAAGCGCGTAGTATCGTTGCCTTCGGCTAACTGTGCCAAGTTAGACAAAGAAGGAATGGCAGAGCTTGCAAAAGACTGCTCATGGCTGGTTGTATCTTGGAAGGACAGCTCATTGTCGCCCTTTCCGGTAACCTTCGTCAACCTCTCGGTTCTGTAGGTCTCATACAAGAAGTCATGGGTCAAATCCTTCAAATCTTGCAAATGCGAGCCCAAAAGAACAGACTTCAATACTGGGAAATCACTATGCTTAGGGTTATGAACATCCACCAAACCCCATGGGTATTGTCTTGCCTTAATTACTCTAGTCTCACCAGTTGTGGTGTCTTTGACCTCATAATTCTGTTCCGAGGCAATTATAGCAAAGGGTTGCAAAGACGCCAAGTATTTGCATTCCTGGATTAGCTCGAAATCCTCATCCTCATCATAGTCGTTCATGGTGTTATCAAATTGGAATATAGGCACGTTGAAGCGCTCAATATCAATTTTGATTTGTTCTTTATAATGTGCAAGCTCTTTTTCAGTAAACGAATCAGCTCTCCCAATGACCGGAATGATATTCACATACTTTGACAAACGCTTCATGCACGCAATATCCAACTCTCTCAAGCCATGGCCAGTAGGCGTGATGAAGTAAATTAAAACGTGGACCCTCGTGTCAATGAAGCGTGGATTTCTTCTGATTCGCGTTTCCTCAGCCAATACCAAATCGAATTGCTGCTTCAAATAGTTTTCAATTTCAAGAAAGCATAGTTCGTTGTCCAAGTTGTCTCCGAATCCAGGGGTGTCGATTATATTCAACTGCAATCTGACATTGTCTTCATCCACCATCTCGACTTTGGTTTCTGTCAAGGCGATACCCGGCTCTTCATGTGCGCTAGACGCGTCGAACTCGTTGCGGGCCAAGATGGCTGTATTTGGCAATGCAACATGCTGCGCCAGGGTAAACGACAAAGTCTTCGTATTGGGGTTTCTTCCCACTCCATCGAAGGTGTGAGTCATGATTTTGCCGTCCAACAAGCAATTAACAAAGGTGGATTTCCCGGTTCCCAGCTCTCCGGCAACCATGAAGGTGAACTTGACCGCTTTTTTTGAGTCTTTTCTGTAATTGATCATGGGGGAGTCGCTCGACATGGAGGGCAGATCGAAGCTGTAATCGACAGGGTTTATTGTGCTCATGTTTTCTGAGTTTCAGCAATTTATATGGTGGACCTCCGGCCTTCCGTGTAAGATATATGGAAAGGTGTCTTTTTTTCCTCACCGAATTGTTTGGATCAACTTGGTATGTCGCAGTTATGTACAGGTAAGCGCGTTCGCACAGGGCAGCATTGATTATGGTGGAGCGGGCTGGGCTAGGCACCGCACAAGGACCACAGAAAAAGGCGGGAAGGAGTGCCTGTCGATAACAAAATTCTTTAATCACCTGACTTGGCTTCACGGTAAACATGATCTAACACACTTGGTCTCTTACTTGCAGTGAGCGTTTGAGGCGCCCTCTAGCGGCCAGTGCGATGGAAGCCGAAGCTTCACTTACGTAGTGTACTGGAGACCTGAGGAGTGCATGTACTCCTACGATATGGGCTGTCGTTTTGGGCATTGGTGATCCCACATCTAAAGTGTAATCATGACCAAATACCTCTCGGCAAAAGCAGCAGCTCTGCTTGACCAGGAGCTCATGTCGACTGGAAGCTATTCCATAGACCAACTCATGGAATTGGCCGGACTTGCCGTGGCTAAGGCGGTTTACAGGCAGTTCACCCCCTCCCAATCGGTACCAAGGCCCAAGGTGTTGGTGCTAGTTGGCCCTGGAAACAACGGGGGCGATGGCTTGGTATGCGCTCGGCACTTGAAGTTGTGGAGGGCTTTCGAGCCCGTTGTGTTTTATCCTAAGAGACCACAGAAGGAGCTTTACCTTAACTTGATGAAGCAATTGAACGATTTAGGAGTCGAGGAGGTGAACGATTTGAAGACCGTTAAAACCATGCTACACGATAAGTCTGTGAGTGTTATTATTGATGCAATATTTGGGTTTTCCTTCAGTCCACCGATTCGGGAACCATTTGGAGAACTTATATCTTATTTGGCTGCCCATTCGCGAGAAATAGCTCCAATTGTCTCAATTGACATTCCATCAGGATGGGATGTGGATGAGGGGCCCATTGGTACTGATATAGGTTCCTCCATGTTGGTGAGTTTAACTGCACCCAAGCCATGTGCCCGCAAATTTGCGGGACTGAAAAACAAGGTGCATTACTTGGGCGGGAGATTCATTAACGATGCGATTGCCGCGAAATATGGTCTCGAGGACTTGATCTCTAAGTATCACGGTGATGAACTTATCGTGAAGCTTTGAGATGATGTGAAGGGGAGTAAATTAGTGCGTGCTGAAAAACCTCTTCGCTTTACTGATGGGCCTCGAGAAAAACTTACCAGGATTAGAGTCGGGATGATCATCTATGCGCGTAGGTGGCAACCTTATGCACGATAATGGCGCCCGGCATTTTTCGATGTGGATTCTATCGCCTTGGGGTATCATAAAGCGAGACTTGTCGTATTCTGCGCACATGTCCAAGGAAAATGCAAACGACGAATGTAAATCATGCTTAGGCGTAGGACCAGACTTTTCAGATCCGAAACCCGAGGATCTGGGAGTTACGGATCTGGAATTTGCAGTTTTCAGAGTGTTAGGAATACGACTCACCTCTGAGACGTCCAAAAAGCCTTCCATTCGATTGTAGTGCTGCTTTTCATATCCCGCATCCTCGAATAGGGTATCACGGTAGGATATCTCTTCGTCCGAAGGGTAGATGCTGGAGGAGCATTCGAATACTTCGTCAAGAGCGTTCGAAGACACATTTGATGGCATTGTGGACGCGGATGAAATCGATTCGAGCGACGAGCGTATGTTGTAACGCAAGAGGCTGTCATACCTGACTGGGTGGAATGCCTTCAGATGGTCGAGGGCCGATGTTTCGCATGTGGATTGAACGGTGTAAGAGTTGTTGAACTGGGTTATAGTCGTAATTTCTGGCTTAGCAGATTCTACTGGCGTAACAGACTCGATAGACTGTGGGGGCCTTGCTGAGTCGGCAAATTTTGATGCACCGACTGATTTTACCAAGTCCAATGACTCCACTGGCCTCGTGAACCCAGTTTGTGCGTTGGTATCTGCTGAAAGGTTTGAGGTTCTGACATTTGCGCAGTCTCGGCCAGGTTGTTCGCCCCTGAGCCCGAAATATGGAGTTCTGCCAGACGCGACTTCTATTTTGCTGGCGGCCAATTGGAATGGAGATTTCTCGGCAGTTATAGCAGAGCCGTTGGCGATGCATTCTTCAGCAGAGACAGGACCAATCAAAGAATAAACCGGATTTTCGATGGGCAGGTCCACACCAACCAACGCTGGCGTCACCGAGGGGTCCAACTCTGCCGATTCGGGAATGGCCCCGCCCAGGTTCCTTTTGGATTCTGCGGCCCAGGTGACCGACTGCGAAAAGACTGGCATGCTCACCACTCTTCGGCGGTCGACACGGAACTTGCCCGTTCTCCAGTTAACCGAAGGCAACGCGGGAAAGTCCTCTATTGTGCGAGAGCTGGGCAGAAATGTACGAACGGCCTGTGCAATGTCCGCATCTATTTGGTAGGCAGGGTAGGGGGGAAGCTCAAGATCGCCCGATGCGGCCGCGGCTACTTTGGACCGGCGCAGTTTGCGCATCGAATAAGAGGGAGAAGACATGTTGCAATGACAAAAAGCCGCCAGAAAATATACCCAAGATTATCCCGCCCACCGGGCGTCGCCCGCTAGATATACCGGTACTTTGTCCTGGCGTTTCGCCTTCTTGAACCGACGCCAGTTGGAATTGCTGGCACGCGCACTCTTCCGGCCCATCGCAAGCCAGGCGGCACACCAGCGGCCTGCACCGCGCCAGATCCCCAGCTTCCACGCACAGGCCAGAGATCCCACTCTGAGGCTGCCGGAGCGAGAAGTTGCCTGAGGCATTCACAGAGGTGCCTGACCAGCCACACCGGATAAAGATCGGAATGTAGAGATTGCCGCTGTAGTCCTGCTTCGTGCCCATGAGCGCCCTGTGGCTGATACTGCACTGCTCCGTATCTCTGCAGTGCCACCCCACTCCATGGACCTTATCAAAGACAAGGTATGGAATGGCGCCATCAATGTCCGCATTGAATTCGCCGAGGCCCATTTCTTGGTGCTGGCATATCGCTTGCTGTACTTTCCCCTATACTACCCACAGATCGTTCTGTTCTTTGCCAACATCACTGGAGTGAACCTCGCCGCTAGCCCCGTGTGGTTGGAGTACGAAAACGTTCCCCTCAAATGGAACCTCCCGGTGGGGGTGCTCTACGACTTATTGTATCTTCCGGGAAACTTTGATTTCCGTGAGCCCTGGGTGCTTCAGCTAAGACACCATTCCTCGGCCACACCATATCCGAGCGACCAGATCATTCCGTTTGCGGCAAACGACGGTGAGATACTTTACGAGAAAGCAACGGAGCAGGTGGTCACCCATCTTTTGAAGCTGTCGTGCTACGTTCTCAATGGGAACTCTCGTGCAATGATCAACCTCAGCGAAAGCAAATCAAGGGCGTTATGGGACTCCATTCGGTCTCATGACTACGGCGTGTTCCACACCATTATAGCCCAAATGAATCCGAAGCAGATCAACTCACACCCCGCACCAAAGTTCAGGGTACCCATCAAAGTTTACTTGGCTGGATCCAGCACTTTGATTCAATTACCGGTCACCGTGCTGGAGGATAACAGGCCCAAAACTCTCAAATCAGTCTTGCTGACATGCTTGCCAAACGTGTTTGCCGATCAGTCTCTCGGCAAAGCTTTTATACACGGTATTGACGTGGATGTTTTATTTGCCAATTCAATTTTTAAAGTATGGCAGACATTCCGTCATTTAGATAATTTCTTGTACATTATAGTGGTTATTTCCTAATATTTTCTACTGGGTGGAATGAACTCTATTGCTTTATGCTTTCTAATTAGGTTTGCGGAACGCGGCCTGGAGCCAGATTCTATACATTTTGAGCTGCTTCTTTCTGTTCACAAGCAACCGTCTGTCGGTACCAATGCGCTCTTCTTTAAACTGCCCCATGGCGCAGAATATTTCTCTTAACTCCTCCTCGGTGAAAAAGTATACTCTAGTGCCATCTCCGCGGATATAGAAGTTATCGTCCAATAAACGACCCTTCTTGAACCGCACTTGGGCCAAGTCATACCGACCATAATCACGGAAAAGAATTTCCCCTCCGGGCTTCAACACCTTTCGCAAATTGTTAATCGCGTGTTCCCACTGGTTGGGGTGCAATGCCGAAAACACGAACACCATTATTACAATATCGACAGAGTTTTCTTCCAAATCTTCTGGGAGTTCGCCATCGGCGTTGCCCAAGTCCCAGACAGAAGAGAATGCTACACCTTTATCGTGGTGTGCGGCAAAGTTCTCGTTACTCTTGACCAAGTCCACTGCAACTTTCGAATAATCGCATCCGACGATTTTTAGATTGGGATTTTTGTTTTGGTTCAAAATCGGATAGAACGTGTTGCCTGCACCACATCCCACCTCCAAAATGGTGACGGGTTGGTCGTATTCCTCTGAGGTGACCTTGTATAATGACGGGAACTCTATCTGAAGCCATTTTCTGTCTTTGAAGAAATTCTCTCTGTTGTTCTTATAGAAAATGTCCCAGTACTTGGCGGGGTTGGCGTTGTATAATTTTTTGTCGAAGTCTTTAACCGGCAGCTCGTATTGTTTTGATATAAGTTCTTGGGCTTGCTGAATTTGCTCTTCTCCCCATTCCACATGATCCCAGGCGTTATGTTCAAAAACGTCCTTTTCTTCGGTAAGAAGCCTTTGACCAAAAGTAAAAGGAGAATCCTTTCCGATTCTGGTATCCAATGGAGGTTTCGTATCAGATTTTGGACTATTCATGTTAGAGCTGATAACTAAAAAAATAGAGATGAGGTGTGCACATATTTTTGGCTCACAGTTTATGTAAAATACACGATATATTCCTTGGTAATAATTGCTTCAACCGCACTCGAAAAACAAGTTTGCTAAATCTCAACATCAAGGTTAAACGCGATTCAAAATAAAATGTGAAGTTACCAGTTGATTTCTGTTTTTCGACTATAAGCGCACATGGAGGTTGCATAGCAATATTCGCGCGAGTCTTCATCCTAGTGTATGGAATTACAGTGAAGTATGTCGGTTCCAGTTCTATTTTCTGTTAAGCTTTCTTGAAGAAGCGGTTAAGGTAATATGAATGTGTTATTTATGAATGTTGGTCATTTCAATTCGTTCGAATATTATCACGTAATTCAAATATCTCGATATATAATCTTGTTTGTTTTGGTTGTGGAAAACACACAGAGAGGAGAGTACCATCAATGTTTACTGGAAAGACGATGAGACTGAACAGAATCGAGGTCCTTCATTCCTATTGTAGGTATGCATATCGCTACAGAACCGGCCTGATGCAATTGACCAAATTTGTGACAACTCGACTTGTCTTCAAAGATAACCAAGACACATTTAACTGGAGGACAACGTCTTCACCTTGGAATCAAAAAGAGGGCTTTTAACTGGCATATCCAAGGAATAAAATGGGTCTTTCATCACATAATCACAGTAGTAAATATAACACTGCTTGAAGTATTCACTTACAATATCGTGCCTCTTACTGAGTTCACTCTGTTCCATATGAGAAGAGCTGTGACCTATGTTATTATTAGCAGGACTTGTCACAATGATGAATTTGATTCCTGTCAAAGTCTGGAAAACGTGCAAACTGAATAGATCGGTCTCAATGCTCTGTAAACCCAGGCGATTGGTATTGGGTAACTTAGACTTACCCATGCTAATAATTGTGGAATTGACTGCACTGTTCTCCTCACCTGAATATTTGGAATGTTCCGGGCGTAATCTAGTAGCGATTGCGTGTACACCATGTAGCGTACCCGCAAGTACCAAGTAATCGTTGGCGCTGAGTTTGGAGAGTTGCGGATTTAGATCGCTTTGATAAATCAACCCCCCTGCTTTGTTCAAGATATATACGCTGTAGATTTTCATTTTCGTGGGATGCGCAATAAAATAAAGAACGAAGGTGAACGACCAGGTGAGTTGTGCGCCACGAAGTTGATCGCAGACAAAAAGTGTTCGCGATTCAAAAAAAAAAGAAGCTTCCCCACCAGGAGTCGAACCTGGAATCTTCTGGTTCCAGAAGTGGTTACAAATCGTAGCCAGACGCCTTGACCATTGGGCCATGAGGAACGAAGCTTATACATAGCAATTTTACAAATAAGTCATATAAAATATGACGAGAAAAGACCTAACTCGCAGGGAATGAGTAAACTTGCTATCACTTCTACGTATTTTGTTCGTGAAAGAGGGTAATTATATTGGATACTTGATAGTCACGGGAACGCCACACTTTAGCTTCACTAAATATTTTGGCCCGCTCAGCCCGAGATCACAAGGCAACGAGTCTCTAGTTCTATATTAACAAATTTCAGCCAAACGGCTTCAAAGATAAAGAGCACCTAAGTCTCGGACTCTAAGGTTGGCTCTTTGGTCTTCTTATACTTTGCAATCATCTCTTCATGTCCTCTTTTTCTTTCATTGTAGCCAACCCGCTTTTTGTGGCGCCTGCTTTTCAGATGGATCTGCCAATTATCTTCACCTACGGCAACGAAAGGCTTTCCTTCGGAATCCACACATACAGGACATTGGATGTGTTTCCAGTTAGATGAAGATTTGACTGTCTTATTGCTGTTGAACTTGTCATAATATTCTGATGAGGGTATTAGATCCTGGAGGTTATCTGGTGCTTGACTTTCAGTGATGCCCAAAGGTCCTTTAGAGAAAAACTGATCTGCAATCACCAATCCTCTGTCCTTGACATTCCTCCTCCACGACTCCAACTCAGTAGCATCTAAAAGATACATCTTGCCTCCGTACTTGAAATTAAATCGAGACTCCTTATTGAGTTCAACCCCTAATAGTTTTTTGATCCATTTGACTTGATATTTAGCGTATTGGCGAGTTCTTATTTTCATCCGGTCTACACCTTCTTCAAAAAGCGATTCATCAGATTGCCCATTCTCAAGCCACGGTAAAAACTCTTTGAATCCAATCACTTGCCAAATTCCTCTTGTACAATCTGGCTTAGTTTCTTGGTTTTGGTAGTAAATAGCCATCTCTTTTATTTCATCGAGTGCACCGGTCTGCATCATCACATCCACCCGGCTGTCGAGGCGTTTCCTCAAAATTTCGGGCTCACAATATAACCAAAACAATAGAGTGTTGTACTTCAAAGATGTGTCTTCAAGCTCATCTAGCTTTTGTTCGTGATACAACTCGCTCGGTTTTTCCCCTGAAGTGAGGTAAATCTCGAGCGCTCTCCTAAGTTTTCGTTTATCCTGAGGATGAAATTTTTCAGAGATGATGGGGTCGACCTCGCAAAGCCTATTGAAGATAGCTTCCACAGGCCCTTCGAGTAATGCCTCTTCTTCTTCCGTAAGTTTTCTTAATGTTTTAGTATGTTCTTTTTCTCCTACCGTTTTGTTTTTGAACAACAAGCTTTGTAAATAGTAGTGAGTACCCCCAATAATAATAGGAGTTTTATTCCTAGCGTGGATCTCCTCAATAGCCGCATTAGCTTCTTGAGTATAACGATGGATGAAGTAGTCCTCGTCCCACCCTACATGGTCCATAACATGATGTGTGACTCCTTTCCTTTCGTCTATTGGATGCTTATTAGTGATAATTGGTAACTTTTGGTAAACTTGCATCGAATCAGCGTTGATGATCTCACCATTAATGGCATTTGCTAATTCAATGCTAAACTGGTAGGTGTTAGAATTTTATATAGGCGGAATATTGAAGAGTTGTAACATACTTGTGATTTTCCCACACCGGTGGTACCTACAATCGTGATTATTCTCTTTTTTGGTTGAGTCATGATAGAGTTTTTAAGGTACCGAAGATACCGTAGGATCATCAGTTTGGGTGTTTATTTATTGACCTCATCGACAAAATGACATGCGCGACGCACAGTATGTGCACTCGCTTTCAGAGGCTTTAGTCCTTGAAAGACGAACTTGCTTTTTTTGCCTGAGGTGAATGGATCGAGGCACCTTCATTGAGCATAGCTCGCTCAATTTTTGATAGCTTAATTTCATTGGTGATACTCAACTCGAACTGTCGAGCTTCTTCGCGCCTCGAGTATAAAAAGTTATCCGCGTCTTGAAGAACGATTCCTCCTCTCTGCAAAAAGTCGGAGTAAAATTTTGAAGCGTCGTTCAAGTTTGAGACGAGCTCCAAAAATTGAGAGTAAGCTAGTTCGAAACCCTGTAGCGCGATATGTCTTTTCCTTTGCGACTCGTCAAAACCGGCCGCGCTGGCGTCCTTGAATTCAAGAAAAGCAGTGTGGATGCTATCCTCCAATTTACTCTGTTTCTGCTTCAGTAGTTCCACATATGCAACATCATTACTGAAGTATCGCAAATGTCGTTCAAATAGCGCTTCAAATTTAGAAGCATTGATTGTACCGTCAGGCTCACGAAATTTGGCTGGGTTACGTTTAAAATGATCTATGACCACAGGTAAGATTGTTTGATTTCTGGACCTGATCTCGACTCCCGATGAAAATTTTTCCCTGCTTGCAACAAGCTTTTCCAGTTGCAAGAGTTTTTCTCTCAAATCCATAGTCAATCGACCGAGCGTAGGTTCTAAACTTGCTTTCGACGACCGAGGAATGCTTCTTTCTAGCATTTCGAATCCACCTTCATAAATTTGAAGTTTCGTTTTAATGGCAAAGTACCTCTCTCCAATAAGACCGTCGCTTTGTCTCCCTTGCTCAAGAAAATCTTTCATTTTGTCAATTCTGGAAATTAACTCATTAGCCACCACCAGCGAAGGCGGCCTGCTCCAACTTGTTGAGCCTTTACTATTTCGCAATAGCTGGTCCTCGTAATTTTCGATTTGAAGTCTCTCTTCACATGCGGAAATCAAGTCAACGCAGTTTTGCCTTACATCAGATATCTCATCCATAGACAGTTCGATCATCTCTGTGCCACCAATAGAGGTTATTTCTTGAGAATGATGTACTACTGATTCTGGTAAGCTTTCTGGTTTTTGTATGGTATCGATCGAAGCTGGCAAATCTCGCTCGGTCAAAAATACGCTAAGCATTTGCGAAAGAGAGCGTAACGGCTTTTGAATGTTGTCGACGACAAACTGATCTTGTCTTTCTTTGAAGGCCTGTGCTATTTCGATTATACGGAACGGCATGAGACTTGCAAAAGCTTCTTTGCAATCCAGAGGGCGCTCTTTTAGAATCTTAGGGACCTCTAGGTCAACCATAGAAATTCCAGCGATTTTAGGAAGCTCTTCAAAATGAGGTACAGGCTTTAAATAGACTAGATTGTTGTCTTTTTCAGCACCACGGAGGCTTTCATTGACTGCATCCGTCAAACCTGTCAAGTCTTCAATAACGCTAGCTATCACATATCGCTTGAACATCATTGCTTTAGCGCAACACTCAGAAGCACGCTGAAGGTGAGCAACTTGAACTCCGTACTCGAAATTGTCCTGTGCCACGATGGCCATTCTATAGTGAGAGGCAGCTTCAAAATGACGAGCTTTGACTTTGAATTGGTTTATCCAGTCCAAAATGATGTTTTCGGATTTCTCTGCGTAAAGTAACCCCGTTTCATACAACTCGGACACTTTGATCGATAGACGAGCTATGACAGTATTTTTCATTGAAGCGTTAGATATGGCTTTCAGCCAAATAACCTCCTGGGCCTGTGCAATCATTATGGTTTTCAAACATAGTATTGTGTTGTCATCCAAGTATTTGGAGGAAGCATTTAGGGTCTTGAGCATGTCGAAGCATCCTGCTGCAAGCTTGAAGTAGAAACAGGCCTGCTTCAAGCCATCATCCGTAAATTGGTTTTCACTGCATGCTTTCTGAGAATATATGCTACCCAATTGGAATACAATTTGAGATATCTCGTCTTTCCAGCTCTGAGTGATAATGCGTCTTGGATTGTATGCTAATGTTTGATACCAAACGAATTGAACGCATGTTTCCGGAAATTTCACTGAAATATCTTTCATATAGTGGTAGAATTCACCCAAGGCCTTTTCGTGCCATTCGAAAGGGGTACAATCATCTTTCGAGGCTTGAGCTATCGTAGTCTGGAGAATCTGAATACGGTCTAAATCGTCATTAAAGTTAGACAGCGCTTGGAAAAAGTCTTTCTGTATGATATCAGCTAGTTCAGATTTTAGAAGATGGTCGTCAACCAAACACAGCCGGACGGGTAATAAATTTGTAAACATTTCTGCAACTACAGAGTAAATCACCTTGCAAATACATGAAAGCTGGTGCAGGATTAAATGCGATAATAGTTAGCGCTCGCGGACATTTTGTATATTTAAAGACTCTTTTGAGAATATTGAACCTCAAACATTGAAATCGACAAATTCAAATCAGTCTTTGAGTATCCTTTTTTCTGCGATCCCTACTTTTTCGACTAATTCATGTAGTCTGGAAGATCTCAATTTAATCGCGAGCTTTTCCTGTTCAGATATCGTTGTGACTAATTTCTCCTCAATAGCCTTCTTTGTCAACTCTTCGTGTTTTTCCTGTAGTTCTTGAAGAGTCGCTTCGGCGCTTTCATGGTACTCTTCCCAAGATTGGTCGAGACGGAGTTCATCATCCTCTGCTCTCTTAGAAAGTTCAAGAATCGTATTGAATGCATTATTAATGGCGTTTTCAGATTTGGGTAATTCTATAGGAACAATAACGCTTTTACCATTCTCAGAACATTTGAGCTCTTCGGAAATCAATTTATCGACTTCGATTAAATCTGCCTCATCAAAATTGTCGACATTTTTTTTGAAAGAGTGGGGATCAGAAAACTGAGTGAAGTCTGAAGTGACCAATGAAAGAAACTCTCTCGATATCTCTGCCTCCACCGGTGAGAGGCTGTTTGACAGCTGGATAAAAGTCTCAGGATTTGGTATATCCAGTCCCCTTTGAATAACTTGAGACTCCTGAAGGTTTTTGTTTGTATCCCCTGTTAGTTGGAACAGTTGAATGGCTTCTGCATTTTGCAGATCGTATTCAACTTCAGTAAGCATTTCCTCATGAGGGTCAAGTTGAGGCAAAATCAATTGGACTTTACTACTTGCTTTTGGTAAAGCTTTCAAGAAATTGTGAATTGAATTCATCAAAACCTTCTTCGGCAACTTTTCCGTACGAGAATTATGAGCAGTATTGTTGAGCACTGCAGACACCGGAAGCTCGGGAATTCTATCATTATGATTTTTTGAGGCGAGAATTTCTTGTGTTCGTAGTTTGATACGACTTTCAATGTCGCCGTGATTCAGTTCTCCTGCTGCAGGAATATTAAGCTTTCGTCTTTTGTATTCCTGCTCTGCTAATTCAGTGAATTTCTCAGCAACGGACCTAATTTCCTTAAGCAGTCTTTCCGATTCTCGCTTGGCCACATCTTTAATTTTCTTCCTGTTCCCCTCTTCCACGTCAATCAAGTTCATACCCTTTAGGCTTACTTTTTTCTGGAAAAGAAGCTTTCCATCCTCGGTTTTTTGTTGCTCATCTGTTGTGTCATAAAATCCCCTAGGAGGAGCATGCTCGTGAGGAATATCGGCATTGTAATCGAATTCCTTTCTTTTCTTTCTGTTTTTCAGCTCTAAGCTTACTTTGATTCCCGCAGCTTTGAGCTCGCGTCGCTTCTGTAACAAAGAAATGCGTTTGCTTTCCTCTAACATCCTCTCTCTTTCTTTACGCTTTGCCTTCTTACCCTGGGTGTTGGCTAACCGGGATTTTGCTTCAGAAAGCATCTCTCTTTCATCATCATCCATGTCTTCCATATCTGGACGAGACGGCAAACTCTCAAATGCGTTACCGAGGGCTGGAAGCGTCTCTATCCCTGGTCCACTATACTTTAAATCTTCACCATCACTTTCGTCGCTGTTTTCCCCTTTAATCGCATCTTCTAAAAGCTTTTGATACCTTTCCACACATTGCGTAGCAGTTCTCCCCATAATTGGGGCTATGCTCCGCCATTGATTAGGAATGAGTTTTGCCAAACTGAGGAGCTTCTCGTCTTCCTCTCTCGTCCATTCATTTCTATTGATCTGCGGATTCAAGTATTCATTCCATCTGGCCTTGGCCTGCTTGGCTGTTTTCTTCGGTAGAAGGGACGCCACTCGAGCCCATTGAGTTAAGCCGTATTTTGAGACAGCAGCACGAAGAATCTGGTCTTCAACATTGGTCCAAACACCGCCCTTAACATAAATAGGCGGGGCCATCCTACAGGATTGACAAGAATGAAATGACACAAGATGTGGGCAGCGCGCAGTATGCACACGCTTGACAATCGTAGAACTATTCTATACCTTTCTTCGTGAAACAAACCACTTCGTACTCTATATTCACCGAAGAATTGTACTCTTAGTGTCACGAGTCCCGTGCAAGAATCAAAGCTAGTCAATGCTCGAGAAAAAAAACTAGTTTCAAACAAAGTATTGATATTAAAATAGACACTCGCAAATTTTTAATGGGAGTAACTAATACATTGAAAGCTGACAATGGCCGTCTTTCAATGAACCCCAGT
Organism: Clavispora carvajalis; assembly: GCA_030581635.1. Classification (NCBI taxonomy): domain Eukaryota; kingdom Fungi; phylum Ascomycota; class Pichiomycetes; order Serinales; family Metschnikowiaceae; genus Clavispora; species Clavispora carvajalis. The sequence continues at coordinate 139,715 of JAKTTV010000003.1, read as the reverse complement.
ATCAAAATCAAAACCAAAATCAAAGTCTCGCTTTAAAAAAATAAAAGATGCGACCCCGGTGAGGATCGAACTCACGATCTCAAGATTAACAGTCTTACGCCTTAACCAGCTTGGCCACGGAGTCTCTTGTGACCGCATTCAGAGATTAGAAAAACTTGAGCGCTTTAATCTATCAGCCTTACCGATAATTACGAGAATGCAACAAGGTTGCGTTGGAATCATTTTTCAGATGCGAGAGAGCTACAGCCATGTCACGATTGAAAAAAATCATCATTCAGAATTTGTCATAGTTTTATATTTTACATAAAAATTTACAAAGACAATACGAATGAGCCTCTGTCAGGACTTTTGAGGGGTTGGGTACAACCCATAGTGCATTGGAAAATATTTTTCGAAGGAATACTCCCTTTACTGAGCGAAAACCTATCAATATGACTCATGTTCATTTCATTATCTACGCGAGTTAAAGGTTACCTGATTTGCAACCTAACATTCATTTTGGTGTACGGGTGATCTCGCGTACCCACCATTATTACCACATCTACGTCATAATTATTATGGATGACGTCCAAGTCGCGCTAGCTTTGAGCTTAATAGCGCAAAGAAACGTTGTTATTCAGACAAATGATGTCAGTTCGTGCATTAAGGGGGTCGGTCGCTTGATAAAGGAAAACTTTGGCTTGTCTGATGTGGTAGAGATTGACTTGTTGCAGTGTCAAGATAACCTTTACTCAAAAGTTACACGACAGATGGTAAAGCTAGAAGAAGGTAGTTTCCCCACTCTTATTGAGGCAGTGATCTGGAAAAACCTTGAGCTCTTGGACTTATCCATTGATCGTAAAAGCAGCCTAATCCAAATATTTGATGAACTCGAACAATACAATTCTGTGGCGCTGAGAAAAAAATCTCCCGAAGAACCTTTTCCATTTGGCGAATTCCAGGTGAAAAAGCCTGAAATGCACTTGGTAACTCCTATCTTAAACGTGAACTACAGGCTACCGCAAAATTATCAGGCGATCAAGAATCGGTTTTGGTTTGCGCAAAGTTGCTACATGGGCACCAATCACAGCCGCTCTCAAAAGTTCAAAAGGCTAAATATCTTAAACAGCCGCCAGTTATTGAGCACGATCTATACCAAGCCCTCTGTTCAAGAGTACATCTGTTCTTTATTGGTCTTTACTCGTTCACACCGATTATGCTCAATTGCACCTCTCACCACCAGGCCGTCTTTCGTAGCTTTAGATGGAATAATGATCCTAGCTAAATGCTTGGCACTTTGGAGCAATACGGGCTCGAATGGATCTATTTTTGTCACCCCAGATCACGTCAAAGTCGCATACCGCAAAATTGGATATTGGCTTGTGGATTGGGAAACTAACAATACGTTCAATGATGGGTCCTTTCAAACAAGCTATCAAAAAAAGATGGAAATCAGCATTCTTACGGGTGATTGGTACGGAAGTGAATGGACCCTGGCTGAAAAGTATTTACAAGAGTACAAATCAATACTAGATTGGAGCGCGTCGAGTGGGTACACCAATAAAATCGTCGATGAAGTGTTAGGGCAAGTGATGCCTCCTATCTGATGCACAAAAATAAAGAAGGCCAAGAATAAGAGCAGCAGCTAATAGCTTGGAGGCGATTGCGTTGAAAATTAGGAATTCTTGTGGGCATTTTCGCTCAAATGAAGAGTCGAGGTCTTTAAAGCCTTGTGGGGACTTTACAAGCGCGGGATCACAGGACTGAAACATGCAACATTCATGCAAAAGTTGGTTTACGTGGCAATATAGTACATGGAACCGGTGCAAAAAATTCTGGCAGAAACATGAACAGAATGTCAATGTAATTGTATAACGTGTAGGAAATATGTCCAGACAGGATAGTGCACCCGTGCCTCTTGGTCTCGGCACAAAATTCGCGCGGTGTGATTGCTTACATAAGCCAACGAGAAGCTACACGCCGTCCAGGCTGAACATTAGAAAATCCCCCTAACTCTCAGCTATTGTTCAAAGTACTCCCGATTGAATTACCCCTGGCTGGACTGGACCGATCAACCAAGTACATCCACATCTACTCTTAGGGAATTTTTACTGTGGAATCAATTGACTTGTCCCCTTTCCAGCAGCGTTTTGCTTCTTCGTTTTCTCCGGTTTAGTTTTGTTTAGTTGCTGGAACCCATGTCTGACATTCCCATCAACTTCACTCAGTTGTCTCAATTGACGCAATTGGGTATTCAACCCCAGCTGCTCGATTTCAAATCAACAACCTTGGAGTCGGACCGCTACATCTGTGTCAGGGAGAGCGGTGCGCAAGGTAACACAGTGGCAATCATTGATTTGCAAAACAACTATGAAGTGACAAGAAAAAATATGTCCGCTGACAACGCCATCATGCACACTAAGGAGAATGTTATTGCCTTGAGAGCCAATGGCACTGCGTTGCAAATCTTCAATTTGAGCACAAAACAGAGATTGAAGTCGTACACCATCGATTCGCCCGTGGTGCTCTGGAAATGGTTAACCGATGATGTGTTGGGTCTTGTCACAGCAAACGATATCTACACTTGGTCCATTTTTGACGGTACCAATGATGGCCCTGTTAAGTTGGCTGACAGACATCACTCGTTGAACAACTGTCAGATCATAAGCTTTGTTGCTGAGCCCGACCTAAATTGGTTTGCTGTTACTGGTATTGCTCAAGAGGATGGTCGCATTGCAGGCCATATTCAGTTGTATTCCAAGGCCAGAAACGTGTCCCAAGCAATTGAGGGCCACGTTTGCAAGTTTGCTCAAATCAAATTGAACGGCGCCCCCCACCCAACTAAGGTGTTCTGTATCGGTAACAAGAATGCGCTGGGTCAAGGAAACATGCACATCATTGAGATAGACCATGTCGATGGGAACCCGCCGTTCCCGAAGAAAACCGTGGATATCTTCTTCCCTCCCGATGCCACTAACGATTTTCCCATCAGCTTGCAAGCGTCTGACAAGTACGGAGTGCTCTACATCTTGACGAAGTATGGCTTTATCCACTTGTATGACATTGAGTCCGGATCAAACTTGTTTGTCAACAGAATTACCGCTGACCCTGTCTTTACTGCTGCTCCTTATAACGGCAACACTGGTATCATCACCATCAACAAGTCTGGCCAAGTTTTAGCGGTCGAGGTGGCGAAAGACAAGATCATACCATACATCTTGGAGAAGTTGTCTGATGTCAACTTGGCTTTGTCTCTTGCGTCTCGCGGTGGCTTCCCTGGTGCGGAAAACTTGTTTAACCAACAGTTTCAAAACTATTTGAACCAAGGCGATTACGCCAGTGCTGCTAAGGTTGCTGCTTCCTCTGAGCAATTGAGAACTCAAGACACAATCAACAAGTTGAAGCACATTACCCCACAGCCCGGTCAGATCTCTCCAATCTTGCAATACTTTTCTACTTTATTGGACAGAGGAACTTTGAATAAGTATGAGTCTATTGAACTTGCTAAACCGGTCTTGCAACAAGATCGTAAGCCTTTGTTTGAAAAGTGGTTGAAGGAGGATAAATTGACCTCTTCCGAGGAGTTGGGTGACATTGTGAAATCTTATAACGATCCTACTCTAGCATTGGCAATCTATCTCAGAGCGAACGTTAACATTAAGGTCGTATCTTGCTTGGCCGAGTTGGGTCAATTTGACAAGATTTTGCCATACTGTCAAAAGTTCAACTACGAGCCAGACTATTCAAACTTGATCCAGAATCTTGTTCGCGTTAATCCAGACAAGGCTAGCGAGTTTGCTACGTCTTTATTGTCCAGCAATGCGGCCAACTTGAATGTCGAGAATATCTCTGATTTGTTCTTCTCCCAAAATCTTATTCAACAAGGTACCGCATTCTTGTTGGATGCATTGAAGAATGACTCGCCATCTGACGGACACTTGCAAACCAAGGTTTTGGAAATTAACTTGTTGCATGCTCCACAAGTGGCTGATGCAATCTTGGGCAATCAAATGTTCTCCCATTATGACAAGCCAAATATTGGCAAATTGTGCGAAAAGGCCGGCTTGTTCCAAAGAGCTTTAGAACATTACGATGATATTAAGGACATTAAAAGAGTTATTGTCCACACTAATGTTTTGCCTAACGATTGGCTCGTCTCTTACTTTGGACAATTGAATGTTCAACAGTCCATGGCTTGCTTGGAGGAATTGCTTAGCAACAACATCCAACAAAATTTGCAAGTTGCCATTCAAGTGGCTACCAAATATTCTGATTTGCTTGGACCATTGAACTTGATCAAGCTATTTGAGTCCCACAAATGCAATGAAGGCAAGTACTACTACTTATCCTCTATCGTCAACTTGACTCAAGAACCTGATGTTGTCTACAAGTACATTGAAGCTGCTGCCAAAACAAACCAAATCAAAGAAATCGAAAGAGTTGTTAGAGATAACAACGTATACAACGGCGAGAAAGTCAAAAACTTCTTGAAGGAGGTAAAGTTGGATGACCAATTGCCATTGATCATCGTTTGCGACAGATTCGATTTTGTTCACGATTTGATCTTGTACTTGTACAAAAATCAATACTTCAAATTTATTGAAGTTTACGTTCAACAGGTAAATCCATCGAAGACCCCTCAAGTAGTTGCTGGTCTTTTGGATGTTGACTGTGATGAACAAATTATTAAGAATTTGTTAATGTCTGTGTTGGGACGTGTTCCCTTGAAGGATTTGGTTCAAGAGGTTGAGAAGAGAAACCGCTTGAAAATTTTGTTGCCGTTCTTAGAAAAGACATTGGAGGGCGGCTCAACCGACCAAGAAGTTTACAACACTTTGGCAAAGATTTACATTGACTCTAACAATAGTCCAGAGAAGTTTTTGCAAGAAAACAGCAACTACGACACTTTGTCAGTGGGTAGATACTGTGAAAAGAGAGACCCTTACTTAGCATATATTGCGTACTCGAAGGGTGGCAATGATAACGAGTTGATCAATATCACCAACGAAAACAAGATGTACAAGTACCAGGCAAGATACTTGTTGACCAAGTCTGATTTTGGCTTGTGGGCCCAGGTTTTGTCTTCTACCAACGTCCACAGAAGACTGCTTATCGACCAAGTTGTCTCTACAGGTATTCCAGAATTGAGCGACCCTGAGCCAGTCTCCATCACTGTCAAGGCTTTCATGGAGAACGATTTGCCTCAAGAATTGATTGAGTTGTTGGAAAAGATTATTTTGGAACCATCTCCTTTTAACGACAACACTTCTTTGCAGGGCTTGATGATTTTGACAGCTATCAAGGCTGACCCATCTCGTGTGTCAAACTATATCGAAAAATTGGACAAGTATGACCCCGAAGAAATCGCCCCATTGTGTATTGACAATGAATTGTTTGAGGAAGCGTTTGAAGTTTATGACAAGTTTGAATTGAGAGGTGATGCGATGAAAGTTTTGGTGGAAGACATTATGTCTCTCGACAGAGGAGAACAATATGCTGAGAAATACGATACATCCGATTTGTGGTACCAATTGGGAACAGCCCAATTGAATGGTTTGCGTATTCCTGAGGCCATTGAGTCGTATGTCAAATCCAAAAACCCTAGCAACTTTCAACAAGTCATTGAAATTTCTGAGCGCGCAGGCAAAGAAGAAGAATTAATCCCGTTCTTGGACATGGCAAGAGAAAGCTTGAGAGAGCAACTGATTGACAATGCCTTGATCAACTGTTACGCATCCTTGAACAGATTGTCCGACATTGAAAAGTTTGTTACCGGTCCCAATGTTGCTGTGTTGGAAGATATTGGTGACAAATTGTTCGATGCCAAGAATTACAAGGCAGCGAAGATCTTGTACTCCAATATCTCCAAATACTCAAAACTTGCTACTACGTTGGTTTATTTGGAGGACTACCAGGGCGCAGTTGACTGTGCTAGAAAAGCATCCAACACGAAAGTATGGAAGCAAGTGAACAGCGCTTGTATTGAGAACAAGGAGTTTAGATTAGCCCAAATATGTGGTTTGAACTTGATCATTGATGCGGAAGAGTTGCCTGAATTAGTTAACACTTATGAGCACAATGGCTACTTTAACGAAGTGATTGCTCTTTTTGAGAGTGGTTTAGGTTTGGAAAGAGCGCACATGGGAATGTTTACCGAGTTGGCTATTCTCTACTCAAAGTACAGCCCTGAAAAGGTGATGGAACACTTGAAGCTATTCTGGTCAAGAATCAACATTCCCAAAGTATTGACTGCTTGTGAAGAAGCCCATTTGTATCCTGAATTGATATTTTTGTACTGTCACTACGAGGAATGGGATAATGCTGCTTTGACGATGATTGAGAAGTCTGAGGTTGCATTCGACCACTCCTCTTTCAAGGAAATTGTGGCGAAGGTGTCTAACTTAGAGATCTACTACAAGGCAATTACATTCTATGTTTCTGAGAATCCTACGCTTTTGGTTGACTTGTTAGCGGTTTTGACACCGAAGCTTGATTTACCAAGAGTGGTGAGAATGTTTGTCAAGTCGGACAACTTGCCATTGATCAAGCCATTTTTGATTTCTGTGCTCGACAAGAACAACTCAGTCGTCAACGGCGCATACCACGACTTGTTAATTGAGGAGGAAGACTACAAATCGTTGCGTTCTGCGATTGAGAGTGAGACGAGTAACAGGTTTAACTCTTTGGATTTGGCCGAGAGATTGGAGAACCACAGTGTGATTTTCTTCAGACAGATTTCTGCAACGTTGTTCACAAAGAACAAAAAGTATGCGAAAGCGATTTCCATTTTGAAGGGCGACAAGTTGTGGGCTGATTTGATTAGAACTGCGACCATCTCCAAGTCGACTAAGATTGCTCACGAACTTTTAGACTACTTTGTGGAAACGGGCAATCACGAGTGTTTTATTGCGCTCTTGTACTCCAGTTATGGATTAGTGAGGTACGACTATGTGCTTGAGTTGAGCTGGTTGCACGACTTGGGCAATTTTATCAAGCCGTACGAGATTTCGATTGCTTCTGAGAATCAGAAGAAGCTCGACGAGGTGTACGAAGATTTGCAGAAAAGAAAGCACGCGGAGGATAAGGACGAGGAGCCCGTTCTCGGCCAGCCATTGATGATCACCGGAGGTCCCGCGCAAAACTTCACTGGTTTGGGATACCAGCCAACTGGAGCCGGGTTTGGCAATGCGTTTTAAAGGCGCAGAGAACATTTCACGCACGTGAGACGAGATTGATTTTGTTAGAATATAAAAGCCATGGGCTGAATATTGGAGACGCTAGAGAAGGTGGTGGGTGCGCATGTAGGCAAACACATGGATGAAGCGCGAGCGTAGCAGTGGAAGGGATGCATTAGCAAGCAGGGCGGCGATGAACAACAGGGCCTGGGCACTGGGCGGTGACAAGGTGCACGAGACTTGTTCCACCAGGGAAAGCCCGCACGTGAGGCGCAAGACGCCCTTTGGTAGATCAAACGACACATTACGACATTCCAAGTCCTTTTCGACCGCAGAAATGATGTTTCCGGGTTTCGGTAAGAGCGAGGTAGCAGCACTAGCCAGGGAACCTGCAGCGTCAGGGGAATCTGCAGCGTCAGGGGGACCTATAGCGTCAGGGAGGGAAGTTGCGTCCGGTAGGTCCGCGTAAGTAAGGGCTGCCACCTGGTCGATTTTGTAGTGTTTGTACTGAGTCTGGACGAGGTGCAGATGCACTGCACGGGCAAAGCAGGCAATATCGTCCAACAAAAGACTGAGTGTGTCCAAAGGCACATAAGCCGGGGTGGTGTAGCGGAACACCTGCCACGGCGACAGTGAGGTACCGTCCTTTGATTGGAAGTGGCGCTGGCGCAAGATGATGTAGTGCGGCTTAAGGAACCGGAGCGTGGTGTGGCACAACAAGTCGAAGCGGAGCCCGAGAAGCGCATCGTCTCGCGCGTCATAGAGATGGTCGTCGATGGGGAACGCGGTGACGCCAGAGCAGCGCAAGACGCTCTCATGGAGCGCGTGGAGGCTGCCGCGGGTGCGAGCATCGATGGCCGCAAGCACCGCACCGGTTTCGGTGTGAGGTTCGGTGGCCGCGGGCTCGGGATCGCGGAAGTATGCCTGGATGGAGTCGTCGAAGCAGGAGTATTGGATTAAAGGCGGCACGTCGTCGTCGGGGTCCGGCGCGGCGCGCTTTGGTGCGGGTGGGCGGCTCAAGTTCTTGTGCTTGTTGTCGGCTTCAAACCGCGCCACCTGCTTGTAGAGGGCGTCATGTTCAGCCTGAAGGGGGCGCAACTCGTCTGCGAGGGCGGCGATCTGGCTTTCGAGATCTCGGAGGTCGCTTTCAATGTCCATGGCGGCTCGTGGATAGAAATGATGGTAGCGTTGCGACTAGAGAGTGGCCAGGCCTCAGTGGATTTGTTGACTTCAGTGGATTTGGTGGCCTCAGTGGATCTGGTGGCTTCAGTGTGGAGGTGTTGGTGTACGCTAGTTGAGTGAGCATGCACTTAAGCACATCTTAATGTGAGTATGCGCACATATGAAAGCGCGGCGCAGTATATTGAATCGGAGCTACCGTTGAAGGCCGAGGAGCTAATCGATGCCACATGTGGGCGGATTTAGATCTTTCTTTTATCTTGTGCAATTGAATAGGTGATATGCTCGCGTGTGCTTGCCGTTTACATTTAGCTGGTGAGCTTGTTCTGCACCCGAGTGTCCTTACAGCTTGTAGCTTGCAGTGCTCTAACTTGTTTACGTTTGGGTGCAATTTTCTGTAGTGGGGGCATGTAAACGGTGCCCGGTTGACCCGAAACTCGCCGCAACAGTTGCTCAAATAGGCTTCTCTTCCCAATAGGCCTCTTTGTTCAATAGGCTTCTTCACCCAAGACGGTAATCGCACTTTGGCATGCGCTGAACCAAAATAAACCCAAGCCGGCAAACTCGTACTGGAAAAGTTCGGGCGCGGCAAACACCTACAGTCGGACGAATTCCATGTCCGCACAGATCTCATTTCATCTACCTACCACATCTAGCGGGGTCTGTGCACACCATATACCATGCCGCATACCACACTGCCTGCAGTGGCCAAAGATTGATCGTCCCGAACTACCAAGCTTGTCTTTGGTGATCCGTCTTTGGCGGTCCGTCTTTGGTGATCCGTCTTTGGTGAACACGATCTTCGCTCGTAATAATTGGGCCAGAGCGGTCTTGGCCGCGGGGTGGTCTGCACACAATTGTCGCCTGGTACCTTAACACGTCAAGCAAGGCACTGGCAAAGCCCCACTACAACATCCATTGGCCCTAATTGGTTTGGCGTGAAAAAAATTCCGTGTCGAAGTTTAGTTCCTAGGGGTGGGCCAATGAGCCAAAGACAGGAATATGTCCACCGGGGTAAATATATCTTGGCCGATTGTGCCGCTGGAGTAGTCTGCAACCGAAACTCACCGAAACACTCCGGCATCTAGCTAACGCTAACGCCGGGCCGCTAGAATCGTACAAAGTGGTTGACGGTTGCCAGATAATACCAGGAACTACCAGGAACTTTGAGCTGAGGCGTACACAAAACTCCTGTTTGCCCTAAGTTGCAACTTCGCAAGTGGGTTGTTTGAAGGTGATATTTGCCCGGGCCCAATGGGTACCAAGATATTTTTATCTTGTGCATACTGGGACGCATAAAGCAACAATATATATTCTCTGCACCTGCGCACGAGGAATTCGAGCAGCCGATCGGGGAACATCTCTAGTGTTTTCACCGTTTCTAGGGCCTGAACCACACGTTCAGCCTATTTCAGTGCTTCAATCTTACTCCAGTCTAATCCGCTCCTGCTTGAACTATAGGGCCGTTATCTTGGCCTAGATCATCACCTTGAGCTCAATTGGATTTCTTTCATGGCATGGTCTACGTGATACTGTTGATGGCGTTTTTGCCCGCAGCTGCGGCGCTTGCCCTCGACTACTGCTCGCCGTCCAACTTAGGCGTAACCAAGAGCTCCGATGAATTTATGCTGAACGGACTATGCAAAACCACGTGCTTGGGTCAAGGTTACGCCGTGGGCATTACCCAAGGAACCAGCTGTTGGTGTCTGAACGACTTGCCTGAAGACACAGTATTGCTTAGTGAGTGTGATACTGGGTGTCCTGGCTACTCGGAACAAGAAGACTGTGGCGGTGATGGGGTATTTGGTTACATAGTGATTGGCACCGTCAGTGCTACGGTGGGTGACTCGCTGAGTACCACCAGTTTGCTGGCAAGCACCGCTAGTACCAAAGCTTCCAGCGCTAGAACTAGCACTAGCTCCAGCGCTAGCACCAGCACTAGCTCCAGCGCTAGAACTAGCACTAGCTCCAGCGCTAGCACCAGCACTAGCTCCAGCGCTAGCACCAGCACTAGCTCCAGCGCTAGCACCAGCACTAGCTCCAGCGCTAGCACCAGCACTAGCTCCAGCGCTAGCACCAGCACTAGCTCCAGCGCTAGCACCAGCACTAGCTCCAGCGCTAGCACCAGCACTAGCTCCAGCGCTAGCACCAGCTCTAGCTCCAGCGCTAGCACTAGTACTAGCTCTAGCACTGGCACCAGAACCAGCACTAATTCCAGTACCGCTCCTAGCTCAAGTTCCAGGTCCAGCACTAATTTTAGTTATACCAGCACTAGCTCCAGTTCCTCCAGCACCAGCTCCAGTTCTGGCTCGAGCTCCACTTCAAGCGCAAGCTCGAGCTCAAGCTCTGCGCCTTCCAGCACGAGCACGTCCTCTCCTCAATACTATACGGTGGCTGTGACCTCCATAGTGTCCGTTACAACCAACGGCACGCCGTCTGCCTCCACTACGACCAAGTACGTAACCCAAATTCAAACACCCACATCCACACCTCAGGGCAAGTCCTTTTTTGCTTCCACGGGGAAAGTCGCCGGAACCTTTACTGCAGTGGGATTGGTGGTGGTGGGTGCCATGGCCGCTATTCTCTACTGTTGCTGTTTTGGTGCGGGCCGCCATAACGATGACTACTCGGACGACGAGAATCAATACAGCCTGGACGACGGCACCCTTGGCCCATTTCCGGCAAAGGCGTATGTGTCAAAGGCCCCTCTGCAGCTGCTGAGCAGCAACTCGAAAAGGCATAGCTCCAGGTCGTTGCGAAGCGTTTTTGGTGGAGATCTGGTGGTGCGGTCGCTGTCGCGCAAGAATTTTGCCAGGCACAGCTCTCCCATGATCCCCATTCTGGAGTTTGACCTGCGGTTGGATGGGCGCGCTATGTTCGAGCCCAAGGAGTCATTGTCTGACGAAAATGATTACCTGCGCCGCATCTTGCATATCGCCAATCCCGAGTAGGCTTGAGAGGTTGGGTGTTGTTCGAGAGTATGCCGACTGCGAAGCGTATACAAAGAAGCCTCGGACGGGATTGGCGCCTTATTAATTCGTACCAGACCATAAATTACAATATATAATGGACACCACGAAGCCGGAGAGCCACGACGTCTTGATCTACCGGTGGTCAGAAGAGCACTGTTTTTGACCAACCAGATTCAGCCTAGTATTACATGAACAGTCCTTCCATCATCAATAAATCCAAGTTTCAAGTTAGGAGGCAGGGGCTCCGTCAGCAACACCACAGACGGTCACTCCCAACGTACCAGGCAGTAGAAATCCCCAGCCTAACGCTACCGATGTTTCAGAGGCCGGGCTTCTAGATGGAATTATCGGGAACACTGCTTTGGTTTTTATAGTGTGGTTGTGTCTCATAAGCATTACCCGAGTTCTTGTTCTTACACTCGTGGCTGTGTTTGCGGGGCTGAGCTTCATCAGCTGAGGAGTCGCTTGATTCTGAATCACTCAGACATGAGTCTGAGTCCTCTCCAAAAGGCCGCTGTGGGTGAAAGATGCAACAGATCTTAGATTTTTTCTTGTTCATGTTTTCATTGTCCACCACATCTTCGGTCCAGCGAACTCTGGGGCGAGCATTCGGCTTGGCTTCTTGACTCTCTGGCCTCAAGCGTAGAACGTTGTTCTCCTGGATCGTCTGGGTCTGTGCTTGGCCTCCTCTTTCGGTCAATTGGGTCATTCTCAATGTATAAAATGAGTTGAGTGAGTGGATGAATACAGTGTGTTGAATGTAGGTAATTTAGCACGTGGTCGGTTTGAGTGGGCGGAGATACGGAAGTGTGGTGGTGCGGTTGAGTTTTGGGCGACGAAGTGGGTGGCTAACTTATTTTACCGGTAATGAATGATGTGCGCATTTATGAACAGTGGGATACGGAACAAAACTTGTACGCTCACACGACATTTCCCACAAGGAGTTCCTCTCGGTGGCCAAGCTGGCTAAGGCGCGAGACTGTAATGGATATTGTTATCTTGAGATCGGGTGTTCGACTCACCCCCGGGAGACTTCCGCCTTTATGGCCAAGTTGGTAAGGCACCTCACTAGTAATGAGGAGATCGTCAGTTCGAATCTGGCTGAAGGCATTTTTTTACATTTCCATTCGATGAAGCGGCGGAAACGTTGGTGTTGACAAATCTCCCGGTAGGCATATCTAGGGCCTCGGGCCCATGCTTGGTTGCTGCTCGCAGGACTGTACCCGGCACACCGCACAATATCAAGAAAAACGGAGTCGAGACAGGTGCAGGAATCTTGGCATCAAACTCTTGGCATCACTGACCTCAAGGCTTAGACCACCGTTTCGTCAGCACAGCTCTTCCTTATCAACATTTGGTCATCCGACCCGAAAAAAAAACCCTTCTTAGCTACTTGTCACAACGTTTTCCGACTCCACCCCCGCTTTTCGCAGCCACTCTAATTCTGCTCAGAAAAGCCAGGCACCTCCCCACATGAACTACTTACACCCCGTGACCTACCTTAACGCCACCACGGAAAAGGCCATCGACTCGGAGCTCGAGTTTGACCTCGATGCAGTTTCCGATGTGGTCTCGTCCAACTCGCCCTCTGGTGGATCCCCACAAACCTCATTCACGTCCCAGTCATCATCCAGTTCTCCGTTGACGAAAAATGACGAGCGAGACGAAAACTCACCCCAAATGATGCCACAGCAACAGAAGTTTGACCTTCCGGTATTTATGTCGCAACCCCTCTTCCCTCCTGCGCCCGGGCCTCACATGGCCCAACCTGTGGATGTTGTACAAGCCACAACAGTCCGCAAGCCCAAGAAAATCTACCGCAAGGTGCGCGAGGCCGACATGCGTGGGCCCTTCTACTGCAAGTGGCAGGACTGCAAGCTCGTGTTCGATTCCCCCGAGGTGATGTACGAACACCTTTGTGACGAGCACGTTGGCCGCAAGTGCTCCAACAATCTTTCCTTGACATGCCTCTGGGACCACTGCGGCACCACCACTGTTAAGCGCGACCACATTACTTCGCACTTGCGGGTGCATGTTCCATTGAAGCCGTACCACTGCGACTTATGCCCCAAGAGCTTCAAGCGGCCCCAAGACTTGAAGAAGCACACCAAGATCCACGAGACTGACCACCAGCAGAGCTTGAAGAAGTCGCAAAAGAGCATGAAGAAGGAACTGCCTCCTCTCGCCAACGCGTACCCCCAGGCTTTGCCCTTAAACAACACTCAGTTTGTATCTTTGGGTAGCGAGATGGCTCACCCCGAGTTCTTCGACAAAAGCTCTATACTCCAAACCCAAGCGGTCGAGCCCAAGAAACGCCTGTTGGACCGCATATCTCAGCAGAACATGCCTCTCGTCAATGGCATTCTCAATGAGTTTTACGGGGCCGGCGACTCCGTCAAGCGCGCAAAGATGGAGCCTCACTACAACATGGAGGTGTACGCCCGGTTGAACGGTATGGAAGAGGCTTTTAACCATCAGCTTGGTGTATACCATGGCCAGCAAACCTCATACTCCAATAACCAGCCACCCGCTGTGGCCCAACCCAACTTGTATGAGGCAGAGCGCTTCTTTTCCAACTTGTCTTCGCTGATTGAAATGCAATACCAGGGAATGGTAAACCTCGCTCAGCCTCAATATCAGCCACAACAGCAAACCCAGCCGTACTACCCTAGCATCCCTCACTTCCTGTCGAAGACCTCCGAGACTCCCCACATGCTCAATAGCCATAGCATGGGCTATGCGCCCTCATTTCCTGTTGCTTCAAGACAGATTGGCCAGATAAATGCTTTCCCCGTGGCAGCCAATTTTGGCGGCGTGAGCAACAACCAGAGGAGCGGCAAAGCACTTGACTCGGAGACGGGTGAGGCCGCCGAAGAAAATGAAGCAGACGCGGCCGATGCGGCTGCTGACATGCTTGGCAAGTTGAATCTCGGCAGCAAGTTTGATCTTGAGTCGGTCAAGAGACACCAGGAATTGATAGAGCTTGTGCGTAAGCACATTGCACAGTTGATTCAAGCTGCAGAGGCGGAGGATGCGGGCAAAGACGAAGTCAAGTCGTCGTTATACCCCACCATCGCTGCATTCTAGGGTGTTGGGACGATTTAAGATCTGCTACAAAATGGGTTCGGGACTTTGGATTCTTTGGGTTTACTTCTCCGGCACGTGGGCTGGCCATGGCGCCGATGGTATTTTTTTATGGCCATCTGTCTTGTTTGGTTTGAGGACAGGCTGCATACGCGATCTTGCTGTTGACGCTGTGTGGCATCGCACGCTTTCTTGATGTTCTATGTACATGATGTTGTGTTAAGTGGTTAATCTGTAGTCTCCACTAGCGTGCCAGATCCAAGCACGCGGTGGTTGTCGTAGAGCACCACGCTCTGACCGGGGGCCATGGCCCGCTCCTTTTGGTGGAGGCGTACATGCACCTCGCTCGGGGCCACCGTCAACAGCTGCACTGGCACGGGCTGCTGGAGCGACCGGAACTGGAGCTGAAGCTGTTTGCTCTCCACTTGGTCGCGCCCGTCACCCAACCACACCCAGTCGGCCACCCTCAAGCCCTGCTTGAAGAGCTTTGGGTTGTCCCCGCCCCGCACAATCACCAACTCGTTGGTGGCAATGCGTTTCTCGCTGACAAACCAAACACCCGAGTAATTAGGGTCGCCCTGTGGCATGGAGATCCCCAGCTTCTGACCTATGGTGGCGTGCCAAAGCCCTTGGTGGCGGCCCCATACCTTGCCGTCTTCGGTGACGATGTTGCCCGGGTTCGGCGGGATGTACTCGTCCAAGAAATGGCGGAACTTCGTATGGTCGGGGCTCACGAAGCAAAGACCCTGCGAGTCCGGCTTGTGAGCCGTGTGGAGTCCGTAGTGTGCCGCCAACTGCCGCACCTCGGGCTTGGTGTAGTGCCCCAAGGGCATGAGCACGTTTCGGAAGACGTCGCTCGGCGTGCTGGCCAAGTAATACGACTGGTCCTTGTTGGCATCGTAGGCCTTCAAGAGTCGCGGACCGGAGTCGGACGGCGCCACGCGGGCGTAGTGGCCGGTGGCCAACCACCACTGCGACTTATTGCCCGAGTACCGCAGGGACAAGTGCTCGATCATTTTTCCGAACTTGATGTATTTGTTGCAGCCGAGGTCCGGATTGGGCGTCAAGCCCCGTTCGTACATCTCGATCATGGGCGTGAACACATCCGCCCAGTACTCCTTTTCGAAGTTGACTCGCTCGCATGGAATTCCTAGCTGCTGACACACTTTCTGCACGTCGTTCCACTCGGACTCGGTGCACCTGGCCGTCTGCGACCAGTTGGCCATGTAAATGCCCCTTACGCGCGGGTGCTGACTTGCGTAGAGCGCAGCAGTTACCGACGAGTCCACGCCCGAACTCATGGCCACGTAAATGTCGTGTTGTGGGCTTGGCTGGGCCTGGGGGTAGGCAAACGGCTCCGGCACTGTGGGATGCGGATTTAGCTTCTGGAATTGATTGAAAGCCACGTAGCGCCGGCTGCCTCGTAACACGGCTGTGCGGGTCCACATGGTGTTGGTGAGGTGCGATGAGATGTGCGCGATGCCACCTTATGTGGAGTAGTGAGTGAGAGAGCGCAACTAAGCGAGCAAGCGGGCGTTATGCCATCCGCGAGACGAGCGGAGTGCCAGTACGACGACCCGAGTGGATCAAGCAGGTGAACAACTCAGTAGGAAGGGATCTTCTACGCCGTAGTGATACCTGGTTTTCTATATTGTACAAAGGGTGGTGTTGGCCTAAGCCGCCCAAAATTGGTACGTCTTGGGCTGCGCCACACTGACAGGCACAACGGCCTCGTTCTCCTGGTCGATCTCAGCATCCCGCCCTGTGGCGTCCTTGTCTAATTGGATCTTGTCGAACGATTTGCTCACTTCGTTGATGCTGATCGGGGTCAACAACTCGTCCAATAACAGATCCAACTCGGGGTGGCTATTTGCTGATTTGAACTGACTAATCTTTTCGAAGTTCAGCCACCTCTCAATCAACACCTGCTTTCGCTGTAAACTCAACAAGTTTTCCGTCTTCACCAACTCGGCTTCTAGCTGGTTGATGATGTTCAACTTGGAGTCAACCTTCTCTAACGTTAACTCAATCACCTGGTTGATCAAGTTGGTCTGATCCACCACCGCTTCTTGTAAGTTGGCCTGGGCGTTCTTCACCAACACCTCCTTGCCTTCATTAGATTGAATTAACTTATGCACCACTTCTTGCACGACCGAATCTTTGTCCAACACGTCCCGGCTATTCTCGTCTTCTGTCTTGACCAACTTGTGTAAATACTTGTCCTCGATCGGCAACTGCAAAAACTTGATCAAGCATTCCTCTCTGGTTTTGGAAGCCACATGTTCACTGATCCGGTCCCATTGCCCGTTATTGTTCACGAACAACGACTGGCTATTGGTGTCCACACTGGCATACATCTCCACGCCCTCCAAGAGCAAAAGCGTTTCTTGCGGCGTCCAGTGCGACTCCTTCAAATTCTTCTCCAACTTCACAAAGTCAGAGGAGACAAAGTTCAGTGGAAACAACCCTTGCTCAAACACCTCCTTGCTGATAATCAGCGTGCCCGCATTAGTGCCCGCTGCAGCGGCGCTTTTCAAGCTGTGGTACCTCACGTCAGAAACGTCATTAGATGTCTCGTTGCAAAAGTACAGCACCGCGGACGCCTCTTTCAGACTCACAGTGTCATCAAAAATGTTGCGCGTCACCTCCAAATTGAGAGGGATCACCAGGATGTCCTCCTCTTCTTCTTTAACCGGCGCTTGGGCCTGGGGCTCCTGTGAGGCTGCCGCAGGGGCTCTCACGACGGCTTCGTCGGTTTTTACCGCCACATCTTCAGGCACAAATGGTGCTAATCCCTTTGGAGTGTCCAAAGTTATTTGGAAATGACCCGTAAATTGGGGGCCCACGAGCGACGGCTTGGTTCTGGGGTCGATTTGGTAGTTGATCAAGCCCCATTTCTCCAAAAAACGGTGGATGCGGATGATGCTGGCAACATCGCCAGCCAAGTTGCGTCTGACTGCCGTCACAGTCAAATACTCGATAGGGTTGATTCGGTATGTGTTGATCATGAAGTCTCTCATGTTTTGGTATGTTTCCGCGGTCTTGTACACCGACACAGGGACCTCCTCCGTGGTCTTTGGCGGAAAAAAATCAGGGAACAGGTTTTTCTCAATCGCGTGGACCGAATTGAGGTCAAACCATTTGGAGAAGGAGGGAATCACCACGTGGCGGGACTGTTCAATCAAGTAGGTTTTCGCCTTTTCCTGAAACGACGCTCTCAATTTCTCAAGATCCACAGGCTCTGCTTCCTTGGGCTCTTCGGGCTGCTCGGATTTCTCAGCATCTGCGACTACAGTGTCTTCCACCTCGGGGGTGTCAAGCTTGGCCTCGGTTTCTGCAGGCGTGGACATAATGGTGTGGTTCAATGATAATCTGGATTTGTTTTTTCGTGGGTGTTTTCAAGCGCGCACGACCCGGGTCGGCTTGAGCGCAACACGACCAACCAGAAACCTGGCGTGGTGCCGGTTACGGTCGCTATAGTCATTACTCACGACTTTTGTGCCCCTGGTTTGAGTGGAAGTACAGTTACCGGACAGCAGTTATCCGCTGATTCGCTAGACACCTTGTTAAAGTGTATGCACTCCAACTTTACAATGGAGGCCCGTAAGTTTGGCTTCGATCACCTAGAAAAATAAAGCATCAGTCAATTTTAGCCACGACTGGAAACTTAAAAGTTGCCGGTTGGCTGATTCCCAGTGTTTCTCATTTCTCGCTAATAGCCACGCTAAAAGTCATTTAGATTTGCTCGTACTCAACACGCGTCTCCAGTGCGCGCCCTCACATAAACAACCACATCATGGTAACGGCAGTAAAGCGCTCAGCCAGGAAACCCCAAAAGAGGTCGCCGGAAACCGCGGAGCTTCTGGATTCAGCAGAGAGCGATTTTGTTGATGATGATTACGAATCTGCGCAGGAAGAAGCCCAGACGCAGGGACGGCGAAACAAGAGGCAGCACAGGGCAGAGCCCGATCCTAACTTTCTGGAAAATGCCATGTATCTTGCCTTGTCAAACACAGATGCGGCAGTGTCTGACTTGGCCCTTGAGTGGGTCGAGCAATGCATGGAAGATTTTGAGACCGGCCGCTCGGGGGCCATCACTCAGTTGTTCAACTTAATTTTGAGATGCTGTGGCTGCTTCCACTTGGCTCAGGAGCACGACATGATCAACAGCGACTCTGCAGAAGCTACTGTGGCTGACATTGCTGTGTTTTTCGCCCGCCAAGGCGCCCATGAATACCCTTTCATCTCAAAAAACAAGGATCTCAAGTTCTTTCGAGATAATGTCGTGGAATTGTTCGAACACATTGTGCTTATCTCCCATGAGAAAGGCTGTTTATACAAAGATAAAAGGGAGGACGACTCATCTTTGGCTGCGCCTATGATGAGCACCATATTGGCGTGGTTGTGTGCTTTGAGTGGAAGTACCGTGAGACCATTTCGGTTGGTGTCAACCACTGTGTTATTGGCGATTCAATCGCAAATCTGTGAGCAGGCTGTCAGCTTATGTATATCCCTCGAAAAACAGCTGCGCCAATTGAATATTACCAACAATAACAAGACAAGGCGGAATCAGAAAGCGCAGGAAAAGAAGATTGAAACAATCTCGGAGACCATCAAAAGCTTCAAATTGCAACATGAAACTCTTCTTGAGTACTTAGAGGATATATTTCGGACAGTATTTATTCATAGGTACCGTGACATTGATAGCACTATCCGAATCGAATGCTTGAAAGCTTTGGGTCACTGGATGATGACGTACGAGGCTATTTTTTTCCAAGCGAAATACTTGCGTTATTTAGGTTGGCTTCTTTCGGATCCAGCCGATAATGTTAGGGAGGAAACAGTCAAGGTTATCCAGAAACTCTACAAATACACTTCCAACAGCGCCGAAGCGATGAATATCGGACTCAGAAAATTTACTGACCGATTCAAAAAACAGTTTGTCTCCATGGTTTGGAAAGAGAAACAGACGGGCATAAAGGTACACCTTTTCGGCATCTATAAGGAATTACTAAAATTGGGATTTTTTGATGATAGCGATCTTCATGATATCGGACTGTTCGGATTTTATCTATCCGAAATGGCGGTGATGTCTGCTGAAAAGATAAAAAAAGAATGGTGCAAGTTTGCTGAGATTGTGTGCTCACTTGGAACTGAATCGGTAATGGAGCAATTCAAAATCTTTCTCTCGACTCACACGTCCGATCAATTTGGAGATGCAGAAGGACAACTCAAATTACCGTTGGTATTGCAGTATAAGCACCTCGTGGACTTCTTGGCAATGTCATACTCGACGTATTTAACCTCAAGGCGGCCGATGGTGTCAATCAGTGCCAAAATTCGACCGCTCGATCTTTTGATATCGGACCTTTTCAAGCACTTATACCTAACGCAGAATTTCCAAAATACCTGGGAGACAATCTTACGCCTCATTTTATGCGATATGTCATCTGTTTCTTTCAAACCCAAAGAGCAATATTTGAGTGAATATGATGACGTTCAAGAGGGGGTGTTGAAGGAGAAGATGGATATTTCGAAAATTTCTGACAAGCACATTTCTTTAAGTTTGTTTCATGGCGCAATAATGTGCATCGTTTCTAAAAAATCTGTGAGGTCGCAAGCTAATCTTGAGGTAGCAGATGACATCAACAGTGTCTTCTCGAAATTGGCCCTATTTCTACCGGATCTAGAAAATTATCTGAGTAAGTCTGTGGACCTTTATGTGGTTTACATGAGATTGATGAATACTCTTCTCACAGGACCAATTTCTTTAGCGAGGACATTTGCGAATCTAGAGAAAGAAACGACTTACAATGGATTACATTCAGCAATGTTAACTTTTTTCGCTCGGTCAGACGAGCAAAACGAGGAAATCCAATCTGTCTTCAGTGAATATTTATCTGTCTTGCTACAGAACAGTGAAGCGTTGGCGGATTCTCGCGTTCCTGTTATCATTAATTCTAACATTAGTATGAAGTTGGAAGATTTAGTCATTGATCTCACTTCAGAAACCATTGAGGCTCTTAGTGAAAATGAACCTTTGGAGGATCCGATACATATTGATGATGAGTTAGAAGTCCCTCCTGATCAAAAAGCATTGTGCAGCAATGTATTGAAAGGTAATATTGCTCTACAGAAATTATGTCAGATTGGAAAGATTATGAATATCAACAAATTTATTGCAGAACCTATTCTTAGATACCCCAGCAGCCTTTTGGAGACTTTACGGTGCAAATTTATAGCCAAAGTTGAATTTGGCACACTCATAAAGTTTTGGCCCAATAATTATTTGAAAATACTGGAGCAAATGGAGTCTTCATGGCAAGCTATCCTTTCCTTGGTACTTTCGTCGTTGTGTTGGAAGCTAGAAGATTTGATGTATGCGAGTAACGACAATTCGGCGTCATTGATAAATATTGAAATGTTTTTGGGTGAATGTTGTGAATCTCTTCAAGATATTTCACGTGTTTTCGTTACTATCAGTCAGTCATTAGAAGAACTTCACGAAGTGACATCTGGAACGAATGTTTCTATGAAAAAATTGATTTATAGGCTTGTGGAACTCCAATGTATCTTCGCTGTTGATCTAGGGGATGCCATTGTTACCATGAGGACTTTTTACAGGAGGCTTAGAGGGCGAAACACTTTCACAAATTTCGATGAATTCTTCGTCAATGATCAGAAGCTCGGTGCATTCATCAATGGCACTGTGTCTGAACAAATTCAGAAAGCTTTGTTGAACGTTTTCTTCATCAAAGAAGCAAGATTAGCCAAAGTACGTGGTGTACAATTGGAAAGATCAAATCTCGATGATGTTAATTACGACGATTATTTTGAAATTGAAGATTGTCCGTTGACAGAAGACGTGCAGAATGATGAAAATGCTATGTATGGTGGCACGGCTTTTGACTCGAGTGATATTGAAGATGAAGAGAATGATAGACCGCTAGATCCTACGATGGTAGAGGAAGCTACGGCTAGTGCAAACAGGTTGAAAAGACATGCTTTCAAGGAGCAAAGTGTTTGGAATATCGAAAAAGACCTCTGCGTCTATCTGGTTAAGGTGCTAAGTCTCTTAAAAGCTGGCACTTTTCCTCATCTGGTGCTCCAAAGATTAAAACTAAACGGAGATATTCTAGGCGGGCTATTCTCGAAGATTTTGACGTCACACGAAGAAGAGGTACATGCTGATATAGCTGGGCACAACAGAGAACCTCTTAGTGCGGAAGTGATCGAAGAAAATTCGTAAGTTCGTGCATTAAATCGATGAATGAGATATAATTAATATTAAAGCGGGATAATCCGTGATTGATGGCTGTCAATTGTAAAGGTAGATAAAGACAACGCTCGATTCCTGCCTTGAAAATGAAACATTCCATGCATATCAACTATACGACCCAATGATGTTGATGAATTTGCTCTGACAACTGCGAGTTACAGCGTTTGAATTTTAAGAGTGTTATGCTCGGCTGGGACCAAATCGGGATCATTAACTAAAAATTCGCTCTTTCTCAATGATGGACGCGGTGAAGTTTCATTTACGGCGAGTATATCATGCCTTTCCACGTGTACTGCTCGATCCAGATTTCGAAAGGAAACTTGTGATGCCAGAGAAACAAGTCTTCTCGAATCATTACCACCAATAGCTCTGAGCGCTTGCGATGACTGCAGTCTAGGTACATGGGCAGCCATTGATGCAGAAGTGGGTAAATCGGGCGATTTGAACTGTTTTTGAATCCTTGATTTCACCGGGCAATTATCGAAAGGACTGGAATCGCTGAGCGGACTGAAGCTCTTTGAGCGTAGCGATCTTTGACTGACGAGAGAAGGATCAATCATGGAGTCAATGGTTGAGCGGTCAATGATGGTTTCGTTTAAGGCTGTCTGTGAGCAATCGCGGGATGAATTCTTAAGGCAATTTTTGCGAATTTCCACAAGACTCTTTCGGACATAATAGGCTGAATCTTGACGGAACACTCTAATTAATCCTGTTGTGTCACAAGTAATGATTATATGGCCTTTGTCAAGACCAGTTGCGGGGGAAAAGTTATGCCTTTTGTGACGAGGTGGAAAAATGCCAGCTTTAGCCAATCGCGGACCCCTCTTAACGAGATCGAAAATAATGTCATCAGAGAATTCAAGCAACTTCTTTGTACTATCGGGAGCAAAAACTGCGAGATTGACTTTTGAATGGTACGGGTGAAAGCCAGAGTAACTGGTATTCTCATTTGCCGCGTAGACGTCGCCGTTGTGGTCTTCAAAAAAATTTAACTTCTTCCATAACTTGTTATCATGTAAAAACTTGGAAATTTTTTTATGTTTCTCATTGAGATGATTTTTCCCATCGAGATACATATCTTTCATGGCCATATGTAGCTTGTTGTTAATAATGGAATTGTTGTTCTCCCACAAGTAGCACCAATTGTCCACTGCAGCGGCAATGATAAATCGACAGTCGTCGCTGAGAGAAGCCACAAAAGAAGACCTGGAATTAGCATTTCCCTTGAACTTCGTCACAACCTTTTTCAATCTCAAGTCGATCAACCGAATTTTGGAATCGTCAGTTGTGATTAAAACGTTGTATTTTGCAATCTTATCGTAGGAAAACTCTGTGGCGGACTCATTCTCGAAGATCTTGATTCCAGTGATCTTTGTTTTATTTTTGTGACGGAAAGGTATCTGAGGCGAGGATGCTGCTATGTCGTGCCGCTCCACCACGTGAAGCCCTTTCGTTTCGAGTAAAAACAAAGAGCCATTGAAACCTCCCACCATGCAGTAGTTTCCATAAGGGGTGAAAGATACGGTTGTCACAAGCACGTCGTCACCCAAGTCTCTAGTGTATGTGACGGACGACTCGAGGATGGACCAGAGGCGCACGTAATTGTCGAGACTGCCGCTGAGAAAAAAGCGGTCGTCGTTAGGATGAAACTGAACTGTAGTTACAAAATCCAGGTGCTTGAACGTTTCGAGACACCCCGACCGCTCAATGTTCCAGAGACGCGCCGTCCGATCCATGCTTCCCGAGATCAAAAAGTTATTTTTACTCCAGTCTAAAGAGAGAATGGTGGATGTGTGGCCCTCGAAGACTCGCACCGGCTCCTGATGGAACACAGGCGCTGAGCTGTATACCTTCATTTTCTTTTTCTCCCCATCGTTAACACGGTTTGCCTCGTGTTGAGAGTACTTCAATTTGGCAAGCGGCGACGAGATTACCTTCCACACTGTGATGCGGCAATCGCGGCCGGCCACCGCAAGGTACTTTCCGTCACGGCTGAACTCCATCACAAGCGCCTCGCGTTGGTTCATTGTGGGCAACTTCTCCTCCGCAATGCTGCTGGCGGCTTCCATCGACACATCTGGGTCAGATTCAGACTCCACGTCGGACGTTTCTCCTTCACGCGATCCGCAACGAAGTTCTTGGGCCAAGAACAAATTGCCGAGCGCCCGCGGACTCTTTTGCGACCGGCGAGTGGCACGCACGTACTTTGGAGACACGAGCGCCTCGTAGGTCAATCCTGCCCAGGGAAGCTCCTCATGTGCCGGGGCAGAGCTGCGGTACATCGGGAAGTCAACTTTTTCGTTGCGCTTTTCGTAGAGCTCGCTGTCATCGGTGACCGAGTTCGTGTCTCCGGCGCTCAGCATCACGTCCTGCTGCTCCGACTCATCGCCGGAACTGTAGCTGAAATCATCGCCAGTGAAACTTTCGGAGTCCACAATCTGGCCGCTGCCCGAGTGTGGTCTGTGTTTCACTCGCAAAGGCGTTGCCGCCGATCTATCCAGTGATGCCACGGAAGCACCGGTAGAACTGGATGTCAGCGGTTTGCGGGTCAACAATTTTCTGATAAAAGACCGTCGCTTAGACCCGTGGTCCAGACTTCGCGAGGAAATGGACTTTGGCGACATGATGCTGGGTATGTGAGGAAACAGCGGACTATCTAAGTATATCTTTTGGAGGCAACTCTACTGGCACAGGACTGCTTATTTGTGCAGTATGCGCTATCCCCAGAGACCCCGCATGCGCGACGCGAACCTTGTTCACGTACGAGCAATGTGGACTCTAGTAAGAAGTTAAGGACAAGTGGTTTCTTCATGAGGTGGCTGAAATATCACATTGTTGATGCGTGCGAGTAGAATTTGGCAAGCATGAATAAATACTAATTTAATGAAATACGCTAGACTTGAAAGGTTGATCTACGCTGCCTCGGTTTTCGCTTGTGGCTTCATCATTGCTAACGTAAATTGCCATTGGAAAAATTTAGTATAAATTTCAATTATTTAATGATTTGATCGCTCCATAGCTCGAAGATCCTTATATAATACACTTGGTTGAAGCGTATGGCCTGGTTGCGTCACTTGAGCTTGCTAATCTGTCGCATAGTAGAGATCAATAAGTTGGCGGCTAATATGCTATGCTTTCTTGGCTCGACAATCGAGGCTTGCTAGTGAATCTCTTCATACACAGTATCAGAAAGTAGCGGTCAATAAATTGTCGACCACGGCTTCACCGGTAAGCAATGCGCCACCATGCCACTTCGCTATACTTAGTATATTTAGGTGGGCCCAATCTTTAACCGTTATATCAGTGGTTTAGCCTACCGTTACCCTTGGTAGCTTTAGGTGCTAAACCAGTCCTACAGAGCGTCTATGCGCGTCGTATATATCCAAATCCATGCTAAAACTAGGTTTTCTTTCTCTTGGACCACTCCAATCTCAAAATCAAAGAGTGGTAACCCTTGCCGTTCAACTCCTCCAACGCCTGCGCAGCCTTGAATTCGGTGGCAAACGTCACAAATGCGAATCCTCTCGACTCGCCCGTCTCCTTGTTGTAAAGGATCGTGGCTCTTTGCAATGGGCCGTACTTGGCCAACAACTCCTCCCTTAACATTTGCTCGTTGACAAAACTGTTTAACTGGGAAATTCTCAACGTACACGAATCGTCTCTTGATTCCTTGGATGGCGCATCCTTTCTCAAGTGCGCTGGAACATACTTGGTCGACTCGGAAGACTCGCCCACAGATGAGTCCGCAGCCTCGACTCCCAAGGTGTCCTTGAATGGACACTTAGAAGTGAAATGGTCACCACCGCAAGTTCTACACTTGAGTCTCTGTGTGCTAACCAAGTTGGCCTGTTGTTCCAACTTCTCTTCCTCTTCCTTCTTCTCGATGTCCTTCCAGGACGCTCCTAACTTCAAGTCCACTTTTTCACCCAACTGCGTGGTTCTGGTGTCGGGTCCAGGTGGAGTGTGCTTTTCTTTACCGTACTTAGCCCATCCTCTGCGGACGGCAATGGAAGGGTGCACTCTCTCTTTGACTCTGACTTCCTTGATCTTTTGCGTGATCTTGACTCTCTGGCCCTTAGCGTTCAATCTGTAACTGATCACAGTTTTAGTTCCGTCAGCATTGACAATAACCTCTGGGGTAGGAATGTCATCCTCCGCATCTGCCCAAGACTGAAACATTAGGTTCTGGTATGGGTTGTATAGTGCTAGAGATGTGATGGAAAATTTTGTCCGCACTTATGAGTGTGCAGGAGGTGTTGAGTGGAGTTGAGGCAGAGGTTTTCGGGGTGTATTCGCCAAAAGACGAATAAAGATCGCTTCAATTTTACTGGCTCTACCGCCTCTTTATTATAATTTCTTGTATCGAATGGTAAACTCACCTAGTCTCAATTTCGTTTTAAAGTTGTGGTGGAGGTTTTCGCAATGTCACACCACTAAACGACTCTAAGATGTGTATTTCTACAACGAACGCGCATCTTAGGCAACATGTCAAATACGCTGTTTCGTGTGGGGCGATATTTGGATAATTGAATGCCATTCCAGGATTTTCATGTATCAACCGTCCTATAAACCAATACATAACGTATGCTAGCATCGCCGAAGTCCTCGCCAAATGCTGTTCTGGGCGCGCTCCAACATGCCTGTTCGTATTCTGATGACGAGCGTTAAGTTAGACATCAACCTTATCGTCAATTACCTCCGAAACCACTTCATCAGCACACAATTTGAAGCGTCGTATCAGCAAGCGCTTTTCATATGAGATTGACCTAAACGCTTACAGCACCCGGAAATCATTTCCGCTAACTCGTTTCGCCGGTAAACTTCCTCATGCGCGCCGAAGTTTCCCGTCTCAAGCTTGTAAGCCACTTTTTGTTTGTCAAGAAAGTCCACGAATCGCCTCGTCTGGCGAAGACTTAGCAACTCATCCTCCAATGAATGCACCACTATCAACTCAGCGTCTCCGGTGCAAAATTCTTCCGTTCTACCCCAGCTCAACGGTGATGCGTTTGTATAACTTTCGCGAGTTGAATAAGCCCCAAGAACAAATTCTTCATATGGGCTGCCATATTCATCGATGAGATCTGACATGTCATAAATGCCATCGACAAAAAAGAAACCTTTAATTTCAATCGGAGGGAGTTTGGTCTTTGTATTTCCTCCTAGCAGTAATATCGTAGACAAGTTGACTAACTGCATCAAAATTGTGGCACCAACTGAATGACCAAGAAGTAGACACTGTTTTACCCCATAATTCTCGTGGATCATTTCCAAAGCCTTTACGATATCCAACAAATGGTAAGGGTGCGTCACTTCAGGAGAGAGTCGATAGTTTACGCCAAAAATGTTGTACTTGATATTATTCTTGTCACTGAGAAGCATCCTCGTCAACGGCAAGAAATCATCATAGGTATTTTTTGGGTCTCTCCAGGCGCCCCCGTGAATTAAAATCAAGCTGAGTTCATTGACCGGTGAATAATGGAAGACTTTGATCTCTTGTAGTTTGTGCTCTCCGTAGAGCACTTTAGTCGCTTCAACACACATATTAGTGCCGGTATCGGTAATCAATACACTTTCGCCTTGTGCACTCTACCCTCGTACAAGCAAAATGACGAGAAAAATGCATATATCGTTTATCTAGCTATTTGGTGACGAATTATCAAAATCGTCTCATGCAAATGTAATTAGGCCAGAATAACCTATTCTATTAAAGTTTCCGTACACTATCGACAGACGTTTAATATTGGTGTACAATATTCTAGCGTCGTCTCCACCATAGACACGTGAGAATTATTCGGAAAAAAGGCTCTTCGATCTCAATTGGTCTGCTCAGGCACCATGACTAAGACCTCGACCAGGATATCAGAGCGCCGGCGCAAACTCAGCCTTGAAGCAGTGGCCACTGAGAAATCAGATATTAGAGTTTTAAAAGGAAAGAAAAATGTACCCACCATGACGGACATTCCAAAACCTGTTTGGACATCTTCTCTTCACGTGTTCACACATTAACACCGAACAGCATAAGCCCTCGTCCCTATAGTTTCCACTTTATCGTTTTCGGTTATACAAAGGATTATACATCAGTTTTGGACATTCAGTTTTGCTAATCCCTGAGCCTGTCTTGAGGTTCCAATTTATTCATCAGTAACGAGTTGGCGATCTGTCACGGGAGTACGAGTCTCTGTCAAAGTTGTCACGGTCACCGTACTCACCACGGTCGTAACCGCCTCTGCCGCCTCTGAAGCCGCCTCTGCCGCCTCTGAAGCCGCCACGGTCTTCTCTAAAGCCACCATCTCTGAAGCCGCCACGGTCGTCTCTGAAACCACCACGGCCACCTCTAAAACCACCACGTCCACCTCTGAAGCCGCCACGGTCGTCTCTGAAGCCACCACGTCCGCCTCTAAAGCCATCTCTGCCACCTCTGAAACCACCACGTCCACCGCGGCCGCCTCTGAAGTCGCCAAACTCTCTTCTTCTAGGAGGAACGAAAGGAGAGGTGTCCTCCTCAATAGCCAACACAGCACCCTGGAACTCGGCGTTGCTCAAAACAGAAAGAGCCTTTTGGAGCTCTTCGGCAGATCCAAACTCAAGCTGGCCCACGGTTTCGCCAGTGTCGTAGTTGCGGAAAACCTTGGCAAAGGTAGGAGACGCTTCGGTCTTCTCTCTGACAAAGTCCTTGAAGTCTTGCCAAGCAGTGCCATCTGGCAAATTGGATACCTTGGCACGGTTTTGACCACGAGTGTCCTCTCTCCTCTCACGAGCGAACTCGATTTGCAATGGAGCGCCGCCGAGGTCGGTGTTAGACAAGGTGTCAATAGCACGGCTAGCGTCTTCAGACTTCTCGTACGTGATGAAGGCGTAACCACGCATCATTTGGACGTCCACAAGGGGGCCGACTTCGGAGAAGTGGGCTTCCACTTGTTCTCTGGAGGTTTCAAATCCAAAAGGTCTGACAAAAAGCTTGGTGGGTTCAGTAGCAGGAGCAGCGGCTTCTGGGGCAGCTTCCTCGGCAACTGGGGAAGGAGAGCGGTCCTGGATGGAGGCGTCGAATTCTTGGGCTGGAGAGCCGATGTCTTGGTTTTCGTCTGACATTTTTTGGTGGGAGAAGAAAAGAATGCGGGAGGAAGAAGGGCAAAATTCCGATGCCCCGGCGGGGCACGTACAGGCGGCCGTGTGTTGTATGCCGTACTATTTGCCCCACGGTCCAAGGCACGCTCAAATTGGTTTATGCCTTTCGCTGCAACGCTGGTGGTTTCTTGTCGGGCGTGGCCTTGACTAATTGATATACTTGAGCTTTCTTGCCGAAGCCCAAGTTTTGGATTATTAGTGGTTTGGTTGGAAGTTATTTGCGAGGAAAATTTGTAGCAATTTTGTGGTGCCATTTATAGGGGAAGCCAGGGTACGAGGGCGCGGCGATTGCCACTTAACTATCACTACCACATATATACACATTATCTGACAACTTAAAAGCCAAAAGCCATAAAGGCGTCTTATTTTTAAATTCAACCTATAATGTTATGATCTCGACGCTACGCTTTAGGATGTGTTGTGGTGCGACCTCCTTCCCTGAGGTCTCCCCTGTGTAGTTTCCTTGCACACTTTCTAAAGACAACATTTTATATCTCTGCATAACTTTACAAAGTTTTTTGCCAATCGCTCAACGAGCATTCAATCAGGTCCAATTCCTCATCATCCACCCAATATCATTTTTCTTGCGATTACAGGTTACTAACTCCGTGCTAATAAGAATCCGTCTCTGTCTGTGCCCCATCAGAGGGACAGATGAGACCTAGTTGAAAAAGCGATAAAAAAGGACACTATTCCTTGTAGACTTGAGTCTCGGTGCACAATGACATTGCAAAAAAAATGAGTGGTACGGGAATCGAACCCATGTCTCCTGCTTGGAAGGCAGAAATGCTAACCATTACACCAACCACCCCTAATCTTGTTTCTTCAACAGTTGAACATGATATATTATCTTTATGGTCTTAATTAATTCATGTGTGTGCTTTTGGCTTGTAAATTTTCGCGGGCTAAAGTTTAGTCTTCGGAAGTTTTTGTGCCTCATGCACCTGTGTTCTGTCTCTTCAAATACAAATCTGTGAATGCATATTAGGTAAAGGGAATGTTGAACTCCCCGTCCGTGTCGTGTATCCGAAATGCTTCGACTTTTCAATAACCACCACTTCAAAAGGGCATGAATCAACTCAATCGGCATGAAGAGGAACATTTAGTCGACGAGGAACGTAAAGACGAAAGTGAAATAGCACATACATTGTAAGACAGCATAAGACACAATCAAGTTAGCCTCTAAATCTCTCAATCACTTCTCAAGTAATTTGCCTTATGCTATAGAATACCACTTTTCAAGGCCGTCTCTATAATACACTTCATCTATTGGTTCACCTATAACAAGGTTCAGAACAGCTGCATGTCACTCTTAAATTGTAAAATCCGATATGGTGTAATGGCTAGCACAGTTCGCTCTCACCGAGCAGATCGGGGTTCGATTCCCCGTATCGGAGTTTATTTTTGCTACACAGTAAATTTTTGTCATGTCACACTTTTGGTCTAAGATGAGTTGCATAAGTGTCAATTGCTCAGGAATGGTTTGCCAAAACGGCCGTATTGCCCATTGAGAATCAGCTCCCTGTTATTCACCCCAGCTTTGGAAACATTTAGATTTATCCAAGAAATGCGATTTCATGATAAAAGTCCTTAACAAAGCAAAACTGAATTGAATAAGATATGCTTTTACGTCAAATGTTTCAATTTGTTTCTATTTACATTTGCATCTAAACAAATATAAGATTTATGATGTCCTTAAGTGTGGCCAAGGTAACGTTCATAGTAAATGTGTTCTTGATTCGAAAGACTGGAATCTTTAAAAAATAATTAGCTCTATGATTTCTCTGAAGATTTTCGCAGACAGCAAAACTTTTCTCTATATTTGTGAGGAAGAACTTTGAATAGCTTTCACTAAATTGGAAGCAATTTTGGTGGCTGATTATTCTACAACATTGAGAACTAGCTAATGCTATTCGACAATCACGGGACTTAACTCAAAACTGTATCGGCGGCATAAAACAGGACTACTGGCGCCTTCAGAATTTTGATGACATGCATTTGATCGTTGCAACTGTGCTAACTCTATTAAGTTTCCCGCTTCGCGGAGTTCCCCCATGTATACCTCTGTGAGTGATGGCAATAATTGCCAATTCAATGCTCCTTTAATTTCTTTAATTCCTTGGCGTATAAGTCAAGGTCAGGATTCTCTATCTTTTGCTTCGTTTTCTCCCATACGTCTTTGCTGAACGGATTCTTTTGTCCGTAAACTCTGCAAAATCTCTTCGAGTCCTCTAATGCACATGTGATGCCGTCATCACTGGCACCGAATTCTAAAGATCTAGACAGAGAGAGGTCATTTTCCTCCTCAACATCATCGTCAACAGTTGTGGCAAAGTTCACTTCGTACTTCTTAAATGGAGAGTGTGGGGTCATTTGAATCAAGCTTTCCAAAAGTCCTTTGATCTTGATCACACTGACAGTGGCATCGGAAACTGAGAAAGATAATGTAAGCATATCATCCACCAACCACTCATCCCTTTCAGGGTTTTCTTTGATACTGCCGATTTTCCAATGACTTATACCGTTAGGAATGAAAACATTCGGACCTTGGCACATGTTGGGTTCTTCGGGACTCCAAGGAAGTATTTCAACATTGAGGTCCATGAAACTCGATACATGGCTCAATGAGAATACTTGGCGAACTTTATTGTCTTCTCCAGTGATCAAGTCCAGGGTGACAACAACCATGTTGGGGCGATAAAATGCAGTTCCACATCCACAGTCACCGAAATGAGCTCGAGCAAAACCCACCCACACTTCCCTACCCTTCTGAATTAACTTCCCTACTGGAAATTTTGTCTGATCAGAAATGAGATCGTTGACATTAATCATTTCGGTGCCCCCCCTCAAAGGGCCGACGCTAGCACTGCGGGGCTTTTTGTCATCGACAGACATATACTCACACGTCGTCTCTTCAGTCGTAAGATCACATTGCAAAACCTCAATACTGGTAAAACGGGACACGATCAAGAGGGACTTGTCATAACCATGAAATTCTCTGAGAGCCCTGCTTGTCATTGGGGTCCAATTCTTCACCAAGGATTGACGGGGAGCTCCTTGAATTTTAAGCTCACTTGTCTTCGAGAAGAATTTCCTCTTGTACTCGAATTGATCTTCATTATCAATATTGAATTTACCCACCTGGTATTGCCATGGATAACTCACCCACATAGTGCGGTAACTTTTCTTCTTCTCTTCCTCAACCCCATCCTTGATTTCGGTTTCCTTCTTCGTATGGTTTTCGTTGAAAATGATTAGCGGCTCCTTATGGCCCCTTTTGTTCTTGACGAGTAAAATTCTTGGATCTTCTGGACCTTGCAAATCCTTAGTGGGATCAATCATGAAAGGTACAGGCAACACCATTGGGTATGACATGACAGTAAACGCTTCACCGTCAACTTCAACAGCATTTTTGTTGAGTTTTCTGCCAATGTTTGTTGGAACTAGCAAGGACGTTTTGACCTCAACCCAGTCATCCGTGTATAATTGAGCATATGCAACAGAAAATGTTGGATGATTTGGTTTGTTGAAGGTACTGTACACGAGTCTAGAGACCATGAGATGTAGCCCGTACTCTTCCAACCAAACGCTTGTTCCTGCTAACTTGAACCAGAATCTATGGGCAACATTGAGCTTCAATTGAAGTTTGATTTCCTCCTGAAAATATTTTTCAAGAGCTCCTACGTATTCATCACCATCATCAAGAGCTTTCACGATGACTTTTGCAATTTCCTCAGCTGGGGTATTAAGGTCAATTTGATTTGAGAAACTGTAAGATAAGTCAGATTCCAAGGCCCGGCATTCGTCAGTCTTTCCTTTGATATCTTTGTGCGATCCGTAAACTGCTGTCTTCTCATCTTTAAAATCCTGGAAAATAGGAGAGAAGTCCTTCGCCAGCAGAGTCTTTTCTGGAAAAACTTTCGGCGCCGGCAAACTAAAGACTTTGTACCCATCTGTATAAGAGGTAGTCCCCTTTAAAAGCTCATTAACAGAAGCACTATCTTTCTTAGGAAAATAGGAAGGCACGATCAATGGAATTCCAGTCGCATCTTCCAGATCGCCATGAACTTCAAGGTCTATTCCTTGGTCCTCCACTGCAGAGAAAAATCCATATTGAGAGAGTAAAAGAAACAAAGACAACCCAACCAGGACAACTAAGGCTGCAGCGATCTTGCTGCGGCTTCTTGATGCTATCTTGTTGGGGAATAGTTTCCCAATAAAGCCAACCTGAAACAACTTGATAATGATTTTGATCGAACAAGGGGTGTGTCCCTAACGATGGATATATTCGCTGATATATTGTTCGAATTTACGCCGTTGCGCGTTTAGATCTATTTCGGAAAGGGCATGGACATGCGGTGTCGAAATCTTGCATGCACGTACCTCTATAAAAATTACCCTCGGAAATAATCTCATACAAAACCCAACGCAGATTCACGCGATATCTAGGTATCAAAATGGACCATGAAGGGGATTTGCAGACCTTTTCGTGAATTCTGCAGGCGTAAGGCTGATACCAGTACTATCTTGTATTATTGCTTCGGTGCTTATTCATCTATGTTCTCTAATCATATTTATTTTCACTCATTCAAACTTTTTGGACAGCGCTGAAATTTTCTTTTGAGGTGCCTTAGCTAATTAAAATTTACTGCGGGATACAATCTCTCGTATCACCTTTGAAATGAAGAATTTAGAAGATTGGAACGAAGATGACGACTTTACGAATACATGAAGGTACAATGATGAAAATTAATATTCACCGCATTAACTTTTCCGAGCTTGATGCAGAGTTTACACAGGTACACGTGTCACGTTCAGGGTGAAGAAAAGTATTTCTAATTTATTTCCCACCTAGCTTTATGCTTTGAAACTCTATAATTTGTAAGTTTGCGACTTTAATCTCACGGCGTTAAATTTTGTCTTCTTCGCATACCTTTACAGTGATAATTGAGTAGCCTGACCTACATTTAGATTCAAGCCTGATTGTGTCTACGAATACGTACGTCGAGCATTAATCCTGTATCTCCAATGATGTTTTGTGCGAGATATACGTCCATATGCACTCGGAGAATTTTCATCGCAAGTTCGCACTGAAATGCAGGTGCTGATGTATATTTGCATCGCGCGATCGAGAATTCCCAATTTATCTTCTTCGTTAAAAGATTCCTTCCAATGTGGTTTACACAAAGGTTCATAACAGCAAATCAATTAACAGATTGATTTCAAGTTATAGATCTCAGGACATTACTTTAAGGTGCAATTACACAGCCAATACCAGAGAATCGGCTTATGTACTATCCATGCGAATCTAGACTTTCATAAAATATTCAGAGCTGCAAATGCGTTGATAGATATATGTCTGCAGTTAAAAAGATGAAGAAAAGGGTTGAACTTAATGAATTTCCACTAATTGGTATCAACAGTGCAAATGGTGATATCTGAGGATAATTTTATGTTTGCGAGGTGAGACATGTAAACAATTTTTGAAATCAGCAATTCCATATTGTATATCTAAGTATATCCCCCTGGCAAATCATCAGAACTGCATTTGTGATATCCGCAAAGGCCAGCGGATCAAATTGAAATGTAATCTATTGAGGCATGCAATAGGCACATGGCATGCGGTCATTGAGTATTTAAGCGCTACCAAGCTAAAGGATAAAGTAAACAATGATAAGCTTTTGACTCGAAAATGTATCCGAAAGTGTAAGGCACCATGGCTCCGCAGGAAAATCTGCACCGCCCCAAACTTGATCGCGCCAATAAGCTCTCGAGACAGACCTCCTAGGTTGTAATGACCCGCCTCAGGGGTTTCGCCTACAATTTAACTCAATACTACTAAAACACACATAAAAGCCACGATAATTAAACAAAAAGTGTAATTTCGACGCCAGAAACGTGTTCTTCAATATATCAAACTTCAAATCTTGGCACGAGAATTTCTGAGCGGTAAAATTTTTGAAGTTGCGAATCATCTTGTATGCATACCTGCATTTGGATGTGCATGGTAACTGTGGAGCGCTTTCGCATTCTGGTCTGAAAATGCGCTCAAGGTGAACGTGGTTAGAGTGTTTCCGCAGATAATATACGCCAAAGAACCGACACAATTCAAGCCCGTGCGGTGGCGGGGGAACAATTAAACAAAATCTAAATAAGACAAAACCATAGTAAGCATTAAAAAAGGATCATGTTCCTCCTCATGAAGTACATACCCAATATCTCTGTACTTTGTACGTACAAAAATTAAAAATCTGGCCCTCGCAAACTTAGAGTCAATGATATTTCTTTCTAAGAAGAACAAGAATCAATAGAGTGATTTTACAAACGACTATAGCTTAGGCGGGAAAGCTCGCCCAAAGATCCCCGATATTTATTCTGGTAATTGTTAATCCTTTGCTGGGGGTTGAAGTAGCTTATACGCAGTAACGGGCTTTGTGTAATAGCAGGGAGGACCTTAAAATGGTTAAGCTGACAAACATTCAGGGAGATTGGTTGTTTCCTCGCTGATTTATTACTATGAGGGTTTAGCCCCTTTAAATTCATGTTTAGTGGTATAGTTTTCTCAACATATGCTCATAAACATAAACAAGGCTCTACACCTATGCATATCAACATAAGGAGCGGGTCATTAGTGGCGGTCTGAGAAGTAGGCAAAAAAATGGGGATAACGATTTTTCTTAGTCGAGTTTAGAAGCACCTATTCTCTAAGGCTCATCTCAATCGATAATCGTTCTAATGTGTTTAGTCTTGTAAAACGGAATTTGAGGCTCATTTGACGCCGCTCGGGCTTAAAAATGAGAACATGACACCTTGTTGATCCTAAATTGATTTTAGGCATATATGGGTATACACTAGATGATTTCTTCGCGTCTGGTGACTACAAGGAGATAAAGTTAACAAAACTTATGGAATGTGAAAGTAAACAATATACTCACAAGGACTAAAAAATAAATAACAGTGATCTGACGCGATCCTCGGCAAAAATGACGGGCAAGAGAATTCAACACAAACAATACTCGTAAGTCAAAAATAATCCTTTTGGCATATTTACCTATAGAATGGTAAGCCGGCCTATGCCACTTCGAAAGAGTGTAATATCAATATACTAACTGCTTACGGAGAGAAAAATGGTATAAGACCATATAAAGGGGCATTTTAGGAATGAAAGAATCCTAAAGTAATGCAGCCACATACCCATTTTGACTAAGGAAAATAATATTCATTTGAAAGGCCTGGTAGATAGTGCTATAACTTTTTCATCGCAATGAATGTTGTGTAGAGTGAGGAACACACTTGAACACATCAAGGTTAGTGGGACAATATTACATAGTCAGTTGCAAGATCAGGCGAGCTGAATACCAAGCGTTAATTAAAATAGTCTTCAAGAATAGATTTAGATAAAATAAAGCAGAAAAGGTAAAAATGGGCGGAAGAATATATAGATAAATTCGACTCCACAAAAAACTGTGTCATTATTAATGAAGCCGGTTAAACATCAACATTCGAAAAAAGAAAGCTGTTGATCCTGTGTAGGTCAGAATTGGATAGCACATGTAATTCACCGAAACCAGCGCTGAAGAAAAAAGAGTTCGCTTTAGAAGATCCCAGGGTCAAAACAACCTTTAAAGAAACTACAGCTAGCCAATACTACGTTTCTGCCGGGTTGGCGATTGAATGAATAGAGTCTTCTGGCGCCTTAATGGGGTAGTCTTTGACAAAGCTACAATGCACAAACGCCGCAACTCAAGATTGCTTGTGACACGGTGTAACCCGAACTAGATGCTTTTCCTTACTCCCTCGATTGATTTAAATTGAAGAACTCTTCGTAGTGTGCAAAAGGGGTTTAAAGACGGAAGAGGTGCAGACTTCTGTGGTTTGGTACATTCAAGACGGAAGAGGTATAGACTTCTGCGGTCTGGTAGTCTATTGAACTAATGAGCCTTCATAGTTACCAGGGGCTCATGTGAAAAATTCGTCAAGGCTTGCCTTGAATTTCTATTCTTTCAACCCCTAATAGAAACTAGGAAACAGTTCGAAAATAGTGAGCCATAAACATATAGAATTAACCAGAAATAATATTGAAATCAAATTGGTAAATATAATGAAAAAATCAATACTAAATATTCCCCGGGGTGTGGTCTGAACAACTCGTAGTTCAGGTATGAAGATTCAAAACAAAATCATACAAAGAATTTAATTTTTCAATTTCATGTGGCACAATAGGATCACCATGTAATAGACTTTGCGATTAAGTCGAATTATATTAAATCAGAAGCTTGAATCTGTTGTGTTGGCTATTATAAAAGATTTGCAATTCCTCATTTGAAGAATTTGCGAAAACAATCTGCTAGATTGAATGATCATTGCGTTTTGTAAGCCCTATATGAATTCTTTCTTCCTTCTTCTGAAAACGCATCAATCAATTCAAACCGAAACAACGTAAAAGTGCCCTGGCACGGTATCATATATTAATATTCAATGAAGTTTTGATGCGATGAATAATTTATTACTATAGTGCTACACTCAGCCTCTAAGCTCCTTAACGTATTCTTCAAGCTCTTTGTCGACCTTCTTAGGTCTCGGATGTTCCTTCTCCTCTTTTTCCCAACTCTCTTTATCAAATGGGTGCTTTTCGCCATAAACACGACAAAATCTGTAAGAATCCTCCATAGCACAAAATATGGCGTCGTCACTAGCGCCAAATTCTAAAGAACGAGGAGGCATTTCCTCTTCATCTTCAGCATCGTCATCAAAAGAGGGCATTTCCAGATCGCCTTCAAATTTCCTAAACGGAGAATGAGGAGAAATGTTGACTATGCTCTCCAAAAGCCCTCTTATTTTGATAACACTTACCGTTTTATCGGTAACAGAAAATGTTAATGTCACCATGTCATCAACTACCCATTCCTCTCTGTCGTAATTTTTGGAGATCCTATCAACTTTCCAGTAGTCAATTCCATTCGGAATCACAACATTGTGATCATTACACATCTGGTCGGGAAGCTTATCATCCCAAGGAAGGATG
This sequence comes from Clavispora carvajalis, assembly GCA_030581635.1. NCBI lineage: Eukaryota > Fungi > Ascomycota > Pichiomycetes > Serinales > Metschnikowiaceae > Clavispora > Clavispora carvajalis. The sequence continues at coordinate 101,897 of JAKTTV010000003.1, read as the reverse complement.
TTGATGTAGAGGTCCATGAATCCAGAAACGTGACTCAAGCTAAGCACTTGACGAACTTTGTTATCTTCACCTGTAACCAAATCCAGTGTGATTATAACCAAGTTGGGACGGTAGAATCCATTTCCACAACCGCAATCACTGAAATGAGCTCTAGCAAATCCAATCCATATTTCTCTTCCTTTCTTTATTAATCTTTCAACAGGAAAATTAGTCTGTTGACGAAGAAGACGATTCATATTAATCATTGCGGTACCACCTCGGAGTTCACCCACGCCATAAGGTGATAACTCATTGTCATCGATTGTCTGATGCTCACAATTAGATTCATCTCCAAGGACACATCTGTAAACCTCAATTTTGGGGAATCTTGTTGTGAACAAGATGTACTTGTCGTAACCTTCGTGCTGTCTCAATGTTTCGCTCACCATCGGTGTCCAATTTTTTGAACCCTTCTTGCGATTTCCTTTTTTCATGATTTCAGTTGCTCTGTTAAAAATCATTTTGTCATATTCCGATTTATTTTCATCATCCACATTGAATTTGCCAACTTGAAACTGCCATGGCCAACTCATCCACATGTTACGAACACTTTTCATTTTTTCTTCTTCTTTACCGTCAACAGTTTCGATTTCCTTTTTACTATGTTCCTGATTGAATACAATCAAAGGCTCTTCGTAACCCTTTTCATTTTGGACGAGCAACATTCTTGGATCTTCGGGTCCCTGATAATCCTTGCCTCCATCAAGACGGAACGGAACAGGTAGAATCATTGGGAATTTCATAACAGTGTACGCATCACCATCAACTTCGATGGCTTCAGGATTTGACCCGTGGCCAAGATTTGTTGGGACAAGTAAAGATGATTTGACCTCTACCCAATCATCAGTATAAAGTTGAGCATATGCCACTGAGAATTTGGGGTGATTCTTTTGCCGACGTTCGGAATATATCAATCGAGATACCATAAAATGGACACCATACTCTTTCAACCAAACTGAGGAGCCCGCCAATCTGAACCAATAACGATCGGCTACCCCGTGCTTCAACTGAAGACGTACCTCATTCAAAAAGTACTTTTCGGCCAAAACTTGATTGTAAACATTTCCTTGCTCCATTGACTCGACTATACCCTCCACGATATCTGCCATAGGAGTGGTCAAATCAAATTGATTTGACACCGTAAATTTCAAGTCAGACTCTAGTTTTCTGCACTCATCAGTTTTGCGAAAAATATTTGCCAGCGAATCGTAGATATGAGTTTTTTCCTCTTCAAAGCTGTGAAATACCGATGAGTAGTCGTTGACCAGTTCCGTTTTCTCGGGGAATATTTTGGGTCTATGCAAGCTGAAAATCTTGTAGTCTTCCTTGTGGCTTGGAGTGTCTTTCAAAAGATTATTGAGGAAAGTGTCAATATCTTTCTTGGGGAAGTAGGATGGAACAATCAATGGACGAGATCCTTTCAGATTGTCGAGAAGTTCAACCTCCGGTATGCTATCATAGCGAGGGATGGTGAAAGTGGTATATCCCGCATGGTGGAAACCAAGGAACAATCCAACTAAAACAAGGAACAAGGCTGACGCCAATTTTCCACGATTTCTTAACAGCATCGTTTAAGAGGTAAGGTATAAAAATGCCGAAAAAAAAAAAAACGCCTCAACATTTAAGTTGATCCGTTTAGGGATAAGAAGAATGTATAATGCCGCAGATGCCTGACGCCGCTTCTTGATATTGGGGCGGCATCATCTCTACAGGACATCGGTCAATAATTGGTATGCAGTCATATACACGGGGCTGCATTCCTGTGCAGATGTATCTCATGGGGCGTTCCCCACGCCCAAGAAATCAGTTTGGGATTATTTCAGCTTCTTTTTTCTCTTTCGAATACACACATTTGAATTACAAGGTTATTTGATGAATTCTGTATTTCAATAGAGGAGAAAGGTTGATGTGCATAGGCCATACTTTAATTAATGTCACCTGGTTTGTATATAATGAAATATTGCAGCAAATATTGCATATATCCTGTGTGACACGCGATGGAAAAAGCCGTTTTCGTAAGTTCTTGGCTAAAAATAGGAGAAGCCACAAAATCTCAAATTCGCGTGTCACGTAATTTCTCGCTCGCGTTGATTATTTTCGCATCTAAACTTGCAAGCGGGTCAGAAAATTCTTCGTGTACGTCAAGGCCGACTTCGAAGCTTGCATCATAATCAATGTCATCATCATCCACTTCTTCATAAGCCTCCTCCTCTTCTTCGTAATCATTTTCGTAATCAAAGTCTCCCTCCATCTCTTCATCCTCATCGGTGTAATCATCGTCGTAGTCATCGGTGTAGTCTTCGTCGTCATCGTCATCGTCATCTTCGTTTACCTCCCCAAAAACTTCATCCTCCTCACCGCCTTCTTGCTCGGCACTACCTTCTTCTTCTTCACCTTCTTCGTCTTCATTGCCAGATCCGTCAAAACCTATTTTGGATATACCTCGTTGCTTTTGCAATTCTGCTTCATTATCTTGAACTCCGGCGATATACGAAATTTTAGGTGTGGAGGGCTTGCCCCGCATCATAAAATTTTTTAAGGGTGAGTTAAACGATCCAGATACCGGTCTGTCTTGTTTAGGTGCTGGGCTGGGGGTCCCTGTTGCCATCATGTTCGTAGTCTTCAGCTTAGGAGATTCATGCGACAATTTCGGAGAGGCTGGAGCAGATCTTCCGGGGCTTGTTGGCACGCCGTTGTCGTCAATATCGCTCAAGTCACTGAGAATGGGTATAGGGTCGCGCCAGTAATTCAAATCTGTATACTTTTCATCATGAATTAGCGGCATTTCCTCGGGAAAATAGTTGGTGAGGCTTCGAGGTGAGCCCGGGCTTCCTATAGACCGAGGTGAATCCAGACCTTTCACATTGCCGCGTTCATGATCACGTTGCCAATCCATGTACTGATCAAGTTGGTTCTCATCCCAATGGTTGTTGAAGATGGTGACGTACTTCAAAGGAGGAAAAAACTGGTCCACCAATTCTCCAATATGCAAATACGAGGAGCGGTATCCCGCAAGCTCCAATAGCTCCATGTGTACCTCCCCCTCTGGGTTGATAGTGAAGATTCGGTGAGATGGAATTTGTACACTTTTGTAACTGATTGCATCGGTTATACGGTTACCGAATCCAGCGTAGAATGGGGTGCGGTCATCATCAATATTCTCATGCTCCCCCTGCCTAATGAAAAACAAGTTCTTGATGTCACGGAGACAAGCCATTTTGAACACCTCTGGCTTTTTCAAGATGATTTCTCGCTTTATCGCAGCAATTGTTCTGTCAGGACTGAGGATCACAGGGCCCTTGGGTAACTTCACGCCATCCTGATTGATACTATCAAGGTATTGTCTAGTGCTGTCTGCTTGACCCGCTGTGCGCGCAGTTAAATACATAATGTTGTATCCGTTTTGATTGATATCGTTAAAAAGCTTGGCCACGCCGGTATGGGTCCAATCTTTTCCGAACATATTGAGTACGTGACCCAAAGCATCGGATTTTGTGATGGTGCCGTCAATGTCTGAAATCACGATAGGGGTAGTGGATTTCCATAGATATAAGTCAGCTTCGATCATCAGGTTGCCCGAAGACAGTTGAAATTTGATTTTGTTTTGACCGTATTTCAAATCCATACTTTTTAATTGCTCCGATGTCAAGCGCAAAGTTTTGATGTAAACCTTATCGTCATTTCTCGAGGAAACCTCCGGGGTAGGTTCGCTTGTATTCATCAGAGGTGGAGAGGAAGAGATGACCTCTGAACTATGCTCAGCAGAAAGTTCCAAGTCGTCGTCTTGTTCCTGATTGATGATCCGAAGCTTACCATCCTTGTCCTTAAGAATAACGCCCTGAAGCAATTTATAAGTCTCGTCCAGAACTTCGTTATCTGGGTCTGGTTGTACTGTATCAGTTTTATCACCCACAAGTGCATCCAATTCCTTAAATAGAACTTTTTGCAATAACTCATCAGACAGATCGATATTCTTTTGTGAGTTGGGCTGGTAACCATCCATGTCAAGTACCATGTCACCATTGACGTCGATTTTGGAAGGTATGTTGAGTTTTTGGGTGATCTGTTTTGCTTTTTCGAATAGAATCAGTGAGCTTCTCGGGGGTGAGCTCAGGTAAAGGTCTGGCGCCGGCGAGTCATCAAGCTTGATTTTCTCCTCCACGTCATTGAAGGTGGACGATGATTGATTCAAATCTAACAATTCGGGTTCGTTTCTTCCACTGGTAGTACTTGCGCCACTTTCCGGTGAACCCACTGGTGACTTTCCGGGTCCAATCACGGGTGATGTCACAACCGACTGAGACAAGTCTTTGGAATCAGTTTCAAAGACAAAAAAAGCTTCACCACCATCACCAAGCTTCATTGGCAAGTCTGTCTTTATGCCGTTGACATATACCACGATTCTTTTTTGCAGCGGTTTAATGATTTGAAATAATCCGAAACGAACATGCCATGGTGAGCAATGAAGAGATCCATCGGGCTGCTCGATGACAATGATATCAATAGCACCAGAAAGCGTAGCGGGATTCAAAGAATTCCACTGGTTATAGACGTAACCGCCCATCTTACCCACGTATTGCATCTTAGACTAGGACAACTATAGACAAATACTCTGGCTGGCACACTATCAGAGGGCAATAATATCCTGTATCACAAACCCGCGAACACGGTCCTCTTCACATTGCTATAAGAGGAAAAACTGTTTTAGCAAGTAGACCAAGCACCTACGATCTGAAAAAGTGGCTTACAGCTGTGGTTGATGTTTTGGAAACTTCATTGGTGACGAATTCAAAAAGTGGCTATATTCAAGGGTGTGAAATTTGTGTAATATTGTTGTAACAGAGCAAAAATGCTTCGCTCGCGCAAATTATAAGAGCGCAAACTTACGGGTTATTGATTTTCCTTCGTCCTTAAAAATGAATGAGAAGTGAAGTGAACTTCCATGGAGATTGAAAATTTGAAATTATTGCCGGCGTAGCGCTATATTTTTGAGAAGGCAGAATTGCAGCTATCAATTTAGTGTGCTAGCGACTGCGAATGCAGGTGGAAAGTCTAAACCCGTACAGCTCGTGATCATGGTCAAGGTTAATTTTATTTGTGGCAAGACTTTCGACTACGTCACCCTCCTCAATCCATGATGCCTAGAATGAGGGAAGAAACACAAAGAGAAAAACGAGGAAAACAGAGTCAGCTACCTTCGAAAATCGTGTATTTGTCAGTTGAAATAGCACGACAAATGCATGCATCTGTTGCCTATTCCGCGTAATTTGACAAAATTGGATCGCGTATATGTACTCCTCACTAGGGGAAGGGAGCCCTCACTCAGACGGAAAAGAAGGGCGTAATGCGCGGTTTCGAGTGGTAAACGGTTAATCACGCAAGTTTCACTTTCTCCGTCAATACTTACTTTGCCGTGTGACTAGTGAGTGGAATAAGAATCTTCATTGACTAACACACTATTAGCTCAGAACGTACCTAAGGCAATCAAATTTTTTTCATTGGCTATTCTCTTATCAGATGTAGGGTCCAATCAGTGAAAATTTTGAGGGAAAAAAAAAAAGAAATGCATGTGATTTTGTCTCTGTCGCGGGCCATGTGTATTTATGGAGATGGGTCGCGTGAAGGAATCTTTTTTCTGTGTTGGGTATTCATTGAGATTAACCTTAATCGGACAAAGAACGCGCCTTAGATTGCATCATTAATAGTTCATGAGTCTGGAAGAAGAGAAATCCCTCGACGTGGGACTTGCGGTGTTCTCCGCTGACCAGGAGAAATCAGCCGAATCCGGCTCTGTCATTCACGCTGGCGAACTTAAAAGAACTTTTTCAGTTTGGTCGGTGCTAGGCATTGGCTTCGGCTTGACCAACTCATGGTTCGGTATTTCGGCATCGCTTATTACTGGCATTCAGTCAGGTGGTCCGCTTTTGATCGTGTACGGCATCATGATCATCGCCTTCATCTCTTACTGTATTGGTATCACCCTTTCCGAGCTTTCCAGTGCTATTCCCTCCGCCGGGGGCCAGTATGTGTGGACTCGAGTCTTGTCTCCTAGAAAATACTCGAGCTTTTTGGCCTACCTCTGTGGATCTTTGGCGTGGGCCGGATCTTTATTCACTTCTGCATCCATGGCTTTGAGTATGGCTCAGACCATCATGGGCTTTTGGAATTTGATGCACCCAAACAATGTGACCAAGCCATGGCACTTGTTTGTCACATACCAGTTGATCAATGCATTCTTGTTTGTTTTCAACTGCTACGGAAAATTTTTACCCATCATTGCCAACGGCGCTTTATACACTTCTTTGTTTTCTTTCACAGTGATTACTGTCACAGTGTTGATTTGTGCCCGCGACAACTTCAACACCGCGGAGTCTGTTTTTGTCACCTTTGACAATAATACGGGATGGAAAACCGCGGGTATCGCGTTTATTGTGGGATTAGTCAATCCTAACTGGAGTTTTTCCTGTCTCGACTCCGCGTCTCATTTGGCCGAGGAAGTCCATGGGGCCGACAGAGTAATTCCTATTGCTATTTTAGGCACTGTCACTATCGGTATGGTGACTTCGTTGTCGTACAGTATTGCTATGTTCTTCAGTGTCAGAAATTTGGACGAGATAATCAATCACGGAACAGGCCTTCCTATTTTGGACATTTACCACCAAGCTTTGAACAACAAGGCAGGTGCACTTTGCTTGGGTGTCTTAATTTTCATCACCGGTTGTGGGTGCACTATCTCTTCCCACACGTGGCAAGCAAGATTGTGCTGGTCTTTTTCCAGAGACAATGGATTACCATTTTCCAAGTACTTGTCGATTATTGACCCCCACCTTGGTGTTCCATTCAATGCTCACTTGTTCTCCTCAGTCATTGTCGCAATCTTGGGTGTCTTGTACTTGGCGTCCAGCACGGCCTTCAACTCGATGGTGGTGGGGTGTATCACCTTCCTTTTATTGAGTTATACTGTTCCAACATTTTGTTTGTTGTACAGAGGCCGCAACAATATCAAACATGGTTGTTTCTGGTTGGGCAAGGTTGGCCTCTTTGCGAACATCGTTACTATTCTGTGGACTCTTTTCGCTTTGGTATTCTTCTCTTTCCCAACTTACATGCCAGTGAATGCGGGTGATATGAACTATGTTTGTGTGGTGTACGCAGTGTATGCGGTTCTTGCAATGGGTTACTGGTTTTTCCCCGTCAAGAAGTACTCGTGCAGAGAAACTTTTGCCGGAGGCCTTGGCAATAACGAGGAGGAAGAGTTCCCCGATGTCTGCTTAGAAAGATTATAGAGTAATAGAGATCCTCAGTGGTAGTTCAGTAGATGTAGATGCATAACTGAAGTCAATTTCACCTTTGTTTTCATTAAGGACCACGAGCGCACCAACCTTGACTTCCTTGAGAAAAATGTGAGTTCGACCGAATCATACTTGGCTACGCAATACAACACTAATAATACTGGTATGTGTGGACCCTCTGACACCTCTCTTTCAAATCTTTCGATCCAGACAAGTTCTTAAAGGCCCACTTCAATATTTCCATCATCTATCGCATTCAAATACAATAAAATGTCAGACGCCGTTACAAGCAACTCCTTCACAAAAACTGCGTCGAAGCCACAAACAGCATCCAGACTATAAAGATGCACTGTCTAATGAGATGGATTACTTTTGGACAAAGTTAATGAGAAAAATTGAAATGGTTCGCGACCATCCCTTATATACCAATTTTTCGCTGCGGGTAACCGCACTAAAACTACCGCGAAGTGGTGGAAGGGCCTTTGCTTTTCTACACATTTCCCTCGCACAACACATCGATCTGCGGCGTACCGGACTTCCATCTTTCCGTCACAAATGTCTCTTTTTGGATCCAAGCCGGCGGCACAGAATGCCCCATCTACGGGTTTCTCGTTTGGCGCTGGCTCCAATACCGCTCCCGCCACCCAAATAAACCAACAACCTTCCTTTAACCAAACTACCCCCAACTCAACTATTTCCTCGGGTTTGCAGAATTCAGCGTTTCCCACCAACACTTCCACGACTACCTTGCCGTCCGAAATTAACTCCAATACCTCCTCCAACAAGATATTGCGCGATTTATTGGATTCAGCAAGCAATTTGCCCAAATTGGATAACGGCCACTTGGGCACAATTCATTTGCCATTGACCGAGTTGCAAAAGAAAACGCAAGAATTACAGCAACATGGAAAGTACAACGGCGACTATACTCAGGCACATTACTTGTTATCTGCTTCGGGAATGAATGCGGCCGATATTGAGCACGAATTGCGGAAGATGCCGAATGCTTCTTCCCACCAAGCAAAGCGTGGCGTCACTGAATCTGACGTTGTTACTCAAAGTCATCCTGAGCATGCCGATATAGAGAGCTACTTGAACACGCAGAAGGATGAAAGCATCTTGAACGCAATTGAGCAATCGCTTGCTACCGCATCGAGGGATTTCGATTCATTCATAAACCAGAATGTGGCTATAGATTGGGAGGTTAGGAAGGAGCGCCTCAAGAAGTCCTTAGGAATACCCACTAGAAGCAAAATAACGTCCGAGGAGTTGGCCAAGTCGTTTAATTGGAATAGGGCCATGCCAGGCAACTATAGAGTCTTATCCCCATTAAAGAAAAATATTGCGACAGGCTCCACAAGACAAATGAGCAGGGAGAAGTTCGAAAACCATGCGAAAGTCGTTTATCACCTCAACGAGGCGCGGTTGCAAAACAAACCATTTCCTGTCAGCTTGAGTTTCGAAGAATTAAGCAAGTCCAGCACAGACTTAAAATCGAAGCAAATGAGCGACATTTGGAGAATCCTTGGAGATTTGTGCAATGAAAAATTTGTCAAGGTCAACCAAGAACAACTCTTTTCCAATGAATATGGCCCGGCCACGATGGATTCTAAATTAAAGAAGCGCATTGTTTCCAGTTCTAGAAAAAACCTTGAGCAACAATTCAACAATTACATTGATGAGGTTTACACGAAAGAAGACAAAAAGCTGGAGCAGTTTCTTCCCGCCAACAACATAAACAAGGTGTCTTTTTTCATTCACAAGGTTATTTCCATGAACAACGATGCTGAATACATGGAACGCACATTAAATATCAACGGAGTTCCAATCTGGGCCCTCTTATTCTATTTGTTGAGGAGCGGGTTGTATGAAGACGCAATCGAACTCACAAAGGCAAACAAAGATGCCTTCGATAAATTTGACAGCAATTTCCCCATTTACTTGAATGCTTACGTCAAGTCAAATTGTTTCGGATTGCCCAGTGATTTGCTGGAAAGACTCTCGGCGGATTTCAACCAAACGTTTCAGTTCCTCAACGAGGATTCAAGTAACTTTGATCCCTACAAATATGCAATTTATAAAATCATCGGCAAATGCGACTTGGCCAAAAAGGCGTTACCAAATGCAATCAACCTAAGCATAGAGGACTGGTTGTGGTTTCACTTGCAGCTTGTGAATGAGTTCAACCTAGAGGCGTCTTCAAGTTTGATTTTTGAAAACTACTCTTTGGAGAACTTGCAAAGAAAAGTCATATCCATCGGGCCTGAAAAGTTCAATGCCTCATCAAATAACCCGCTGTATGCTAAAACCTTGGTCATGTTAGGGCTCTATGAGACGGCAGTAAAATACATTTACGATTGCAGCAACGAATGCGACGCAGTGCACTTTGCTATTGGATTGTGCTATTACGGTTTGTTGAGAGTGAGCCCATCAAATACCGATGAGCTTATTTCTACCAATTCCGACGCTTTCGAAATCAATTTCAGCAGACTCCTTGGATCATACACAAGAACATTCAAAATCAGTGATCCTAAGGTGGCAGCGCAGTATCTCGTTCTTATCTGCATGCCAACGGGAGGGGTATCCAAAAAGGAGACATCTAATTGTCACGAGGCACTAAGAGAACTTCTTCTCATCTCGAGAGAATTTGGACTTTTGCTAGGCGAGATAAATCAAGTCACTGGCGACAAGGTTCCAGGAATTTTGGAAACGCAGCGGTCGCTCATTAATTTGCCCAATTTGGATAACTTTTATCACCAAATCATAGAGATTACAGCTTGCAGATGTGAAGAGGAAGGTAGAATATTTGATGCTTTGCGCCTTTACCAACTTTGTCAAGAATATAACACGGTCGTTACTTTAATCAACAAGTTTCTAAGTGAGGTATTGTCAGTGACCGAATTGGACAAGCCTCTATTGACAAAGGCCGAATACAGAACGCCTAGTGGTGAATTGAAGCCGGAGGAAACAATTGACAATAACATCATTTTGCTCAGCAGACATATCATGACGGTATTCAGTAACAACAGCTACATTCTTAGCAAGATTTCTTCAAAGCAACGAGACATTGCAGAGACTTTATTGCCGATTGTTGATCTCAGGGAACAATTTGTCAACAAAGACTGGAATGGAACTTTGTCTTCTCTCAAGAATATAGGGTTGGTGCCAATTGTCGCAAGTGACGACTTTGTTGAAGTGAGACAAATGGCTGAGTCGCTTGCGTCATTTGAAGTGCCACTTGTGAGAGTGGTTCCTTCATTGTTGGTGATTGCGATGACATGCATCTCGCAGATCGACTATTCGATACTGGTTCGTAAGTTTGGGGCTGCCGAGGCCGAAAAACAAGAGCATGAGAAGTTAAAGGCGATCGCTAAAAACTGCATGGTGTTCGCTGGCATGATCCAGTACAAAATGCCTCGGGAAACCTATAGTTTGTTGGTGAAGTTGGAGTCGCAGCTTTAGAGTCATTAGTCGGATAAACGGAGGCACGTATGGGTATTCTGTAGCGGTTGTAGAATGCAGCCCGAGACGAATGTTTAGTTCAGCGATACAATGCACTCAAACTCGACAAAAAGTCAGGTGCGAGAATTATAACCCAACAACTTGTACGAAAGATGCGAGGAATTTCCTACAAGAGGCCTCAAAGGTAAAAATTAGTTCATTTGGCTCGGAGACAAAGCTTCCAGGACCTAGATCGATTTTGTCAACTTTTACGCTTCTTCGCCAGCACAAATTTTTGCGATGAAGGGTATCTTTTCCCAAACGAGGCATCATGTGCGTTTTACCTATGGCGATAACATGATTGGGCCATGTATGCAGGACCAAACCAATTTTTTTTTACCGTGCACTGGCAAAACGCTTGTGATCTTAGTTTTTCTGTCCTCGCTTCATCACCACAGTTGGAAGCATATTCGATAAATCTGAATCACCCACGCAATAATGTCTGAAGCTGAATTGAAAGTCTACACTATCGACGAAGTCAAGCAACACTGCACCACCGACGACTTGTGGCTCGTATACAATGGTCAGGTTTACGATGTTACCCAGTACTTGGATGAGCACCCTGGTGGTGAAGAAGTTATCGTTGACTGTGCTGGTATCGATGCCACTGAAGCATTCAACGACATTGGTCACTCTGAAGATGCCCACGAGATATTGCAAGGTTTGTTGATCGGCAAGCTTGAGGGTGGTGTTATTATCGAACAAGGAACGAGCACCGCCACATCCCAGGCTGGTGGTCTTCCTGCTCCCTTGATTGCGGCTGCTGCCATTGCTTTGGTTGCCGGCATTTACTTCTACCTTCAATAAGTAGTTTTAATATATTAATTGGTTATGACGAATTGTTCGCTTTGTGCGCCTGCCTCGGGTGGGCGTAAGTATTAGATCTCACGGTCAGGGTCACCCCTCACGCCAGCCAGACGCCGATTAAACATTTTGCAGAAAATGCTATGTTTGGCAGGTGCACTTGGTGCCTTGCAAATAGTACAGAACACAGCATTCCCGTGACGTTGAGTCTCGATACGCGGCGTCTACTTTGGTATTCCAAGCCTGCTGCTTCCGGCCTGTGCCATGTCCAGTGTTAGAGACTGCGGAAAAGCTTCGCCGCATATTCATCCTCCCAGCATGGCGCCGGCAGATTGAATTTGCACGAGCGAAGCAAACTTGCCAATTTTCTGACTTCGCGGCCGTCCCAAAGCGATGCACTTTGCCTGTAGTCATGAGCCACCGCAAGCTTCGCGCCCTCAGGCGTTTCAAATGTCACTGCGCCGGTGCGATATCGTTCTACCTCAGCATTGACGCTGCAATTGGACACGGCACCGAAAACGCCCATGAGTTCTCGCAAAAGTGGCTCAGTAATTTGAGCACCTGGCTCATTTCGGAGTTTCCATATGACCGTCACCGAGCGACCATCACTGGCGGCGGAGAAATGTGATATGGGCCCGTTGAGGGCAATGTCCCGGAACGATACGTAGCCGCCCGCAACTTGACGAAGCTTCTGAAACTCGCGCCTGTGCGCAAGACCTTCCAACCGCAACTTCTCACTTCGGCTGTCCGATCGGGCCTGCTGGCGTTTTGCCTGCTCACGCGCTTCTTGGGCCCGAAGCTGTTCGCGGAACCGTTGGATTTGCTCCAGCACAGTGGGATCAGACAGTGCTGTGATACGGGTAGCATCGTGGCGCACACGGTCGTACTGTTGCCGTAGCAGAGGGTCAGAAAGAACTGAGTTGATGAGAGAGATCAACTGGAATTTCTCGCGCGCCTCTGGGGCGGGGTTTTTGTCTGGATGGTATCGGAGGGCCAAAAGGCGAAACCGCTTTGAGATTTCGCGGGAAGATGCGGTTGGCGCCACGCCGAACTCATCATAGATATCGATGGCACCTGAAGTGATAGATTCCATACCCAGGTTTGCAGATACAACCGCGGGATCGCCAAAGCGGGCAAGTGTTGCAAGAGGCTAGGAGAAGTTGCCAGATGCGATACCTCGCGCACCTGGTGCGAGGTACTGCGACACCCGTGCCCCATGTGCAAAAAAAGTGGGAAAATGTCCACTGCACCCGGTACCAAGTCTTTATCAGCCAGCATGTCCGCCGCTCCGTTGGAAATCACGTTTGGCGCCCGATTGAGCGATGCTCTTTCCACGCCCGAAGACTTCCGGAAGAGCAGAAGAAAGTTAAACAAGTCGTTGGCCCATTATCGCCGGGACTTGAACATGGTGGAGCGCGACACCGTCAACTACCGCAAAAAGAAGGCTGCCGCTGGGCTTCCTACCGCCCATCAGTTTTCCGACGCCAGGTACTGTAACTACTACCTTTTGCTTGTCGAGCGTTACACGTTGCATGCATTAGAGCTCAAGGCGTTGCTCGAGTATGGCGTTGACCAGAAGACGTGGTGCAAGAAAGTAATGGGCCGGAAGTTGACCAAAGCCGTGCACATCGAGCGGTCTTTGATCGGCGCGGTAAAGGAACAGCCGTTCTCAGCCCGTCTTGTCGAGCTTTACGTGCATGCTGCATTGACCGAGGGATTTACTGCTGTCTACAAGAAACGGTGGGCCACCGCGGTCCATGCGTACTCGCTCGCCCGGTGCGGCTTGGAGTTTTTGCAAAAGACGAACGACAGCAATGCTTTGAATGCATCATTGTATGCGGAGTTGGTTGAGGAGTTGGTTGATCCGTCTTTGCGCTTGGCCGCGACCCAGGAAGGCAACACCGCCACCTATGACTTGCGCTCTGTGGCAAAGGCACATAGTAGCGACAATCACTTGCCACATTTGACGCCTCTCGTTGAGCTCATCACTGCCAACGATGCGTACTTCTTCGCCACTCCAGAAGGGAGCGAGTTATGCAAAACAATCACCTGGAGAGACCACCAGGCACACATAGACAACGACGAGTTGGCGTTCTCGGTTGCCAAATTGCAAGACGTCATAAAGGAGGGATGCGACATGTCAGATTTGTTTTCTCTGTGGCTGGCATTGGTGGACCTTCACCAAACCGACTTGGCCAAAAACAAGAATGAGGACGACCCAGAAAAGGTGCAGAACGATGCCATCATCTTAACCTTCCTCAAATATAACGCCTGTTTCTCTAAATTGAAGAGAGACTTGCAGATGATAGAAAGTTCTGCTGACTCGTCCGTGATATCTGCGATCGAAAAGCTCCGTCGCAGCTTGCAATTGTACACTGCGGCCATTGAGACAGTTGACGAGATCAAGGATTTGCCTGGTGTGTACAATGATGAAGATCTTTCTGAATCGTTGGACAGCTTGTCTAAGCTTCTCAAAACAAAGCACTCGGTGACTGTGGCTCGCGTCTACGCACACACGGGGAAATTTGCCGAGGCGTTGGCCATTTACGCCCACCTCAAGGACTCCTTCCTGGTTAATGACGCATTCTTTAAAGTCAAGGAGCTCCCATACGAAGTTGCTTCTCTTCAGGATGCTCGTGAGCTCCAGCAGTACATCTCCGACACTTTAGTGGAGACTCATCTATTGGCCCAATTCCACCGAGAAAACACCCAGAACACGTATGTCGTTGACGACGTTTACAAATTCTGCAGTGTGGAACAGTCTAGAAAAAAGCTTGTCAACGTTGGCGCCAAAGCAAAAATTTCTCCTATCACCAGCAAAGCGGTCTTGTTTGATATTGCGTTCAACTACATCAACTACAGCCAAGAGACAAACGAGGCAATACCATCAAGCGAGGCACGTACTAGTGAGACGAACGACTCCTCCCACGGTAAGAAGAAGAGTGGGTTTTTCGGTATTTTTGGCCGTTAGGTGTAATGCATGGATATAGGGTCTGCTAACGAGTCAAAGAATGTTGCAAGTATTCCTTGTGACAATGAACCACGGGGAGTATACACGCGAGATTAATAAGCACCTGTGATAACAAATTTCAAATAAGGTGTCAAACTATTTCAACGCTAATGATAATTTTCTGTAGCCGAGCTGTGCAGTCCGCACACCACAAAACACCAGCGTGTATTTTCCACACACGCATTTAGCACTCCATATGAAAGACTCCAAGATAATTGTATTGGCCTTCTGTGTTCTAGGTTTATATGCGCTGTTTCTCTCATGGTCGTTACTCCAGGAAAGAATAAATACCAAACCGTACGGCAATAATGGGGAATATGCCTATTTCAAGGCGCCGCTTGTGGTGAATATGGTTCAGGCGCTTTTCGCATCTATCGTTGGTTTTGGTTACTCGATCATCGCCCATAAACAAAACCCGTTCGGGATATTTCATTCGAAAAATGGCACTAGCAAGGAGAAACTGGGGACAGGCAAACAAGTAGGAGGAGCGGCTTACTTGGTATATTTTGGCATCATCGCTCTCACCTCGAGTCTTTCGTCACCTTTGGGAATGCAATCGCTTAAACATGTGGACTACTTGGCTTATTTATTGGCCAAATCATGCAAATTGCTCCCTGTAATGCTTGTGCATTTCATTCTCTACCAGACCAAGTTTCCGCCTTACAAATACCTTGTAGCTGGCTTAGTTACCGGCGGAGTGATTTTATTCACTGTGACGCAAAAGGCGAAAAGTCGCACATCTGTGAACGACGGAAACACTACTTTAGGGATGGCTCAGTTGGTCGGATCAATGTTGTTGGACGGTTTAACCAACTCCACCCAGGATCAAATGTTCAAACTTCGCGGCCAGTCACAGAAGGTAACCGGAGCGTCGTTGATGTGCATCTTAAACCTCTTTGTTCTCGCATTGACGTTGGCGTACGTGGTGGTGTTCAAATACGACACTGAACTCGTGTACGCCGCCAACTTTGTTCAGCAGTACAGCGGTTCGTTGGGAGACATTGTTTCGTTCGCCGCATTCGGGGCGGTGGGCCAGGTGTTTGTGTTTATTATCTTGGAGAAATTCGACTCTTTGATATTGGTAACGGCAACGGTGACGCGCAAGATGATTTCGATGATTCTCAGTGTGGTGTTGTTTGGTCATACTTTGGCACCCTTGCAGTGGATGGGCGTTATTTTGGTGTTTGGCGGAATCGGCTTTGAATCGTACATGAAGCTCCCGCAGCTGAATCCAAAGACCAAGCGGGAATAGGCATTTATAGAAGGACCCCGTTCGAAATACAAGGATCTTGTCACAGTAATGGTGCGTTGGGTGCGAGATACAAGGATCTTGTCATGGTATTGGCGCGTTGGGTGCGGGTGCAAAAAGGTGATTGACTAATATTTACGGGGAAGCTTTGTCCCTCACAAGGCCAAGTATGTTACGGAATGCATCAAGTTTTGCAAAATGAACCAAAAATTAACTGCGACGGCTGTTATTCCCCGACGCCCGCTTCGGAGGCTTTCTAGGTGCCTGCTACTCTTTACTCCGTCCCAGCGCCTTTATGTGCACGCTGCTCACCCACTACATGCTAATCAGCCACCCATCCATTATGTGGCACCACAGAGGATTCTGGTCGGTGATGCTCGGCGTGTGCAACTGGCTCTCGGTTCTTTTCCCAAAGCTTTTCGTTCTGTCGCTAATGACGTGGTCGCTCTGGGTCGCGGTCACCGAGTTGTCTGACGGCACCTACCACCGGTGGTATCTGAACCTGATGGCTCTTGTGGTGTCAACCACATACTTCTTGGCCATGTACACATACTTCAAGGTCATAGTGGTGGGCCCAGGCTCGCCGCTTGACTATGTTGAGCTCACGGGCGGTTCTACAGACAACGCCTCGCTGTCCGCTGCGGAAGACCCATACGGGACTAGTAGGTCCCATGTGGTGCAGGCTGCACAGGACCCGGAGGGTGTGGACGTTGGTGCTGGCGACAGTCTTCTTTCGCCCTCGGCGCGGTCGCCGCCGCTGGAGTACTTTTCCACCCACACCATCAAACACAACGCCCCCGCATACCGGTGGTGCTCCACTTGCGGGGTATGGAAGCCGGACCGGTGTCACCATTGCTCCACTTGCCAACAGTGCTTCCTCCGCATGGACCATCACTGTCCGTGGTTTGCCTGCTGCATTGGGTTCCGCAACCACAAATTCTTTGTCCAGGCGTTGGTGTACATCACGGTGTACTGCGGCCTCACACTTGCGGTGGCGGCGAGTAAGGTGTGGCGGTTTTTCTCGCAGCAGGAATACGACAACGTCTATCTCTCTCTCAACTTGGTGTTTTTGTTGGTGGTGTCGTTTGCGTTTTTCGTGGCTGAGGGCTCGTTTGCGGCGTTCCTGGTGTACATGGTGCTTATCAACACCACCACCATCGAGTTCCAGGACCTGCGCTGGCTGTACCTGGAGGCCCTGAATGCGGCGTACGAGTTCGACGCGAACGGCAAGAAGCGCTCCTTGGGGCACATCTACAACTTGGGCTGGCGCCGCAACTGGGTTGCGGTCATGGGACCCTCGTGGGTGTCGTGGCTTCTCCCCGTGACCTCGACCTCCAATCAGCTCACCGGCACCTTTAACAACGGTGTGAACTTTGAGGTTGACGAGCCCCTCTTTGAGAAGTATTGTCAGAACGCACGGCTCCAGGAGCAACTCAACAGTCAGTTAGCGAAGTACCGAGACCGGATCCGGGGCAATTGACGTTCTGTTTGCATGCGTTGATGACGGACGACCCACATCGACATCTACTTATCATATATCATTCGCTCCATCTGACGTGGTTGTAGGCGTAGGCCTCACTGGTACGAATGAGGTCCTGCTTGTAGATGTGGCCTGTTTCCATAGCCCATTGCGCACCAATACATACCTATTGAGGCGGAAACGCGGTGGTGATGCTCAGACAGTCCCATGCATCATACCAGCACCCAGCGCATACGCCATGGCAGTGTGTATGAAGATGTTGCATCTCAACAAATTCTCCACCTTAATTTGTAGCGTCTCCTGCCTGCCCGCCTTGCCCCGCCCACCTTGGGGCCTGCACACTCCCCATATCTCAATTCATTTTCTTTTTACCACGGGAACTACACCATGTTTGTCCAGCTTCCATTTGACGAGCTCAAGGTGGATCCTTCAAAAAAGAAAAGAGTGGCGTACTTCTATGACGCCGATGTGGGCAACTACGCTTATGGCGCAGGGCACCCAATGAAGCCTCACCGTATCAGAATGGCTCACTCGCTCATAATGAACTATGGGCTATACAAAAAGATGGAGATCTACCGGGCCAAGCCGGCCACTAAGCAGGAAATGTGCCAGTTCCATACCGACGAATACATTGATTTTTTGAGCCGTGTGCTGCCCGACAACTTGGACATGTTTGCCAAGGAGCAAATCAAGTTCAATGTGGGCGACGACTGTCCGGTGTTTGATGGCCTTTTCGAGTATTGCGGCATTTCTGGAGGTGGCTCGATGGAGGGAGCGGCACGTCTAAACCGGGGCAAGTGCGACATTGCCATCAACTACGCCGGTGGATTGCACCACGCCAAGAAGTCCGAGGCCAGTGGGTTCTGCTACTTGAACGACATTGTGTTGGGGATCATCGAATTGTTGCGCTACCATCCGAGAGTGTTGTACATTGACATTGATGTGCACCACGGTGACGGTGTGGAGGAAGCGTTTTACACCACCGACCGTGTGATGACAGCCTCGTTCCACAAGTACGGTGAGTTTTTTCCGGGTACGGGAGAGTTGCGCGACATTGGCGTGGGGAAGGGGAAGTACCACTCAGTGAACGTGCCTTTGAGAGACGGTATTGATGACCAGACCTACAAGTCGATCTTTGAGCCTGTGATCTCCAAGATCATGGAGTGGTATCAGCCGCTGGCCATTGTGTTGCAGTGCGGAGGTGACTCGTTGAGTGGTGACCGTTTGGGCTGCTTCAACTTGCTGATGCACGGTCATGCCAACTGCATCAACTTTGTCAAGTCATTTGGCGTGCCCATGATGGTGTTGGGCGGTGGAGGGTACACCATGCGCAATGTGGCGAGAACGTGGGCGTACGAGTCTGGGTTGCTTAACGAAGTGTCTTTGCCTGAGGAGTTACCGTACAACGAGTACTATGAGTACTATGGCCCCGACTACAAGCTCGATGTGCGTCCGTCCAACATGTACAACGCCAACGCGCCGGAGTTTTTGAACAAGATCTTGACCAATATCGTGGCCAATTTGGAAAACACGCAGCACGCTCCATCGGTGCAGATGCAAGATGTGCCGCGTGATGCCGAGGATCTAGGCGACGAGGAAGAGGACACGGCCGAGGCCATAGACACAAAGGGAGGGTCGCAGCAGGCGCGCGACGAGGCCATAGTGCCGGAGAATGAGTTCTACGATGACGACGACAAAGACGCAGGAGAGCGCCACATTGGAGTGGCGGAGTTGACGGACGACGAGAAAAAGGAGATCGACGCCTTGAACGAGGAGACCCAGCTGTAGACAGCTGCTGTAGAATAATCGATACATTGTTATAGGTTGGAATTGTTCATTGTAATACGAGTCGGGATGGGTAAACCAAGTTCTTCTCTGCCTAACTGCACCCACACGTGCAATCTACTGCGCAGGGAAAAAGGACGGTCAACGAATGGCCTCTGGGAGATGGGCCGTGCTCCTTGTGCTTTAGTCACAAGCGACCAATTTCACGACAGGTTGACTTGACAAGTGAACCCTGTGCTACGGAATTAGCTAAGCCATGGCATCTTAACACGCCCGACTAGAAGCCCAAGTTACTGGTGAGGCTATAAATCTGTGTCAAGAGCTCTACGCAAACAGTTGGCTGCGGTCTCACGCTCGTGAGTGTTTTCTGATAACTGGTATTTCGGCTTATCTAAACATGTGCGCGTATGCAGTCAGCCACAGTCTTCTACGTGGCCCTCTTGCTCAGCCCAAATACTGAGCCTTAGCTGGAACTCGCTGGTAAATCCAAGCGGCCCGTAAATGTGGGATTTCGCGTTCCTCCGCGAGGGAGTCCTTGGTTCGGCCCCACGGTCGTCTCCCATATCACGCGACGCACCCTATCTCAACTTCCCCAGCTGACTCATGCAGTCCACCACTACATGTATCTTACCGCCCTAGCTCGGATTACCCGTGCACGAGTGCCATATCGAGCCGTGACTCCACCGTCTGCGCAGTTCCAACCCTCGTTTTTGCGCCTGCGTTTTCTCCACAAGACTCCTCGCCTCGCCGACTCTAATGCCTCCGCATCGCCACTACCCGAACCCTCCGACTCCCAGGCCAGAGCCGAGGCAAACATCCTCGAGGTGCGGCCGTGCTCAACCTTGGAAAACCGTGTTGTGCCCGAGTACGTGGGACTGCCCCACCTGAAACTCCACAACATCGTATGGCGGCTGCCGCTCCAGAACATCTACGTGGTGAAAAAGCCGTGGAACGACTATGCGGTGAGCGCCATGGTGCGCTTCATCAACCACATCCACGCGGAGTACCCTGCGCTCAATGTTATTGTCGCCCAGGACGTGGCCGACGAGCTTGTGCAGGTGTACCAACACCAGACGGAACCGGTGAAGCACACGGTGTATACCGGGTCGGTCCAGGACTTGGTGGACAAAACCGACTTGATCGTGACGCTCGGCGGCGACGGGACCACTTTACGCGCGGTGTCGGCTTTCTCCAACAGTATCGTGCCACCTGTGCTCAGCTTTTCAATGGGCACGCTCGGCTTCCTCCTCCCGTTCGACTTTGACAAGTTCGAGCAGGCGTTCCGTGCGGTCTTCGAGTCGCGCAGCAAGGCGCTACACCGCACCCGGCTCGAGTGCCATGTGGTGCGGGACCAAGGCCCCATCTCCAAGCCTTTGCAAGTTGCTGAGTACGAGATTGCCCACTACAAGCAACACCACAACGGCTCAATGGTGCACGCGATGAACGACATTCTGTTGCACCGCGGGTCGCAGCCCAATCTCATTCTGTTGGACATCTACATCGACCTGGAGTTTCTCACCACCACCACGGCAGACGGCATTGTGCTCGCTCTGCCCACCGGCTCGACTGCATACCTGCTTTCATCCGGCGGGTCCATCACCCACCCGCTCGTGCCATGCATTTTACTAACACCAGTCTGTCCGCGCCTGTTGTCGTTCCGCCCAGTGGTGTTGCCGTCCACGTCTCATGTGATGATCAAGCTTTCCGACTCCAACCGCAACGCGCTGATCAAGATGAACATCGACGGCATCCCGCAGCAGGACTTGCGCCCTGGTGACGAGATCCACGTGGTTAATGAGAGTGGTACAATCTTCATTCCTGGCAAGTATCAGCCGCCGCAGTTGTTGCGCAGTCGCGAGGAGTTCGACCACTATGTGGAGCCGGGGCATTTCTATGCTCAGGCGGGCGGCACGGAGACAAAAAAGGGGCTCTTCTGTGTTGCCAACACCGAGAGCGACTGGATCAAGGGTATCAATCAGCTCTTGGGTTTCAACTCGTCCTTCGGTAAGATGTGACCGCGGGCGTTTCTACATCTGGCGGTTTTACACCTGGCCGTGTCTACACCGGCCGAGTCTTTATGTTTGCACTTTGAGCCTGCTGGCCGAACGCTGGCTTTACATTCACAGGGCATACCACGCGGGCCATTAACGCCGCCAGCCTGTGGTTAAATAGTGAATAGATCGGTGTATGCTAGCCACGCACCAGAGCCTTATCAGAGTGGAACGCCAACGACAGGACATGGGTATTAGGATCCTCGCGGGACTGCTTGTTGGCTCTTATTGTAGGCTAGCGAGCGAATGCGTGCATATGAAACGCTCAACCACAGATCGGGGAATTGGATGGGACGAGCAGCGTTTGCGTTGTGGCCAGGCAGCCTACAAGATGCCTCGCGAGGCAATAATCTTGTGGGACACCCAAACGCCATAAGGGCTTTCTCAAATACAAGGGTAGAGGCCCATGCTGATGTTGGAACGTAGCTTCCTGCATGCCATTAAATGTTCACCGCCGCGCAACGGGAATACACTCCACCAAGATACCAGCTTGCGTACAATAGGTTATGAACCACAATGTGTCACGTCCAGAGGGAGTCAGGAACAGGGTAGTGCATCCTGGCGTAGGAAGGCGTGGCAAAGGAAATTGCGGCAAAGAGAAGAGTACCGGCGCATAGTGAGCGCCGGATGATCATCGGGTTTGGAACAAGAGGCCAGATTGGCCAGTGAAGCCGGTTTGTGCCGAAGGGAAAAGAACCAGCGGTGCACTCCTATTCTTCAATCGCATGGGTGATCTGCGGCCTGCACACACGCGGATGATTTTGAGCCAGGCCCGGCGCAAATGACAAACGCAGGCCCGTTGGAAGACGCGGCTCGCCCGATCGGTAGGGGGTGCGTCTAGCATGGGGTGCGAGCTCTCAAAAGGTGCAGCGTAAAATGCTGAACCGAGCCGGGCCGTGGCCATGCCGAAGCAACGAACGGGTAATGAACAACCAAATCACACATCAAATACAAGATACATGTACGTGATACAAATAGCAAAACCCAAATATAAAAAATACCCACAACAAACCACAAACAACAAACCACAAGTAACAAACTACAAATAAAATGCAAGTGACAAATTACAAGCAAAAAAAAGTACAAATAACACCAGTCACAGCGGGCATCATTATGAAGGACAAGAAAGAAAACCCCCCAGGGCCGCCAGTCTACAAATTACATGTCGAGCCACCGTATTGCGTAAAGTAGGCTAAGCCGCAAGGCGTCGAAACCGACCCCAAGTCAGCACCGGTATTCAGAAAGCCAGGGGTGAGGTGGGGTATAGAGACAGCCTATTGTGTAGCGGCCAAATGGACAGTCGCGCCAGATGCACGCGGCACAGACGCACGGGCGCGGAAGTAGCAGAGCAAAAGGCACTGGCTCGAGCGAGCCACTTAAGCTGTCTAGACCACCGGGGCAATCCAACGCCAACCAGGTAGCAGAACAACCGAAACGAGATCCCAGGGGTGGCAAAAAAGAGCCAAGCCGCCTCCAAACCAAAACACCTTACCGCCGCAATCACCACCTGGTGATAGGCCAGCCGGCATCGGGTGCCCAGGCGCCCGGTTACGCACCCCCAGGTTACTGTCTTGGGCAGATGGCGGTCGTATTTCGCGGGCTTGGGCGCAGGTGCATTCCGCCTACGATATAAATATTTTCGGCACGTCGGATTTTCTCGTTGCGCCGTCTCCACAGGTCAAGCGCACGCACAATTTTCGCCCACCACTTTTTTTCTCCACCCCTGGCCACACTGCTCGGCCCCCGGCGCACCGCACTCCTTCCCCTCCCTCTGCTTCTTCGTGGCTCTTTGGCTATCTGTCGCCATGTCGTTGCCCGTGCAAATGGCCATGAAACAATCGGCGCTTAATCCGCCCGCCCTCCCTATCCAACAGCAAATGCACATCATGCCCCACCCGCAGGCACAGGTCCCGGCACCCATGGCGCCGGCCAGCGAGCGGCTGCTGGTGTTGTTTGAGACCACCAGTGCCACGTGGTTGGCCATCGGGTCCTTGGCCGAGTCGCTCGGCGACTTGGAGAAGGCCATCCTGCTGTACGACGCGGCGTTGCGTCACAGCCCCAACAACCCGGAGGCGTTGACGCGCTTGGCCAACATCTACCGCTCGCGCGACCACTTCATGAAGGCGGCCGAGCTCTACAAGCAGGCGCTCAACTTCAACCCGGAAAACGGCGATACGTGGGGTCTTTTGGGCCACTGCTACTTGATGATGGACGACTTGCAGCGCGCGTACGCCGCCTACCAGCGTGCGCTCTACTACTTGGACAACCCCAACGTGCCCAAGTTGTGGCACGGCATAGGCATCTTGTACGACCGCTACGGCCTGTTGGAGTACGCCGAGGAGGCGTTCGTGCGGGTGTTGGACTTGGACCCCAACTTTGACAAGTCCAACGAGATCCACTTCCGTCTCGGCATCATCTACAAGCACCAGGGCAAGCTCGCATCGGCGTTGGAGTGCTTCCAGTACATCTTGACCAACCCTCCCCACCCACTTACCCAGCCCGACGTGTGGTTCCAAATCGGCTCGGTGCTCGAGCAGCAAAAGAACTGGAACAGCGCCAAGGAGGCGTACGAAAAAGTCTTGGAGGTCAACCCCAACCACGCAAAGGTGTTGCAGCAGTTGGGTTGCTTGTATTCGCAGGCCGAGCCCGCGTCCGCGCAGCCGGGCCAAAAGAGCCCGCTGCAGCCGTTCCAACAGGACTTGGACATTGCGTTGAAATACCTCTCGCAATCAATTGAGATTGACTCCTCCGACGCCCACTCGTGGTACTATTTGGGCCGCGTGCACATGATCCGCGGCGACTTCAACGCCGCCTACGAGGCGTTCCAGCA
The DNA here is from genome assembly GCA_030581635.1 of Clavispora carvajalis. Classification (NCBI taxonomy): domain Eukaryota; kingdom Fungi; phylum Ascomycota; class Pichiomycetes; order Serinales; family Metschnikowiaceae; genus Clavispora; species Clavispora carvajalis. The sequence goes on along the minus strand of JAKTTV010000003.1, from coordinate 77,856 downwards.
GGCCGTCAACCGCGACTCCCGCAACCCCACCTTCTGGTGTTCCATTGGTGTGCTTTACTACCAGATTTCCCAGTACCGCGATGCGCTAGACGCTTACACTCGCGCCATCCGCTTGAACCCATACATCTCCGAGGTTTGGTACGATTTGGGTACGTTGTACGAGACATGCAACAACCAAATCTCAGACGCGTTAGATGCCTACTCTCAGGCCGAGCGCTTGGACCCAGGCAATCCTCATATCAAGGCTCGCTTGGAGCAGCTCATCAAGTACCAACAGGAGGGCAACACGCACCCTCCTCAGCCACCCCCAGTAAGCCAGCAACCTCGCTTGCCCCAGGGCATGGTGTTGGAGAGTACCCAAGCGCTTCCGCAACAACAACAGCCACAGCAACAACCTCCCTCGGGTCCTCAACAACTCCACCACGACATGTCAGCCCGGGTCCAGAAACACCCAAGCACCTTCCAACAGCCGCTTCACCAGGGCCCCACCCCGGCAGCCAACCCTGCTGCGGCGGTGCCGGTAGGCAGCAGCCATCCAGGCTTTGCGGGGCAGGCGCCGCGTGACTTGGCTGCCCCAGGTGTCCACGGTCCCCAGGTGCCGCAGGCGCCCCCCTCTGCGGCCAAACCTGAAACTGCTCCACCAGTGACTGTGGCTGCCACCGCCGCTGCGAACGATACTAAGCCCGCGGCTCCATACCATGTGCCCGCCTATACGAACGGAAAGCATGACCTTGAAGATAAGGCCGACGACAAGCAGACCAAAAAGCCTCTGTTTCCCTCTGGTGCTGAATCAGAGAAAACCATTTCCCCTGCGGCAAGCAAGGTTTCTCCGGGGCCAGCCCAAGCGGGGCCCGCGGCCACGGCGCTGATAGCAGCACCTGCTGCCACAACAACCTCAGCGGCCGCCACAACCGCAGCGGCGCCTTCGCCGGTGGTCTCGTATGTGCCTGCTGTAGCGCCAGCCGCACCTTCGGCTATGCACACACCAACGCCACCTGCGGGCGGGGCCACGCCGGCGGTAGAGGCCAGAAAGCAAGAGACGTTCAACTATTCTACCAACGGCGAGGCGAAAGACGATTACGTTGAGGAAGAAGAGAAGACAGAGCCGGTGGAGCCTCCAATGCGCAATGTCGACGAGGACGAGAACTACGACGATGAGTAGTGCACAACAAAATGGGTGGCCGCAGGAAGCGGATGTACTATATACATTAATAACCATATGGCGTCATGTCCATGGTGTAAAGCAGCCCGCCTCGGCTAGGGGGAGCTGTTACGATAGGCGCCTGGTATATGCGTCGCAGGCGTCCCAGATGCGTAGGTCGTGCGCGAGGCCCGCACCCCAGGATCGGGCGCTGGCTTGGGGTACACCACCTCCATGTCGGATATCTGGCGCGCCTTTTGCGCGCTCAAGTAGTACGCCGCCACGTCGTGCGCGGCTGCAACCACCACCATGCCGACCAAGTTCAGAAGCAACACGAGCCTGTCCCCGGACACGTCCAGCACCGGGCGCGCCAAAAGGAGACGGTAGACCACGCGGCCAACGTCGGCGGCGGCAAACGGCCACACAATCGACGTCACGGCCGACACCACCACCAGCGGCGCAGAAAAACCGCCCGAGAAGTCATGGCGCACGCACGCGCACAACTTGAGCCACTGGAGGCGCGCGTGGGCCTTGGCGTAGCGCCACAAGTGCCCGGCGCGCACGGCCGGCCGCACGGACGCTTGGGCCAAATCGAGCCACGCGGCCGCGCGCGCGGCGCTCGCGTCCAGGAGCGCGTCCACCTGGCTCGGCGGAAGTGCATTGGCAATGTCACGCGGCCGAGCCGCTGCCGCGAGGTCAAGGTACCAGCGGTTGAGCGACACACGGAACAACGCGCCGTAGAGCCAGCGCACCGGCACCATTGCTGCCACCATGTGGCGCGGGTCCCCCCAGGGGATGTTGCGGCCGAGGCTGGAGAGGGCAAAGTGGCGGGGCGCGCGCCACGGGTCACGCACCGCGCGCACGGTCGCCCGGCGCACGTTGGCCCACACCGCGCGCGCCAAGCGGTGGCTGCCCAAGGCCAGGAGGTAGCTACATATCCACAACTCCAGCACGAGCGCCGCCACCCAGTCGTGGACATCTATAGCGGCGGGCCGCCGCTGCGCGCGGTACAACACCACCGGGAACAACGCCACCAAGTGCTGCTTGGAGGCGTCCCACGCCCGGGCGGGGGTCCAGCGCGCGAGCGAAAAGGGCGCCGGCGCGCGCGCGAGGAGCGGCGCGAGGAGCGCGGGCGGCACAAGCACGTCCACCATGGCCGCGCCGCAGCGCGCGAGCGCGAGGTACGCCACGGTGACCACGCCGGACGCGGCGCCAGTAACGCCCACGAGCGCGGCGGTGTATTGGGCCATGTCCGAGGTCGCGGCCCGCGCAAAGGCCGCCAAGCCCAATGCCGCCAGCGGGCGCGTGCGGAACACCACCGGCTGTTTGCACTGCGGGCACGGGGCCAGAAGAAGCATGGCCACTGCCTCCGGCCCCAACGGCGGGCGGGTGTCGGCGCCAAAGACCAGCCCGCCGAGCCAGCCACCCCGCGCGGGATCAGGGGCCCGCACGGAGTTGCCGTCGGAGTAGGAGCGGGAGATTTTGGCGGCGGGCACGGAGTTGAACCAGTCGAGAAGACACTTGCGGTGGGCGGTGAACAGACAGGTGGAGCACGGGGCGACAAAGTCGCGCGCATCGGCAAGCGAGCCGAACAGCGGTACGTCTGTGGCGTCTCCGAGACATAGGGCGCAAATGGGAGACATGCTGAAGAGGGTTGGCGTGAAGGCCGCGGGTGCGAAATGCGGAGGTGGCAGGCATACAGCCAGACACGAGCAAGACAGTGCCCGAGCACCGCGCACGAGCAGTTCAAAAACTCCTGTCTGAGCGGGATTTCGCCGGAGGCGAACGCCACTAGGTACCGGTGTGTGCCAGGCGCCACCAGTTTGCGAGTGGCTGCGGCGGGGGCGGGACATCGGCGCCCAAGGCGCTGCAGGCAATGCAGAAGCGATGCTCCATCAGTGGCCCTCGTGGTAAGCCGAGCCCCATATCCACCAGCCATCAGGAACTTGGCCAAATAATCTACACACATACACTGGCCGCACGTACATCACTGGCCGCACGAACATCACTGGCCGCACGTACATCACTGGCCGCACGTACATCACTGGTCTCAATACATCACGGGTCTCGCGTACATCACTGGTCTCACGTACATACGCTCTACAATAAGACAGACATGGCGTACAGCGGACGGGGCCGCGTCGCCAGGCGCTCAGGCGTGCTGCGCGAGCTCGAGCCCGAGCGCCAAGTGGTACAATTTGGCGTCCACCACGCAGCCCTCCGCCTCGCACACCGCAGCCAAGCTCTCCAACAAGCCGCGCGCAGGCAACGTGAACACGTCAATGAACTCGCCGTCCTCCAAGTGCGGCACCGGCTTGCGGTTGCGCTCGTCCGCCATGTCCACGTCCATCGTCACCAACGCCATGTTCGCGTTGGTCAAGCCCGGGTCCGCGTACATCGCAGGCAGCACCCGCACCACGCGGCCGTGGTAGCCGGTTTCCTCCGCCAACTCGCGCGCCGCGGTCAGCTCCACCGTCTCGTTCGGATCGATGAGGCCCGCAGGCAATTCCACCACCACCGCGGCGCACGGCGGGCGGAACTGCTTCACCAACACGAGCCGTTTTTCTGCGCCCCGGAGCCACGCGAGAATGGCAACCGCGTCGAGCCCGGTGGTTTTGGTGCGCGTGGTGCGCACTGCCATTTCCCACACCCGCGCCGCGCCACTGGCGTCGGTGTAGTTGATCTTGCGCGTCTGGATCCAGTTGCCTTGCGCGAGCTCCTCCACCGAGGTGACCCGGGCGTTGTACGGCAGATGCATTGAGGTGTAGACGGGGCGATGCAAGTCGGGCTTGCAGGAGAGAGCACGGGTCAGGGGGCGCCAAGCGAGTCGAAAGGCGCGGGAGCTCAACAATTTGGGGGTTCGGTGGCGTGTATCCGAACTAGCTGGGAAATCGCTTGGTGTGCGTGGGGTTGGATTGTGAGATTGCGCACCGGCCGTTGCACCCGAGACTGCACGGTGCATGCACTGGGGTTCCTCGACTGGAGGTGGCGCTAGATCCCACGCGGGGAGTGGGCAGATCCAGAAGCTGCTTCAAGTGGAAACCTGTCCCGCAACAACACTGGTCTCATCGTTCACACTGGAGGCGAATGTCCCATTCGCGCTGGAGGTAGATGCCTCATTCGGAGGTGGATGCCGGTGCAGAGAAAGGAATCGGCATTGCTTCTGTACTGGCCACTGAATGAACCAACGGGCTGTCTACGTGAGAGAAGGATGTGGGAGCTTTGCGGTCCAACAAAGACCTAGCTTGCCCAAGACATTGAGAAGATGAAATCACCGCAGACATCTCTGTCACGTGTATTGTTTCGCCCCGCGCTCCGGTATCTCTCCGTTCACCTAGGATTATTCTCCGCTTCCGCCGGCCACTGCTGCACCTCTCCCCTCCCCATGTCCGACGAGCTCAGCGCAATCAAGGCCCAGATCCAGGACCACTTGGTGTCGCTGGGGAACTACGACATCATCTCCAAGCAGTTGAAGCTCCGCTTGTACGACTCCGGCTGGTTCGACAACATCACCCAGGCCGCCAGCCGCGAGTTGGAGCTGCACCGCGGCGAGCCGCTCAACTTTGAGCGTCTCTATGAATACCTCCGGCCCAAGGCCGAGGAAATGATTCCTCTGTCGGTCAAGGACGACGTCATGGCCAAAATCAGAGAGTACTTGGACGACAACATCCAGTGAGCCCTACGCCGGGTACAATGCAAGCGTCTCACTGGATAACCCGTGTGCGACTGGCACTTCTGGGGCTTCCAGCGGCTCATCAATGCCAATGTTTGAGGGTAAAGTCTGTGTCTACACACGTCCAGTCACACATCGCTAGGTCTACGTTTTTACATACATAATTCACGCTATTAGGTCCAGGTGTGCTAGTTTCTGATTCCGCTTTGTACTTCCAGCGCTTCCTCCTGACTTTGTGCCCCGTGCTGGATCTACATCCCCGCCAGCCTCATCCACTATCTCGCCCGATCCTCACTCCTGCACGAGCAAGCCTTCGCACTGGCGCGCAACTCGCACTTGCCTAAACCTTCGCACCAGCATAAACTTCGCACCAGCGGCAATTACATACCCGAGCAGCAATGCCGAATATCGCCGGAGCAGGCTGTCCCCGCCACCGTCACCCGCTGCGTCCCTACGTTTCTCACTCACTCTTGCTCGGAGTGTTCCTGCATCTATTATACACCCGTGCCTCTCGCGATATCCAATCACCACGCTACAATATATGCTGATTGCAGTACTGAAAACACTCGCCAAAAAAAAAAACCAACCCCAAGTCTTCTCCATGCTCGGATTGACCGCCAGATCGCTCGCCAGCACCAAAACCTCTCCGGTCGCCTTGCACGCGCTCCGCTATGCGTCCAAGCAGGTTGGTCTTCCTGCCAAAGACTTGACTCCCAGACCGATGGAAACCGACTTTCCCTTGATGTCGCAGAAAACCGCCTCCTCCCCTATCGACTACGCGTTGACGTCGTTGGACGCCATCGCCATGTGGGCCAGAAAGTCCTCGTTCTGGCCGGTTACCTTCGGTTTGGCCTGCTGTGCCGTGGAGATGATGCATGTCTCTACCCCTAGATACGATCAAGACAGATTGGGTATTATTTTCAGAGCCTCGCCCCGTCAGTCCGATATCATGATTGTCGCCGGCACTTTGACCAACAAAATGGCGCCTGCTTTGAGACAGGTGTATGACCAGATGGCTGACCCTAGATGGGTCATTTCCATGGGCTCCTGTGCTAACGGAGGAGGGTACTACCACTACTCGTACTCGGTGGTCAGAGGATGTGACAGAGTGGTTCCCGTGGATATCTACGTGCCTGGATGTCCTCCAACTGCCGAAGCATTGATGTACGGAGTGTTCCAGTTGCAGAAGAAGATGATGAAGACCAGAATCACCAGATTGTGGTACAGAAAGTAAGATCCCTATTACGGTGCCTTGCGCCGCTTGCATAGTATAGAACGTCAAGTCAATACACATATTCCCTTTGCCTGTTTTGTCCTTTAGGGAGCCACGGGATTTCTGCCTTGCCTGGACTCGTCCCACGTGCAGTATGCCTTCCTCGTTGCGTACTGCACCGTGGAGGGTGCGGGCTCGCTGTTTGCCGCGATATGATTGGCCGGTTTCCCCGGTCTCAAGTCGGTGCGTTTTTGTCTCTAGGCGAGCTCGGGGTCATGCGGTTTTTTATGCTAGGTTCGCTGGGCTCGCCACCGGCACACACACCCCGCCCCTAATTTTCGTCGCAATTTTTGTTCCATCCCCTCTTTTCTCAGTAGCATCATGGCAAGAACCAAGCAGACCGCTAGAAAATCCACCGGTGGTAAAGCCCCTAGAAAGCAGTTGGCCTCTAAGGCCGCCAGAAAGTCCGCCCCCGTCTCCGGTGGTGTCAAGAAGCCACACAGATATAAGCCTGGTACTGTGGCCTTGAGAGAAATTAGAAGATTCCAAAAGTCCACCGAGCTTTTGATCAGAAAGTTGCCCTTCCAAAGATTGGTCAGAGAAATCGCTCAGGACTTCAAGTCTGATTTGAGATTCCAGTCGTCGGCCATCGGTGCTTTGCAGGAAGCAGTTGAGGCATACTTGGTTTCCTTGTTCGAAGACACAAACTTGTGTGCTATTCACGCCAAGAGAGTAACCATCCAAAAGAAGGACATCCAGTTGGCGAGAAGATTGAGAGGCGAGAGATCGTAAGTTTCGTTTAGTTTTTTTCTGTATGGAATTGTTAGTGCTTGGTTTTACGCTTCGGCGAAATGGATATGAAAATTGATCTAATGTAGGTTTGAATAGGTTTGACTAGAATGAAAAACATCAAACGAAATACTTTTACGACTACTGCAAATCTGGTGAAGTGGGGTAGCGAAGCGTGGGACTCAAGGGTCCCAAATTGTATGCAACTAATTAGTCCGAAAATGGACGCTCGCGCAGCGAAACCATATTGCCCGAGCTTCCTGTTAGTCATCGCTTCGCATGACTGTGCCTAAGAAAAATTCACTCAAGAATAAACGAGGAATGATTGTAGGTCCTCTAGACACCATATTGAGCCATGCTAGTGTAAAACTACGGTAGAGTAAACAACACTGTTCATATTCACCTATTTATCATTCTCATCCTCGGAGGAACTTTTGTGTTCCTCTTTTGTGTCATCGCTATCGTTGACGTCGCTTAAATCTGATTCAGCGTCTTTGTCTGACTGAGGTGGCCCATATGCGTAATTAGGTGGCATGTAGCCTCCATACGGTACAAATATGCCCTGTTGGTACCCTGGCGGACCATGGGGGTGCGGCGGCACCATCGGGACCTGGTTATCCAACAGGAGTTTTTCAAACATAGAATTCATCATTTCCGGTGGCCCGTTGCTGGCCTGAAAATTTTGGTAGTATCTTTCACTCTCCTCCAGCGGCGGCGACCAGTACATCGGCCCCTGTGTTGCCCCCTCTGGCCTCAGCTCTTTATCTTCAGCATGTTCTTGAGAGCCCATTAATTCGGGAGGACCAAACTGGCGCAAGCCAGGGTGACCCATTTGCGGCATGCCCATAGGAATGGGGCCATAGCCTTGGGAAGGTGGAACTGGCCCTTGAACCGGAGACAGAAAGCGAGGGGCAAATGCGGCTACCGGGTCCATCCCCATAGACATGACAGTTGCTGCTTGCATCTGAGCTACCTGAGCCATTTGCCGCTGTTGGTGGTACTTTTTGTTGTTGGCCGATACACGGCCCCAGCCCAACCGCACTCGATTGCCTCCTATGATGAAGCCCTCCATTGCCTGTATGGCTTCTTCGGCCTCTTCTCGCGTGCTATATTTTAGAAAGCCGCAATTTTTACCCGATGGAATTTTGATCTGCTGGATGGTACCGAAAGGCTTGAAGAGAGTGAAAAGCGTTTGCTCGCTCACCTCGGAGCGGAGACCGCCAACAAATACCGTAGTGTTATTTGGGTCCAGGTACGGCTGGCCAGCCATGCCGTACCCCACATCGCCCGGCTTTTCCATCATGGGCGGGTAGTAGCTGTACGTGGACGGTGGTGGCGGCACCACTTGTGGTCCACCCATGTACATGAACTCCGGCGGAGGCATCATTGCCGGGTTCTGTACCGGAGAGTAAAGGCCCGCCACTTCCGGTGACTTTCGGATCAAAGCGGCGCTTCGAGGAGTCGCAAGCGCAACTCGTAATGGGCGCCCACCGAACCAAGCGCCGTTCATCTCATGCAAGGCCCGTTGACGTTCCAGTTCTTCAGTGAATCGTACGAAACCAAAACACCGGCTTTTACCCGAAATTGGGTCGGTCATAACGCGCACAGTGCGAATGGAGTCAGGGAATGACTTCTGGAAGAACAGAAGCAAGTGTGCCTCGGTGGTTGAAGCTGTGAGGTCACCCACAAATAGTGAGTACTCTGGGGTATGGACTATGGGCGCAGTCAAGGTAGCGCCCGAGGCCCAGTTGAGGCGGAAATACTTCTTCTGGTTGTCTGGATTGTTTGGATAATGCTTCTGGGAGGGCATTGCAATGTCGGGCAAAAGCTGGCCATTGAGCGCCAAAGCCAGTTGTGCATCCTCGTACAGCGGGAATTCCACGAAGCAGTAGCCCGAGTGAGATAGGCCCGTGAAACCAGAGTCCGGCTTCGCGACTTTGGGCTTGATCAATTTTACCCCAACTTTGGAGTGGAGGATCTGCATCCACAAGTTGACAATGGATTCCTCGTCGAGCCATGGGTCAAGGTCGCCCATCCAAAGTGTGCGCGGCCTGTCGGAAAGTGGCGCAGTCTCGTATTCTGCGGCTTCGGAGGCCAGGCCCAGCTGCTTGGTGGCCATGGGTGGTTCGGGAACATTGAAGCTTTGAAGCAACTCTTGCTCCTGCTGATGCTGGTGAGACGCGGTGGATGTGACTACCGTAGGGTCGCCAATCAATTTTGAGGACTCCGAGTGTGTGTCCTTGTAGGAGAAAGCCATTGAGATGGGTTGTCAATTGGGTATCAGTCGTGTGGTATTAAAGCGAAATATCGCAACAGGAATTTAGTGACGGGTGTTTGGAACTTGGCGGCGCAACGGGGTGTTAAGTGACATGTAACAACGGAAACTCCAGGAGCCGGAAAAGAGGCTAAACGAGAAAAGACAAAAGCAAATATCAGTAAAGAATTCTAATCAAAGAACAACACGCACGCGGCCACAAGCAACGCCTCGAATCGGAAACAGTGCAACTTAAGCTCAATCGCGAGGAAGAAAAGTAGTGAGGTGTTGCTAGGCGGGGCGCACAAGCTTTAGGTGCGACTTTGCCGCGCCCCAGAAGTGGCTTATACTACGCCACGTCTACCGGTTCCACCAATATATGAACTGATCCTATACCATCGAGGATTTAGCACCATAGCTTATTGTTAGTCTATAATGTAATACTGGTTTCGCTCGCCATTTGCTCTCGCCACTTTTATTTCGCCACGACCCGAAACCGACCACGGCCTAGACAGGTAGGTACTCCGCCCTGCCTGCAGGTCTTTGGTTTATGCCATTGATTGCCTCTCAAATCGGGGTGAAAATGGAATCCCGCAACAAAAGAGGCATTTCCCGAGGTAGGGATCACCGTTTTCCTGAGTCGGTTCAACCGCCATAAAAATGTCCCAGCGCTACTTCAACAAATGCTCACGATAGCAAGAAGCGAGCTAGCCTGCATCCACCCGGGGTGGAAAGGTCCAGACAACGTAGCGTTTGTCTTGATTAATCGGGACGGAACCGCGTATCACAGGAAAGTAAGCTGCATATCTAGAGCTGAACTAGAATCGGGCGGCTACACAACTTTGGCCTGAAAGCATTTACTTTTTATTCTTCGATAACTCTCCGGCCGCACGCATCATTTCCCGATACGGTGAGGGGGACAGTTAGGCACGTGAAGATATATGTGCCTTAGGGATATGCTGAGGCTAACAAATACAAACGTAGCTGTGGGTAGGATCTTTTGTTGTGACCACATCGAATATTATCATCATAGGTTAGTCAACTTGAAAACAATTGCTTAGCTCTTGCCTCCTGCGGACGATCTCAGGTAAATTATCGAGTCGTAGCTTGCTTCGAGGGGTGCTGTGCAACTTGCCTTTATGTTAAGTATGGACTAATTCTTGGCTGCCCATTGCGCGATATAATGATTTAGATGCCAGCATGGACTCGCAATCCTGACTGGTGCTTTTAGTCGTGGGACATCTTTTTTAGGCAGATCAAAAATTGCAACTTGCAAATAAACATGCACCTGTTTCTTGGGTCAACTCCGAGAGGATGGATGTATGTGACAGTCGAATTAAGCGCAAATCGCAATGCAAAAAAGAATCTGGAGTGAATTCCTCGCGTAGTGTAACACGTCTGGCATTCTCAAATAATAAAACTACGGGCACCCCATGCACTAGATCAAGAAACCAAAAACCATCATCCACGCATAAGCTGTAAGCGTAGTCCAATTTCGAGCCCAAATACATATGGGCCTTGCTTTTTGTTGCACCATCTTGTTCTGGTCACAGATAATCTTTCCAACCAATTGCAAGAAAGTGCCCGTCCCTCTACATTGTGCGGGAATAGAAGGTGCTTCTTAATAGTATACAGATTGGATGACTATTCCAATTTGCCTGCCTACGTATATTCACTTCGTTTTTTGCTCTCTTTCCCTCGCATTTCCGCTTCCACTCGAATTTCGGTTCTCCTACTCATGTCTGCGCGCTGCTCCACAGATGCGCTTGTACACACAACAGTAAACAAACACCACCATGTTACGCCGATCACAAGAGCCACTGCCCGCGAGCTCCACTACCGCCCAACTCAGTCGTTATTTGCAAGAAACTCGGATTTCTGATCCTAGCGAGACTCTTCCGCGCGAAAAGCAGCCGTCAATGCAGCTGCCCCTTCCAGAGAAACTGGTCGAAGGTGGGTACGAGGAATTCGGCTCTACACCCCAACTTGATCTCAAAGTTACCGAAGAAAACCAATACCAAAACATGCTCCGATATATGCCCAACTCTGACTTTCATGGAAACAATAGCACTGCTGGGCTATCAGTGCCAAACACCTTCAAGCATAAGTCACATCCCAATGCCCGTACAAAGAACCACATCAGCCGTCACGAATCGCTTCCAGAGCTGCTAGATCACATGGAGACAAAAAGTCTGGAAGTTTCTCAATCACGATGCAATGACTATCCTGAAGGGCTGCCCCAACTAAACGAGGCTAGAGGGCAACATCAGCAATACATGGAAGATAGTTCTACGCAGCGAAGTCAGACGGAGAAAGACAACATGGCTCTTCCGAAACCGACAAATGACCCACATGATATCACTGGACATACCACTCCCTCGTGGATGCCGCCTGACTTGAATCAAAAGTGGGAATATTCACACACACTGCCACACCGCGCATCGCCTTCTAACGCCCCTGGTCTCAACCCAACGCTTGATTTTCTCAATGGGGAGTCCAACACTTTTGTCCACAATCCTCCCACTGGCCTGAAAATTGCTACACCTGCGTGGAAACGTGCTTCTGACCAATTTAACGCAAAGGTTCCGTATGATGGTTCGCCATTGCACGGGCTCTTTCTAGACGATTCCAAACATGCAGACGCTGCGCCTCACTCTCACTTGAAGGCTACTAGTTCGGCGGCACCACTGACATCAACTTTTTCCACTCCAGTTGCATCCAGAGATGCTGATGTTCACTTGACGCAGGAACAAATTCATCAGCTCGAGGACATGCTCGAGAAAGCGAAAGACCAGCCCGACGATTATCAGATTAAAGGCTCTCCACTAAAACTCTTTGGTGGCGATTATGATACCTTCACGAAGGCAGTGCTCACAAAGTTTGTCGATAAAGTGCGGTCCAATACCGCCAGCGCCCACCGCGAATCCCTCCCAGTCTCGCACATGGAGCCACCCAAGTTGAAAATCAAAAACTTTACGCCCTCAACAGACTTCTCTAATCATGACTTCCTCAAAAACGCCCATAACTTGTTTGCTCAAATTCAAAAGAACGCCTACAAGTCTGGAAATTTGATAAATAAGCCCTCCACTGGCTCGATGAATTTTAACTCTTCTCTATCCAATGGCATGTCTAATGCCACCTCCACCCCTAAATTAGCTAAGAATACTGTCCACATGATCGATCCCGCGTCTTTTGACGAATACTCCTCCTTTCTGACTGACTTCGGCCAAGAAAGTAGCGAAGATAATCTTCGCCGGAATGACCCGTCAATCGCTGATACAAAAGATGATTACACTAGGGAAGACAAATCTTCACTTACAAAATCCTATGCTAACGCCACAGAGATTCAAAGTGCCCCCAAAAGCAACGAGAGTTCCTACACTTTTGATGAGTTTTCTGATCTAGATGATCTGGCTCTGTTTGCGGATCGAAATGGCAGCCCACTTCAATCTCCTAAGCTTCGGAGCTTGAAGAAGGGTTCGCAGCCATTCTCAAAGATATCTCCCTTCAATGAAGATAGGTCCGACCCTGGTAAGATTCTCGCTGAAAATGAACGAGAATTTCTTCCAAAAGAAAGCACGATATCGGACTTTGACCGCACGTTTGAGCCAGGAAAGCAGGGTTTCATTAAGTGGAAAACTGCATCTCAATTAAAACTTGCGAATCGAAATTTGAACATGACCAACTCTGAAAGAAAACCATCAAATAAAGAGTATTTAATGAGAGGTGTGGTAAAGCCCGGGAGCTTTCCCAGACAGTACGGCAATATGGTCTTCGATGTGAATGAGAAAAAGTGGGTCTCAAATGATAAGGAAAATGACTTTCCCGGTTCTTTGGATTCCATTGAGGATTTAGATACCGCTTCAGTGGAACATGACTCATTGGAACTAAAAAAAATCTCTGACCCCAGCATATTAAAACCGGTAGGTCGTCGAAACAAGAGAATGTACAAAAACTTGGAGGTTTCGTTTCAGGTGCCCGATGAACTGAATATATCTTTGGGCTCTAAAGATGTTCAAAATATAACCCATCTATCAGAATTGGGCAATCTTTCTTTTACTCAATCGAACAAAATGCTTGTTTCACTCATCACTGGATCAATGGATGAAAATGAATGGGACAAGATTACGGAAATAGACCTATCCGGAAGAAGTTTGGAGCGGGTCGAAAGATTAGAAAGGTATTTACCCTCAATCAAAGTAATCAATCTTTCCGATAATCATGTCAAATTTATAAGCGGCTTACCCTCAACTATTTTGGAGTTGAACGTTGCTCACAACGGCATTCTGAACATTACATCCTTCAGTAAATTCCATGATCTTCAAACGTTGAATGTGTCTTTCAACCACTTAACTAATTTGTCGGGAATATCTCGAAATGTTCACTTGACGAACCTCATATTGAGCGACAACAGCATTGAATCTTTATCTGGATTGGAAAATTTGAGCTGCCTAATTAACTTGGATATTTCCCTGAACAAAATCTCAGGCGACATTGACTTCTCTACATTTTCACTAACTAATTTGCAAAAGTTAATTCTCTCCGATAATCAAATTCGTTCGGTCAAAGGAATCGAGACATTGAATAATATGCGAGTCCTCAATTTGAATGAGAATCAATTAGAAAGCATATCGTGTCTAAGTAAGCACTCTTATTTGAAGAAACTCCTTCTCAAATTTAATAAATTAAAGGCCTTGAATGTGGACAATTTCCCTCTTTTGCGAGTGTTACGAATCGATGGAAACGAGTTTACGGAGATAACTGGCACTAGGAGATTGAAACATTTGCAGGAATTGTCTATCAAATGCCAATATGATCAATCTTTAACTGAGAAGAGTGTGCTCAATCTCGATGATGTTTTCAATTTGAGTTTGTCTGGTAATTCAATGGAGGGACTTCTAGGGGACAAATATCGGAGAAATATTGTGTTTCCCAATCTCAATGTGTTGAATCTTTCTGCCCTGGGCTTAGAAACTATACCCATATCTTTTAGCGAAATTTTTCCAAATGTGCGAGAATTGAATCTCAATTTCAATAAGTTGAATGACCTTCAAGGTTTATCGAAGCTTCAAAGACTCAAACGCTTAAATCTCTTGAGTAATAATGTTGGCAAGCTAGAAATGGTTTTGGCCAGCTTAAGCGGGAGCAGAAAAACTTTAAAAGTTCTTGATGTGCGTTTAAACCCCTTGAACTTTGACTTTTACCCTTATGTGTTCAATCCTCATGAATTGGAGTACGCGTTTCAGGCAGGGACAACTGGAGCGACCGCACACAGTCCAATTCCTCTAGAAGCCCTGGATGATATTGAAAATTTTTCTATTCACTACGACGCTTTAAGTAAAAGCCACAAAGAATGGGAAGATAGAGATGCAGAATTTTTTCAAAGTTTGAGAGTGGAAGGTAAGTTCAAATCATTAGACGAAAGACTTAACTATGAAACAATCATCATAGGATTCTTCCCTCGTTTGAAGGAGCTTGATGGAGGAAGTATATCAAGTGGAAAACGCGCGCATATGGAGAGCAGATTAAGCGATTCAACAAGCCCCGCGCTAAGATAAATTCCGCTTTATCCTAATTCGGCATCATGCGGGTGATACGCTATTCCGCGCGATCGAATGTTTATATATTGAACTCGTGCGCAAGGTAATGCTGAGCAAATACTGATAATGAGCTTGTCTACGCGAGTCAGTATACAGTGGTTACCGAGCAAAGTTGAGGAAACAACAAAAACGTACGTCTTTAGTTCTCCGAAAGGTCTTTCAATCGATGTAAGAATATTCGAAAAATGCTACCCCTACGTAAAACTGGGTAAGCATACTGAACCAATTGAGGAGGTTTTCGAGTTCGTAAGTATCGGAAGCGAATCTCCCATTAAAGGAACCAATAAAGTTGAGTTTCCCTCAGAACTCAATCTGCACATGATTGTACAAGCCATCAAGTCAGGAAAGAGGCTTGAGGACTGCAAAGGGCTGCATTCAGATATTGGTAATTTTTGGCCCATTGAAGGAAGTGAGGATCGAAAGGAAACAGGATGCATGGTCAACCCAGCTACCAATAAACTCACAGAGTATGTTGAAGTATGGCGGTCGTTGAACCCAGTAGAGTCGACCCCAAGCGATGAAATAAGGGAACATCATTGGACCGGCAAAAATAAAAAGGAATTGAAAACACGCGTGTACGACGCAAGAGGAGAAAGTTATAGAGGAAGGTTGATAATGCTTAACAATTGGGTTCAGGCGGTTCTTTATGTCTGCGAGAAGGGACAGCATCAATTGAGTGTGGCAAGAGCCTACGCGGACAAATTGTCGGGGAAGTGGGAATTTCTCATTGACTATGGAAATTATAGCTTCCTTGAATTGTTCAAATATTCATTCGAAGAAGATTTCGAATGCAGCGATATTTTTTGGTATAGAATAGAATAGGTAATTTAAAAGAGCCGTGAGGATAGATATGTAATCAGCGCGCATATTGCCTCATTGGGCAGTCTACCTGAGTGCGGATACCCTTGGACATTTTTTAAAATTATACTGGTGTCAGCGCAAACTTCAACAAATCATGTCGGGTGAAAGTTGGTATGTACGACAAGTGTGTGCTATTTTGAGGATTTATACTAAAACTTCAGGTTGTTTATCTTTGCCGTTATCGTGAATGCCTGCAATTTATTCTCGCAGGTATTTTTCACCATTATGTACTCTGATTTGGAAAGTGATTACATCAACCCAATCGAATTATGTCACAAATTGAACCCATGGTTCATCCCTGAATCTGCTTTGCACGGCTTCATGACTGTCCTTTTCTTGCTTAACGGTTACTGGTTCGTTTTTTTGTTGAACCTTCCAATTTTGGCTTTCAATGTCAACAAGGTTATTAAGAAGAACCACTTGTTGGACGCAACCGAAATTTTCAGAACTTTATCTAAACACAAGAAGGAGAGCTTTATCAAGTTGGGCTTCCACTTATTGATGTTTTTCTTCTACTTATACAGAATGATCATGGCCTTGGTTGGCGATGAGTAAACATCTCTATCAGATGATCATTTGTTGCGGTTTTCGAGTATATTTCATACATTAATTATTCATAGAGCAACAAATTAGAGAATTTCAGAATGCGGAAACGAAATGTATGTCATACGTTTGATTGATTATGAGCATCTATTTATCATAAACGATTCGCTAACTGCGCCAAAGCCGTGTTCACTCTCTGTAATTGCTTCTGTAATCCCTGCTTGGTGTGACAGATTCGATACGCATCGTCAAGATCCATCATGATCTTTTCGCTGAGATTGGATTGATCACCTTGTGGCTTGGTGACTGCGGCGTTGAGTTCATTGAACGACAGCACCATAGACAAAAACTCTTCGTGTTTGAGTCTGCTATCGGTGTATTCTTTCCGTGCTTTGTTAAGATCACTTCCAACAATTGCGTGCTTTTGTTTAAGCTCCAAAATGTTTCTTCTCATCTGGTTTTTGCGGCGTTGCACCTCGGCAATGTCGTTGGAGATATCCCGCACACTGGCATGCAAATCCATCAAATGTTCAACGTGATAGAGCAAATGAGCCTTAAACTCGTCAAGAACCGCGTGCTCGTTGATGATTTCATTCTTGGCCCCTCTTGGGTTGTGTTCGCGCACAAACTGACGTAGGACATCAAGAGTGTTGAGATTAAATCGTTTGTCTCTGGAGCTGAATGTATGTAGTCTTTCAGCATCTATTGTCAAGGGCTTTTGTTTCCCGTTCCCCCGCTTACTCAACAGCATAACCTCGCTCGATGCGGTTCCCAACCCATCAAATGGAGAATATCCCGCTGCCTTTAATGGCCTTGGTCCTAAAATATTTAGCATGGGTTCTTGGGCCTGATGCTTGCGAAGGTTTGGATTCTCTACTATTCTCCTGGACCGTCTTGTTACTATAGTCGCTTTTTTCTCCGACTCAGACTTGCGGGGCCTGCCCCTCTTTCTCTTGACGGGTGGCTCCTCTGTCTGTGCCACCTCTTCGTTGACTTCTTTTTTGGGAGAATCAACTTTATCTATTTCATCAACGAAATTTCTTTCTGGGGTGTCCTGAACAAGAAAATTTGTATCATGCCCAAACAGTGCAGGCGATTGATCTGCAGCCTTTTCATCTTCTTCGTTATCGGAACTGAACGTCAGAATGCGACGACTTTCCCTCTCCCTGGAATAATTTTGGAGGGCCTTCAGCTTTTCCGTAGCTTCGACTTCACCCTGCGAACGGAGACGTGGAAGGTTAATCACATCGGGATTGATCAAAGCGCTATCAAGGCTACTTACCTGTTTGTCCCTGTGATTCCCCAGTGGTGAAGTGATGTTAAACTCTTCCACCTTAATTGATCCCGCACTAACATGTTAGTAATTGCCTTCTTTAGAATGAACAGTCTAACGTACCCTGACCCCCTTATTCGTGCCTGCCTCCTCTGCTCTTTGTCTTCCCCTGGCATGTATTTGTGATCTGTTTACCAGATATTTTAAGCCGCGCGGTGCAGGCTAAATTCTATGCGTGATGTAAGAAAGTACAACGCTTTGAGAAAGCACACACAAAGTGCTGGGAATTCAATCAAAGGCCGCATAGTCACTTTCGCTAAATGCCCACGAATTCCACTCAAATCACAGATGTGCTACTTCATTCGCATTTATATTAAATCAAGCTCACTAGCGCTCATTCCCACGCAGCAAGGCCTTCAGAGGACGGAGACTCCTACTACAGAAATGTTCATAGCAATATTATATTATATTAAGGCTATACGGTCAGCAAAGCTGTCCGCTTATTGTTGAGAGAAGTGCTCCAACAAGATGTTTCTCTCCTCAGAGTCAGCACCCCAGTTCTTAACAACGACACAAGAAGCACCAACAACCTTTCTGGCGTTACCCTCTCTGTCCAATTGGCACAAACCGGCCCACTCACCCAACAACTTGGCGTCGGAAACCTTGATCAATGGGATCTTCTCATCACCCTCGTTACACAAAGCCTCAACCAACTTGACAATAGACTCCTCGGTAACAGAGTCACACAAGACGGCCAATTGAGCCTCCTTTCTGGACAAAGCCTTAGAAGCCTCTCTCAAGCCTCTGGCCAAACCATCGTGGACCAAAGAGGTTCTCAAGACAACCTTCAAAGCATCCTCGATAGTGATGGAAGCATCTTGTTGCTCAACGGCAACTTCCTCGACAATTTGTTGTTCTTCGACGTCAGACATTATTAATATGGACTTCTTCGACAGGTATCTGCTCAGTGGGGAAAAGAAACTATTATAGCGTTCGCGAGGTAGAATTTTTTCACCGTGGCACGGGCAGCGCTCGCACTGCATGCCGGATGCGCGATATTTGGGGCACGAACCCTAAGTGTCACGTGCGGTAAATTTTATAGTATTCATATTCATCAATTTTCTCGCTCCAGGGTTTATAACATCCTTAAATCTTCCAAATCATCCAATCCTTCTATGTTGGCCGCAGTTGCATGTGAAGCGCTTAACTTTAGATGTCGCTTTTGAAGCCATAGCCTTAAACGAAGAACTGTGATTCTTTCCGTCTGTGAATGAGCCTGCAGGAATACCAGGTACTGTAGGCTCGGCACGGGACATGGCAACAACAGCAGCCTTCCCGCAACATAAGCAAAGGGATTGTGTCATTATCGTTGGGCGGTGCGATTTTGGAACGCTTTTTTTTTAAGGCGAGCTCACTTATCTCTATTATAACGTGCTCGCGCATTTAGTGAAATGAGCTTCTCCACCATTTTAACCGTGAAATTACAATTAGGCTTTTTTTTATATCGTAAGCTATAAGCGGTTTAAAGGAATTGAAAGGCACATGGCTATGTTTCATTTTTTGCGCGGTTTTGATTACAAAGTTGAAAAGGCTACTAAGTCAATCTTCTCGACTATAGTTCCATTTCGTTGGCTCCAAAAGGTTCATGGTGCGAAGAGTCGTAGTCAGAGTCCTCGATAGCCAGCTCACTGTCTATCGCGGCTTGGGTATCTGTAACGGGCCGAGAATAATCGTCGTCGTCGTCTTCGAAGTCCACGTCAAAGAAGTCTTCGGCACTGCCGGTGATTCGTTCATAGAGGGCTTTGACCTCCCCGATAACACCATCATAACTGATCTCTGACGATGGCATATTCAGGAAGATAACATCGTCCGAGTCCTTGACTGGCATGTTACTGATGTTGGCGGAAGAAGGTATTTTCAAGACGTTGGAAAGATCTGGGTTCACATAGGTGGATTGGACAAAACCAAATTTGCACACAATGTCCAACTTCTCCTTGGGCATGAACCCATGCATAGACTCGCCCAACTTGAAAGAGTTCACCAAGATAGGGGTTCCCTGATTGCTCATTACAAAATCCTTCTCATTTAGTACATCATCAAGGTTTGTAGATGTTTCTCTCAAAAGCGCATTTTCCATTTTCTCCAACGCACATTCCAAGTCTTCTTTTGCCTTCCCCGTGTTCTGATCACAACTCTGGGCATACCAGATGGCCTGATCGTGAGGGCACACTTCTGAACCGCCATTTTGGATCACCACCTGAACACTATATTCATTATTCGAAGGCAAAGAATTGGGTGGGAAAACAACGACAGCAGATGACTCTCCGTCGGCCATCCACTCCTTGCAATCGCGGCGCACGATGCTGATAAGACGGGTGACGTTGAACTTTTGCAAATTTTGTTCTAGTTCAGCATAGTTGGTAGCCAAGAATTTGGGCATTTGCGTTGGAGAGACAACGATTTTCTCGTTGATCTTGACTGCGGACCCATCATTGAACTTGGCTATCTTTGTCTCGGGGTCGTAATCTGCAAGTTTTGTATCTAGTTTATACGTGGCCCCGGCAACTGCTGCACTCCGGCAGAAGCCTTGGGATATTTCACCTGGGCCACCAAACTTCAGCACCATGACCGGAAAGCTTCCATACACATCGAAAGAAATGAGGAAACGCTTGATTCTGGCAATTGCCTCAGGAGTTCTGGTGTTTTTCTTGTTGACAAGTCCAATTGAATAGATAAGCTCGTCCACCTGTGGCAGCTTCAAGTTGAATTGGGTTTCCAAGAAATCTTCGATCTGCGTTTTCGAGTTGTCTAGCAACAATTGTTTCTTAGCAGGATCATTATTGTCCTGCAAAACGAACTTCAAAAATTTCATTAAGGACCTCTTGGTAGCCAAGGTTAAGGACTTGTCTGTGAATATCTCCTCTTTGGTCGTGTTGGAGATCTTGCTCTTGAAGTTATCGTTTTCGAACACATGAAAGTTAGACAAACTCTGGAACTCGAGATATTTATAAACTCTGGACTTTATCAAAAGAGCCAAAAAGTCCAGCTGCGCAAACATGATACGAGGCGACAAGTCGATGCCATAATCTCTGCTCCGGAACAGATTATTGTGTTTTCCCCCGGCAATGTAAACACGAGCGTCCAGGAAGTGATTCACGCGACCGTGGTTCACCTCCAAACACCATTTTTTTACCTGATCAATTGTGAGAGTTGAAGACAGATCACCGTAGTAGTTGTTTCTGTCCACGTGGAGCACTTCGACTCCTTGCCACGCCAAAGCGCTTGCCAAGATAGATTCGGCAAGACCCGTTCCTAAAATTAAGATGTCACAGTGATCGAGGCCTAATGTGTGAGAATTTGGTTTCTCTAATCCTGTTAAGTGGGGAATCACTGGCGGAGTATAGGTGACACTGGGTCTTCTTTCAGCCATGGACTCCCGGCGTTGGGTTCGGTTGAATCCGGGCATGCCGTTTGAATATCTTTAATTGGATTCCGTTCCTTCTTGACCTGGTTTGTGGCTTATCTGTGATAGAAACAAATTGACCGGTACAGATGGGGTTCAAAGAAGAGGGGAAAGGTTCGGATATATTTATGTTTTAGTGAATTGTGGAGGTGGTTCCTCGAGAACGCGCGGGTACTGCATGACAACTCGAGCAAGAAAAAATTTGACGCAAAATGGCGCATGGTAAGTTAAAGTGCGATAACGGGTATGCGGGCTGCAGCGTAAAAAACCGACCTTAAATCCACATGTTTGCTTGATTTGATACAAAGAGTACCTACCACAATACAAGTGAGATTAAAACAGGTTTGAGGAACTCGCGAGTGGAAGAATGACCAATAATGTGGAATCTAGATTTTTTTACGCTGAGACAGCGGTCGCACCAGTCGGTGCTCTTAATCCCAGGGCCAGTCTTTCGCTTTAGCTCACTCCTCAGCTTGTTCACGGCCTGTTGGTACTGGTTTAAATTCTACTGTGTTATTTTAGGTCGATATGGTAAAAAGGCTAAGGACTTGTGACTTGAGTATTTGGCTAGCACAGCTTATATTAACCACGAGCGATATTCTGATTTCCGTTCTGAAGTAAAAAGCTTCGAAGATTTAAGATGAATCGAGTGCGTTATTAACTCGAGGATTGATTCAATGCGAACAGTTCCTTGCTCCCTTGATCTAGGGCCTCGTCTGGTGCAATTCCGCGTAGTTCGAATGTTGCCAAGCATGGTTTCGTGCTGTATGCACATCAACGGTACGAACGCGGCGTATCAAAGTGATCTTGTGCCCTATCAATTGCCTGTCCTTGAAAAAACATGGCGCAACCTGGCTCCTTACTTTTAGCATGGCAAGTGAAAGACAAGCATTGTCTTGTCATTGGCGGAGGAGAAGTCGGTTATAGCCGAGTCGAGCACATGCTTCGAGCGAATGCCAAAGTAACGGTGGTGTCTGGAGGAAAAGTGCATCCCGAATTGGCCAAGCTCAACGAGGAGGGCAAACTTTGGAAGCTTTTGGAGCGTGATTTTGTCTCCCTGGATTTGACTATGTACGAGAAACCGGACATCCCTCAAGTTGCTTATGAAGATGTCGACGAATCGCATTACGAGCTGATCAACGACATGGTGACCAACCAGCACTTTGCTTGTGTATGCTGCTGCATTGACGACCCCATTCAATCAAGTAAAGTATACTATATGTGCAAATGGCTTCGTATACCCGTTAACATCGCTGATAAGCCTCCTATGTGTGATTTCTACTTTGGGTCCATGTTCAACCAAGAGGCACTTCAAATTATGATAAGTACAAACGGAAAGTCACCTAGATTGCTGAAAATGATCAAGGACGACATTGCGAGACAATTCGCAGGTCTCAATTTGAATGATGCCGTGGACAACTTAGGACGCGTTAGGGCAAAGTTACGGGAAAAATTACCTGAAGACGATTTGACTACCATTGACGCAAGAATGAAGTGGATAAAGGAATTGACAGATTTCTTTACATTGAGACAATGGACCCAACTTGAATTGTCAGACAAGAATGTTGAGGAAATCGTTAAAGTGTACCCCGACTTTCCTCCCAAAGACTACGATGCATTTCAGGCATTCCTTTCCTCCAAGTAGAAATAAAGGTACGTATTCATCTAGTATTTGATATCTTCGTGAACGAAAACTTTGGAGCCGCCCGCTCCAACGTACTCAGAGGCAATGTGTCCATTACCTTTCAAGTGGTACTGGTAGCTCATCAATCCCTCTAAGCCCACGGGGCCTCTGGCGTGAATTTTGTTGGTGCTAATACCGACTTCCGTACCAAAACCATATCTGAAACCGTCAGCAAATCGGGTAGAGCAGTTCCAGTACACGCCGGCCGAATCAATGCCCTTCAAAAAAGTTTCGGCCGCGGGCTTATCTTCAGTCACAATACAATCAGTGTGCTTCGAAGAATGTTCGTTTATGTGCTCGATAGCTTCACTGATGTTTGAGACCGACTTAACAGCAATATCAAAGGATAAGAATTCTGTGTCGAAAGAATTCTTGTCAGCAGGCACAACAAATTTAGGGTTCACGTCTTGAGATAATTTGCTCAAAATTTCTTGAGTCGCATGGAGTGTCACTTCCAGCTCAGTAAGGCTGGACAAAAGCTTGTTTAATTTGGGACCCTGGCTAACGATGTCCTCGTGAATCAACAATTGTTCTACTGCATTGCACCCGGCTGGATAATTGGTCTTTGAGTCTACCACAATCCGGCATGCCTTATCTAGATCAGCCGATTTGTCGATATATATCGAGCAGATTCCGTCGGCATGGCCCAAAACAGGGATTTTTGTGTTCTCCTTAATGTTCCGAACCAACGCATTGCTTCCTCTTGGAATCACCAAGTCAATATATTTATCTTGCGCCAACAAATCACCTACCTCCTCGCGGGATTGAATGAGCTGGATAGCAGATTTCGGAACCTCGGTTTTCTCATTGAGAGTGAAGTTGATCACTTCACTAATGGCCTTGAATGTTTGGAACGACTCCTTGCCACCCTTCAAGATTGCACAATTTCCTGACTTGATAGCAAGAGCAGATATGTTAGCAATAACTTCTGGACGACTTTCAAAGATAATTAGCAAAACTCCGAGGGGAGCGGTCACTCTGTACAAATTTAAACCTTCATCAAGCTTCTTGGCTAAAGTGGTCTTTCCAACAGGGTCATCTAAATCGGCAACATCGAGAATGCCCTGTAACATGGATTCGTACTTTCCATTCTTAGTCAAATCCAATCTCTTAATCAAGGCCGACGAAAAATTATTCTTTTCAGCCACCTCCATGTCAAGCATATTCGCAGCGATGATTTCCTCCTTGGAAGCATACAAAGCATCATGAATTTCTTTCAATGCTCTGGATCTGGCTTCATTATCAAGCGTTTTGAGTACTCCAAAGGCAAGGCTGGCGTCTTTTGCAATCTGTTCAGCCATATTGTGATAAGGAGTGTAAAGTAGTAGCCACCAAATTTCGCGCGTGAGTCACGACCTAGGTTTCACAGACATTGGCACGATAAGGAGCATTGAACTTGTTCGAAATTTTCTCTATATGAAGCTTCCATTTCTAATGACATGGTACTTGTGAATTTGCTTAACACCCTCCTACGATAGTATTTTTTTTACCTTCTGTTTTCATTTATTTCAAAGCGAGTTTTTTTGGCCAAATTTTGAAAACATGTCAAATTATTAGCGTTTGCATTCTAAGTAGAGTTGTATTCACACAAAACACAACATTCAACATACCACACAAAGGGGAAAAAATACCGATTAATTAAATTTGTTCATTTCTATGATCTGAAGAACAATGACTGCCGTTCAGAGAGTTCCTATTGCAGTGGTGGAATACCACTTCGCACACCTCTTTAATGATGCCTAGTATTGTAACTTCTCACTCATATAGGGAGATCAAGACATGACTTAGAAAAAGGAAATTTTTATGTGGAATTTTTTCTTTCAGAATCATAGTATCCTCAAATTCAAATATCGCCACGAGCCACTTAGTTAGCAGTTTCGATTGATCATCCAAAACACTATATACACACCGATACAAAAATACCAAGCACAGCCGGGTTTTTCACATTCTGACCCGCTGTAAAAGGTTTCTACATACCCGGCCGTCGGCGTTAGACTACAATGGCGTACAATCTGGAAGATCCTTTTGCGGATAAAAACAATTTAATTGACTTGGATCTAACTGAACCACAAACGAATGATCATCCAGGAGAACGATATCCAGTATATGAGAGTCCCTACACCTATCCAACTTCATCGTCTAGGGGAAACCACAACAATGCTAATCCCTTCTCGGATACTTTAGAGCTTTCGGATATTGAAGACGAATCATTTTATGCCAATGAGGCAAGTTATAATTTCGAGCAAGATGGCTCTACTCGTCAAGTTCCGCTCTTGCATACTTTAAACCAGCTGCAGCCACAGAAGAAGCCCGGTTTTTTCGAAAACTTCAAGGGAAACCGCAAAGAACATCTTTCAGGTGATTATGTTGGTATGCAAGATGAGTACTCTGACGGCATACATGACAATAATACTGGACTGTCGGATTTCGATATCCGTAGAATTTTCAAAAAAATAAAGGGCGTATTTGGAGGTAAGGAAAACCAGGATGCGACAGTCATTCTGGGTCCTCGTGAAATTTTCGTTCTAAATCATTCCAAAAATCTGTCTTTTGGTTTCTACGGCAACCATATCTCGACTACAAAGTTTAACTTTGCGACGTTTTTACCCAAATTTTTGTTCGAACAATTCAGTAAATACGCTAACTTGTTCTTTCTTTTTACCTCCATCATCCAACAAGTTCCTGATGTTACGCCCACTAACAGATATACAACTATTGGCACCTTGACTGTGGTCCTACTTGTCTCGGCAGTAAAAGAAATTATGGAAGATTTAAAACGTGCCAATGCTGATAGCGATCTTAACAATACTAAGGTGTTGGTCCTAGATTCTGATTCTGGATCTTTTCAATTGAAAAAATGGATTCAAGTGCAAGTGGGCGATATAGTTCGCGTTAATAACGAAGAACCATTCCCAGCGGACTTGCTTCTTTTGAGTTCTTCAGAACCCGAAGGTTTATGCTATATCGAAACTGCAAACTTGGACGGTGAAACCAATTTAAAAATCAAGCAGGCCAAGACAGAAACAGCATATCTCGTTGATCCGCACTCTCTAGTATCCGACTTATTAAATACGGAGATTGTATCTGAGCAACCCAACTCGTCTTTATATACTTACGAGGGAACCTTAAAGAATTTGGGATCAGCGGAGAAAATTCCCCTCTCCCCAGAGCAATTATTATTAAGAGGAGCGACGTTGCGTAATACCCAGTGGATTCATGGGATCGTGGTGTTTACCGGGCATGAAACCAAATTAATGAGAAATGCTACTGCTACTCCGATCAAAAGAACTGATGTGGAGAGAATCATAAACTTACAAATTATTGCTTTGTTTTCCATCTTGATTATTTTGTCGGTTGTATCATCAATTGGAAATGTAGCCCTGATACATTTCAAGAGAAAAAGTATGTCATACTTGTATTTGGAGGGTACAAACATGACCAAATTATTTTTCAAGGACATCCTTACTTACTGGATTTTGTTTTCTAATTTGGTCCCTATTTCTCTATTTGTTACCGTTGAAATCATTAAATACTACCAAGCGTACATGATTGGAAGTGACTTGGACATGTATTTTGCAGACTCTGATACTCCAACAGGAGTCAGAACATCTTCCTTGGTCGAAGAATTGGGTCAGATAGATTACATCTTTTCCGACAAAACTGGCACACTCACACGAAATGTCATGGAGTTCAAAGCGTGTACAATAGGCGGAAAGTGCTACACGGAAGAAATTCCAGAAGATGGCCAAGCTCAGATTGTTGATGGAATTGAATTGGGATTTTACAGTTTCAATGACTTGCAGTCTCATTTAAGGGACAATCTCCTGCAGCAATCTGCCATTATAAACGAGTTCTTTGTTTTGCTCAGTACATGCCATACTGTGATTCCCGAGGTAAACGAAACCACTGGAGCGATAAAGTACCAGGCAGCATCTCCTGATGAGGGCGCATTAGTTCAAGGTGCTGCGGACTTAGGCTACAGATTTACGATTCGTCGCCCGAAGAGTGTGACCATTCATTCTGATGCTCTGAATCTCGACTCTGAATACGAATTATTGAACATATGTGAATTCAATTCTACTAGAAAGAGAATGTCAGCTATCTTCAGGTGCCCCGATGGAATCATTCGTTTATTTTGCAAAGGTGCGGACACAGTCATCCTAGAGCGCTTGTCTGATGAAGAGCCTCAACCTTTCGTTAATGCAACTATCAGGCATTTGGAGGACTTTGCATCCGAAGGTTTGCGCACATTGTGTATTGCATCAAGAATTATTTCAGATGAAGAGTATAAAGTCTGGTCCGCCGAATATTATGAAGCATCTGTATCTCTAGAAAACAGAAGCGATAAGTTGGATGAAGTTGCGGAGCGGATTGAGAAAGATCTTTTTCTCTTGGGAGCGACTGCGATTGAGGATAAATTGCAGGATGGCGTTCCGGAAACTATTCACACTTTGCAGAACGCGGGAATCAAAATTTGGGTTCTAACCGGTGATCGCCAAGAAACTGCCATTAACATTGGTATGTCTTGTAAGCTATTGAGTGAAGACATGAACCTTCTTATCATTAACGAAGAAACTAAAGCTGACACGAGGTTGAACATAAGAGAGAAGTTGGAGGCTATAAGTGAGCATCAACACGACATGGAAGCATCCGTGTTAGATTCTTCGTTGGCATTGATCATTGATGGCCACTCTTTGGGATTTGCTCTTGAGGCAGATATGGAAGACTCGTTTTTGGCGCTTGCGACGCGCTGTAAAGCCGTCGTGTGCTGCCGTGTGTCTCCTTTGCAAAAGGCTTTGGTAGTAAAGATGGTCAAAAGGAAAAAGAAGAGATCTTTGCTTTTGGCTATTGGGGATGGTGCTAATGACGTCTCTATGATTCAAGCCGCTCATGTCGGTGTGGGTATCAATGGTATGGAAGGCATGCAAGCTGCCAGAAGTGCTGATGTTTCCATCGGACAGTTTAAATACCTCAAGAAGCTATTGCTAGTTCACGGGTCTTGGTCATACCAGAGAATCTCCAACGCCATCTTGTATTCCTTCTACAAGAACATCGCGTTATATATGACACAATTTTGGTTTGTGTTTGTGAATGGCTTTTCGGGTCAGTCCATCATTGAATCTTGGACATTGACATTTTATAATGTTCTTTTCACTGTATTCCCTCCGTTCATTATGGGTGTGTTTGACCAATTCGTGAGTGCCAGATTTTTAGATCGTTATCCGCAATTGTATCAACTTGGCCAACAAAGAAAGTTCTTCAATGTTTCAATTTTTTGGGGTTGGATTATCAATGGATTCTATCACTCTGCGATCGTGTTTGTTAGCGTTGTGATGATAGACAAATATGCTAATTACTTGCCTCACGGCGGGGTAGCAAATAATTGGGCTTGGGGAACTTTGGTTTTCACCATATGTACCTTGACAACTTTGGGCAAAGCTGCTCTTGTTGTGACATTGTGGACCAAATTCACGCTCTTGGCGATTCCTGGATCCTTCATTGTGTGGTTGGTGTGGTTGCCAATTTATGGTTACGTTGCTCCATTGATAAACGTATCGAAAGAGTACGAGGGAGTGGTAGCCCACACTTATCCAAGTTTGACCTTCTGGGCAACCGTATTTGGTGTCAGCATTCTTTGCTTGGTAAGGGATTTTGCGTGGAAATTCTTCAAGAGAAGTTACAACCCCGAGAGTTACCACTACGTCCAGGAAATCCAAAAGTACAACATCCAAGATTACCGGCCAAGAATGGAGCAATTTGAAAAGGCCATTCGTAAGGTGAGACAAGTGCAGAGAATTAAGAAGCAAAGAGGGTTTGCCTTTTCGCAAGTGGACGATCAGAACTTAGAGAAGATTGTCAGGTTGTATGATACAACAAAGAAGAGAGGTGCTTATGGTGAATTGACTGAAGGTTGAATCGGACAATTCTTCGAAAGATTATAGCTAGTACGAAAAACGTATATGTACATATATATAATGAACTTTGGTATCCTGCATTTACTCTCAGCATTTGAAAAAAAAGCGAAAACGATCTTTAGAACTGACTGTTTAATCAAAACTGAATGACCGAGGAGAAAGCACAAAAGCCCGCAGATGCCCCGGCAGAGGAGTCCAAAACTCTCTCAAACAAGGAGTTGAAAGAGTTGAAAAAGAAGGAGAAAGCCGCCAAGAGGGCCGCGCAGAAGGAAGCCGCAGGCATCACTCCAGAACAACAGGAACAAATTGCTCAGCAGAAGATCGAAAAGAAAAAGCAACAAGCGACCAACACCAACTTGAAAAAGCAATTGAGCCAAGCGGTAGTGAAATCGGACACCAAAAAAATTCCTGCGTTGTTCAGCCATTTGGAAACCAGAGAGCAGAGAAATGCTTCTTCGCCGACCGTCTCTCACATTGTTCACCCTGCAATTTTAACGTTGAGTTTGCATTTTTCCAGCCATAAAATTGTCGGATCAACAGCAAGATTGAGAGAGATGTTGAAAGTGTTTAAGTGTGTCATTTCGGATTACGAAACCCCAGAAAACACCACGTTGACGCGACACATGACTGGCCACTTGTCGCATCAAATTGAATACTTGAAGAGCTCTCGACCATTATCCACATCCATGGGAAATGCTATCCGGTGGTTGAAGCAAGAAATCTCCCACATATCCATTGACACCCCTGAGCAAGAGGCAAAGGAAATTTTGCGCGACCGTATCGACGAATTCATCAGGGACAAGATCGACTTGTCTGACCAACTCATCATTGAAAGCGCATCGCAACACATCAGCAACGGTAGCACTGTCTTGACCTTCGGCCACTCCGAAGTTTTGTTAGGATTGTTTCAACACGCTGTTTTAGAACAGGGCAAGAGCTTTAACTTGGTGATCGTCGACTCTCGCCCTTTGTTTGAGGGTAAAAAAATGTTGACAGGATTGGCCAGATCTACCATTCAGCCCACTGAAGAAGAGATTGAGGCGGCTCCAACACGCAGGTACGAGCCCCCGATTCCAATCACTAAAGACCGTTTGAAGGTTAACTATGTGATGGTCAACCTGTTATCATCTACCATCTTGGAAGACGTGGATTTTGCTTTCTTGGGTGCCCACGCTATGCTTTCCAACGGTCACATGTACTCTCGTGTGGGAAGTGCTATGGTGGCAATGATGTGTCACAAGAGAAATATCCCTGTGATTACGTGCTGTGAGTCTATCAAATTCTCTGACAGAGTTCAATTAGACTCGGTTACTACAAATGAATTGGCAGACCCAGAAGACTTGGTCAGCAACTCGATGTTGCCACCAGCCAAGAAGTCTTTGGCGTTGGAGCAGTTCATCAAGCAGCAAGAGGAGTCAGAAAAGTTGAACACACGCAAGCAAAACCAGGGCGAGAAGAAGGAAACAGTACCGCAAGAAGATTCTGTTGAACCTTTGAAAAACTGGAAGGAGATATCATCTTTAAATGTTTTGAATATCATGTACGATTTGACCCCACCTGAGTACATTGACAAAGTCATTACGGAACTCGGATCATTACCTCCTTCTTCTGTGCCAGTGATTTTGAGAGAGTATAAGAGTACATAGAAACAACGCAATGGGAATGGATAGATTAATCGACTGCATAATAACAGAGCTTGTAGATTTACCCCAGATGCGCGCTTCATAATCCGCCACCAGAACCGCCATCGCTTTCGACATTGCCAATTCAAAACTCTAGGCAAACGCAAGAATGTCATCAAAGGAACTAGAATTGATTGGCAAGGTGGAGCTCCGCATAGCATTGGCGGAGTCAGATGAGCAGTTGGAGAAAACCTTGGCGCTGTTTTTGGCACCTCTTTTACTCAAATTGGCCAGTTCTCATTCCGAGGTTCGTCAGGCAGTGTTCAAGATCATCCAGAACACGTTTCCTCGTGTGACCGCAGCTAGGAATCTTCAATTGCCTGTGGAAGCCTTGCTCAATCAAGTTCAAGCTCCTAATGTGCCGATTGGGGCCGATCTGTACCAAGTTCGGCTTTACTCGTTATTGTTTCTTTCCAAAGGTGTCGAGAGATCGGAGAGGGGCGTCAAAGCAAACTTGGTGCCTAAGGTAATCAAAAACATCAGCCAGTTTCCAACTGCAGTGGCTGCTAGACTCTTTACGCTTTTGTTAAAATTGTTAAATGACTGGGTGCCTGCTGATATAGACGACCATGATAAGATGCGAAAACTATATGGTTTTGATGACTACCCAGGGGATGAGGCATACTTAACTATGAACTTTGCTAAGTTTTTCATGCTTCAGCCGAACGGAACGGCCGGTCCAATGCCTATGCCTGGGTTGAGCGCGGATGATGTCGCGTTCTTCACCACAGAAGCGGGCGTGACATACAGCTCTCGCCAAGAAATTGAAAACAAAAAGTTCAAAATCCTAGACTTTCTCAAAGTTGGCTTTCTGGAAAGTCTGTTAACTATACCGTTACTCGTGGCTACAGCGGATTCGTCATCTGCAGTGAGTGAACGAGCGGAAACATGGTTCAAAAAGTTGACGGCCGATCTCGAAGATTTGAAACTAATTGAAAATCTATGTAAGCTATTCTTGGGGGATGGTAAGTCACCGCAGGTAAAGTCGAATTTACAAGAGAAAATACTTCTTCTTTTGTTGAAAAGCCCGGTCGCTCTATCTGAAACTAAGGTTGAGGAAATCTCAACCGTTGGCTTGATGTCTGACTATGCAAAGCTCAAGCAACTCTCTGTAACTTTTGTTAGAAATGTCACCAAGCAGGGAAAAGTTTCTTTGAGTTACAGTGCCAAAACGTCTCAACAATTAAAGGAAAACATTGTGGCCAATGGCTGGCCTCTTATGGATTCAACTCAAGCGGTGAATTATAGGACTGCTTTAGTACTGAGGCAACTTCAATATGAAGCCTTAGGTGATATTTTGCGTAACAGCCCCCAAATTTGGAATGACGATTTGGGGTACATCGAGTTTTTGTTCTCTTCTTTAGAAGACGAAACTGCAGAATTGAGACCCGTGATCCAAGAGTCTCTCTCACGTTTGACAGTTCATCTTCCTGGTTTATCTGAAAATGGCAAGATTTCGCTAAAAGCTCTCCTCAAGGAATATTTAATCAGAGCAGGCCTTTCACCCAACATAGCATCTTGCAAGTACATCGCTACCAAATTTGTGAATTGTGCATTTCCTTTTGACGATGCAGAAGCTCGCGTTTTGTGCATACTTGGAATGGTAAAGCAAAATAACTCGGAAACAATTGAAGAGGCTAGTAAGGGCTTGCACCCATTCTATTTTA
The DNA here is from genome assembly GCA_030581635.1 of Clavispora carvajalis. NCBI lineage: Eukaryota > Fungi > Ascomycota > Pichiomycetes > Serinales > Metschnikowiaceae > Clavispora > Clavispora carvajalis. Next base: position 46,098 of record JAKTTV010000003.1, on the reverse strand, counting down.
ATCTATTGTCTTCGGCCAACAAGCTCGAATTTCAATCATCGAAAGAATTTTGGGGAAATAAGAATTTAGTTACGTTTCCATCTTTTGAAGACATGGTGGCTACTATCAAAATTCTGTTCGAAAAGATTCCAGCTGACTCCCTCCTCTGGGGGCAATTTGGCGAAGCTGTCCAATTTGCACTTTATTTGCTAGTGATGCAATCAATAAAAGGAAGGTCAACGGTGATCGTTCCAGATGAAGATTGGCATTCGAGAGTTGAAAAAGCTCTTGAAACTGACAGAACTGTTCGTCAATTGGTAATCAACCAGATTGAAATTTTAGCGCAAAAAGACACCCCGATGACGGATAGTGAATTGTGTCATAGTTCGTTTCACATATACCTTGAAATGGTTTTCAATGGTGTGTTTCGCCTGCATTCGAAACAATCACAAACTATATCCGATTACAAGTACTTTGCAGCCCTTAAATTGTTATTATCATTGTCCCCCTCATCAGTCATTGAAGAAATCGCACAATTGGTTCCGAAATTATATACCCTTATTAGTGAGGGAGGCTATAGCAAATCTGAAACTTATGATTTATGTGAGGTTTTTGGTATCATTGCTTCACATCCAACGATAGCGGATGACTATTTAAGAGGATTGTTCAGCGGTTTCTCTGAGGAAATTGACAAATTGCAGTTCAAAGAGGCGAAAATATTGGCATATTCCTTTCTAATTTCGAGATTGGTTTTAAGGGATCGAACTAGTGTTCTAGGGGAAGCGTTGATGAGAAAATTTGTTCAGTTCTTGTCGTCTAGCATGATGGAGACGAAAAATTACTCCACTTCAGTTCATGCTGTATCACAGTTGGCAATATTTGGAGCTTTAGGTCCTAGATATCTTGCGTATGGAGAAGTTCGCGAAGACGTGCGGAAAATTTATGACAGAATCAAACCGAGAGCCAAATCTTGCAACGAATTATCTGTGGTCGCTTTGTCGAAGTTAGCACTTGCAATCCTGACTCTGTATGAGACAGACGATCAGTCCGAGCTCAACGATACCGAGCAGATCATTACTGAGACTCATGTTTCAAAACAAATTGATTTCACTTTCGCAAGCGGTGAGGCGTTAGTTATTTTAGCAGGGGGTTGGAAATCAAGCATCTTGCAACAAGCCCTCGACATCCAAGGTGCAGTAGTTAAATGGATACCTGAAGATACCGGAAGATTACCTATCGTGCTTCACTATATCCTTTACAGTTGTGAGCAAACGAAACCCTCCTTGAGGAAGGCAGCTTGCATATGGCTTCTATCGATTGTTCAATACTTAGGCCGCTCATCCCTTATCAAGGAGAAAAGTCAAGAAATACATTTAGCTTTCATGAGATTTTTAGTCGACAGAGATGATTTAATTCAGGAATCAGCCTCCAGAGGATTGAATATTATATATGACCTTGGAGATAGGGATTTGAAGGAGCTGATGGTCAAGAGCTTATTGCGAAACTTCACCGACTCGAAAGAATCAAACTCTTTGAAATCTGGAAGTGTGGGTCTTGATACTCAACTTTTTGAGCGAGATTATTTAAAAACGCACGATGGCTCAATTTCCACCTATAAGGATGTTTTAAACTTGGCTGCAGATGTTGGAGATCCAAGTTTAGTTTACAAGTTTATGTCGTTGGCGAAGTCCAATGCTTTGTGGTCCTCTAGAAAAGGAATGGCATTTGGTTTGGGGTCCATCTTGTCTAAGACGAGCTTGGACGATTTGTTCGCTAATAATGAAAGCTTGAGTTCCAAACTTATTCCACGTTTATATAGGTATCGATTCGATCCCAATGTGTCTGTCGCAAAATCCATGGGAGAGATTTGGAATGTCTTGGTTAAAGATTCTGCGAAAACGACTCGAGACAACTTTGAGAATATTCTCCGGGAAGTTTTGAAGAGTATGGGAAGTAAGGAATGGCGTGTCAGACAAGCGGGCGTGGCCGCGCTAAGTGATCTCTTACAGACTCAGCCGTTGGATCAGTATGACAAGCATTTGGAGGAAATTTGGAAGATGACTTTCAGATCCATGGACGATATAAAAGAAAGCGTGCGCAAGGAAGGTAGCAGCTTGGCCAAATCGCTCGCAAGAAATCTAATTAGATCTGCGGATGAAGCCACGGGTACCATGAAGACAGACAAAGCCACTAAAATAATGAATGATTTGATACCATTTCTCTTGGGTCATAAGGGTCTATTGAGTGACGCAGAAGACGTTAGGAACTTTGCTTTAGAGACAATTTTGAAACTTTGCAACCTGGGTGGAAAATCTGTGAAACAACATGTTCCTGGTCTCATTTCTACTTTCATAGAGCTCATGTCCTCTCTTGAGCCGGAAATCGTGAACTACCTTGTTTTGAATGCTGATAAATTCAATTTAGATAGCAATGAGGTTGATGCTAAAAGGATACAAAGCTTGGGGGTTTCACCAATAATGGACGCCATTGAAAAGGCTTTAAGGCTCGTCGATGCGGAGACGATGCCAATGGTAGTCCAGAGACTACAAGCAAGCATAAAAAAATCAATTGGATTGCCGTCAAAAGTTTGTGGAGCCAAAGTTGTGGTGATCCTCATTACCAAACATTATGCAGAAGTTAAGCCCCATGGAGACAAGTTATTGGCAATTTGCAGAAATCAATTGAAGGATCGCAATCAGACAGTATCCTCGTCATTTGCAGCAGCAGCGGGCTATTGTTGCAAAATTGCATCTACCCAAACAATAGTTGAGTATGCCCTGTACCTCAGAAGTCTTTATTTTGAAAGTGAGAGCGAGGAGCAGCGCATAATTGTTGCTATGGCATCAGAAAACGCGAGCAGGTATTCGGGCGCCGATAAGTTTGAAGCAGTAGCTGGAGAATTTTTGCCCTTGGCTTTTATCGGCATGCATGACCAAACAGAACAGGTTAAAAATTCTTTTGATAGGGAGTGGACGGAAAGTTCTAGCGGTAACAATGCAATAAAGCTTTACTTCGAAGAAATTTGTGAATTGTGCAAGGTCAACGGATTATCGTCGAACTATAACGTCAGAAGAGTGATTGCAAGGTCGCTCGATGAAATGTGGACAGCTATAGACGTTGACTCAGAGCGTCAGGCTCAATATTTCTTTGGTTTACTTTTATCTTTGGTGAAGGGAAAGTCTTGGGATGGAAAAAATTTGATTCTCAATACCTTGGTAGGGTTCTCCGCCAAGAAAGTCGGTTTTTTGAAATCTCACTCCGATATTATGGAGGAAACACTGAGAACAGTGCAGACAGAGGCGAAAAGAAGAAATCAAAGCTATCAGTTGAAGTCAATTTTGAGTTTGGGTAATTTTGTTCGGGAATTTCCAACTGAGGAAAGTGCTATAGACACTTACATTGAAATCATGGAAACAGTGTTGTCTGATGAGTATTTAGAAGGGGTGGATATCGAACAGGAGACTAATGGCGCAGAAAATGCGAATAAAGATGTGAGAATAGAAGAGTTCTACCTCAAGTACGTTGAGAACACTTTTACTGCGATTTCTGTGAAGAGTTTACATAATAGTTTACTTGAATTGGCATTTAAGTCAATGAAAAGTTTCTTGAAGAAAGAAATCACCACTTCGTGGAGAACATGCATGTCATTCAATGAATTTTTTACGACGCTCTTGAAAGATTTGCTTAGCCAAAATGTTGAACTTGATGACACACAGCTCGATCTAATCGCAAACGCGTTTTCCCTATTGACCAATTTCAGTGACCAGTATAGATTGGAAAAGGCTTTGATTTTATTTGCAAGGAACTCACGCTTGGCCTTGGATCTTTTCTCCAATCACCGTCTGCTCGGCAAAGTCGACTTCATCCTAGAGTATATTGATAAGCTAAAGCAGCGGAGCAACTCAACAGTGGCACAAAATGAGCTCGAGATTGCTTCTACATTTTAGGTGGTGAAGTTATCGACTATTATTGTGCATACTCAATAAACTCTAAAATATTTAATTCCCACCTCTCAATCTCAACACCAAGTGCAAGGTGGACTCTTTTTGAATGTTGTAGTCGGACAAGGTTCTGCCGTCCTCCAATTGCTTACCGGCAAAGATCAATCTTTGCTGGTCTGGAGGAATGCCCTCCTTGTCTTGAATCTTGGACTTGACATTGTCAATGGTGTCAGAAGACTCAACCTCCAAGGTGATGGTCTTACCAGTCAACGTCTTGACGAAGATTTGCATACCACCTCTCAATCTCAACACCAAGTGCAAGGTGGACTCTTTTTGAATGTTGTAGTCGGACAAGGTTCTGCCGTCCTCCAATTGCTTACCGGCAAAGATCAATCTTTGCTGGTCTGGAGGAATGCCCTCCTTGTCTTGAATCTTGGACTTGACATTGTCAATGGTGTCAGAGGACTCAACCTCCAAGGTAATGGTCTTACCGGTCAATGTTTTAACGAAAATTTGCATTTTGCTTTTAGATGAAAGTGCTACCAAACAACAGGCGATTATTTGCCCCTTTATATGCGCAAAAGGGACAAGTGCGGCTAGGTTCACGTGCCCGAGGCATATGGCGTCACGCATAAACTAAAAAGCAATTCGATTTTCCCTTTTGGGATAAACTAACACGCCGCAACCTTACCGCGGAGATAGTAAAAAGCAATTTCCAATCCTCGTAATATACGCGGGAATTGCATGAGAGCGCATTTTGTTCTACCTGGAGTAGAGCACAGCACGGCAAAACTTCAATGCTGAGTGAAGAGCGCTTCAGCAATCAATACGGCGAGAAAACCCGGGTGGCGAGGCCTAACTCCTATATGTGGGAGTGCACACGCACCGTTGGCCAGAAAGAATTGTTATCAGGCAGCGCCGTCCCTGCATATGGGAAGTCCAGTGATTCACGCATGTCTCAAATTTATTAGGCGGTGCTTGCAATAGGAGAAGTGACGTGGAGCGTAGAGCAGAGTTTGCGAGTTTCCACCGTGAAAGACATTGTGGCCGTTGAAGGTGTACTTGGGCCACGCGAACGGTGCAACCACTGCTTGGTGAAAATCCAAAGAGACCTTTACAAGAGGCGCTCAGAGTGTTGTGTGTGAGAAACGTGGGCGGCGTGTGGATGCTTGCCCGGATTCAATTCGTTTGCAGGTGGAAACAAATTGTTACAGTCAGTACAGTACGCGCCCTGGCGTTTGCCTCGCGGCCCATAAAAGTTTATAGCTACACGAGGTGTGCAAAAGGATTGTTGGAGAGAAGCATTGTGCCGTGCTTCCTTTTGAGGCGATCGCCCTGTAACGTGAGCTTTGGGCGCGCGCCCGACCCTTCCGGCGCCCGCGCTGAAGAGGAAGTGGGCGGCGGGCTTGTGCGCGGCCCTACCAAGCCCGGCGTGAGGCCCCGCCGGGGTTCCACCAAAGGGCGGCAGCTGGCCAAGTCCGCTCTATCCTCGCAGTACCGCACCACCAACAACACTTTCTGGTCGATGGCGGGGGCATACTGAGGCAAGAATGCGAGTTGCGCGAGGGGCTGAACCAAAGCGCGGTACTGGGCGCGGAGCCACTCCATGAATGCAGGCGCGCCGTACTGGCATAGGTAGAGTATCACTGCGAGGGACTTGAGGGCTGCGAGCTCGAGCCTCGGGGTGGTGCTGTGTACAGACACTGCCCGCTTCATGAGCGCAGGGTGCGGCTGCGCCCTAGCATAAGTCGAGGACAGTCGGCGCGGGCTGTTGCCGGTACCAATTACCTTGGCAAGTTTTTTTTGCAACACGTCTTCCATCACAGAAATAGCCCGCGAGTCGTGCGAGAGGGTCAGCAATTCGTGAAGGTCCTTGTTGTAGGGACCTAACGGCTCATCGTTAAGGGCTAGTCGTTAGTAAAGTGGCCATGAGTCGTCAGAGCTCCAGTGGTAACATACCATTGCGAATCTTATAGTCGGTGGACTTTTTGAACCGAAAAAGCACCATGAACCCGGACCATGGCGCATGAGGCGCTTTATGGCTTCGGATGAGCCGGGTGGCGGGTGCAGGACGCGGAGCCGTGGGTGCGACGGAGGTGATCTCCACACCCGTACCTCTGGGCCCCGGCCCCGGCGGCCCGTGGCCTCGTGCCACGCACGAGCACCCTTACTCTTTTCGTCCTACGCTCAAACGACTGGCGCCACGCCCCGAGTGAAAAAAACTGTGCGCGCACAATAAAAAATCGGTGCGCCCACAAAAAAAAAAGTATTGGCCTCAGTCCTTTCCTCCCACCTCACCGTGAGCAGCGTCACTCGAGTCTGCCTCAAAAATCTCCCTGCGTTTGCCACCCCTCGGTCCTACTTTCACCGTGGCTATCATTTTTTGGCGTGCTTGCTTTTCCGTCCTTCCCTTTCCTGAACTGCGTTCCGCCATGTATTAAACCCGAAAACTTCCCCCGGTATCATGTCCTCGAACCCTTCCGAGTCTTCTAGCAGCAGTCGCAAGTCATCCACCGGTCTGTCCGGCCCCTTGAGACCGACTGCTGTGTTCCGCTATGACCCAGACATCTGGGCCCAGTGCCACACCTATCTCCGGGAGAGAAACCATCACGGCTTGGCGCTTCTTGCCCGCCAGAAGGGCTTGCCGCCATTTCTCCGGTTCAAAATCTGGCCCATCTTGCTCCGCCACCACCCTTTTGTCATGAATCCATTCATTCAACCCGACACTGTGGAGAAAGACAAAGCCTCATCTGACGGCGAGGGTGACGACCCGGATACTGTACTTGCTCGCCGCATCCGCAAGGACTTGCGCCGCTACTTGCACCGCCTCACATTCTCTTCTGCAGAGGAGCCGCTCTCGCAGACAGAACTGCAGGTTTTCGACATTTTGGAGAAGGCGGTGCACAAGTTTGTCACCAAGTGGGGCCGCATCATCAAGTACGACCTGGCGCTCACATGGATGGCGCTAGGTGTAGCAGAGTGGTTTCCACCCGTACCCCACACTCCTTGGGTACTTTTGGGGCGTGATGTGACCTCCAGCACCCACACCTGCATTGGGTCCGTGTTTGAGGGCTACGAGTCCTTTATCGACTCGGTACCGAATTTGGAACAACAGTTATCCGAAATGGTTGCGGACTCCAACTGCATGAAATTCCACGAAGTGTACGAGCGCATGGTGTTGGTGCACTTGCACTCGCCGGAACTGGCCAACAAGCACGACAAGTACGACAAGCACGGATCTGTGCAAATCAATAAGTCCACACTTCCCATTAGAGGTGGTACAATCGAAGAGCGCGTGTCATTTTTCATCTACGTGTTCCAGCGGTTGCTCCCTGAGTTGTCACTGCATTTTGAAGAGGAACAAATTCTCAACAAGTTTGGCCTGCACGACGACGAGTGGCTCATTTGGTGGCTCAAGTACTCCGGCTCCCGTGTATGGTCGCGGCTCGATAGGGGCCGCATATGGGATCTCATGTTGGGGTGGCGTACTCCTAGAAAGCGTTCCGAGGCTAGCCAGCATTACTACGCTGACAAGTTGAATATCTCCAATGACTTGTTGTCCAAGTTGGGACCAGACAGCTTTTGGTCCACCGGATATGAAGATGACAAGACCTTGGTGAAGGAGGGCTCGTTTAAGGACTTAATCAATGACTTACACATTGACTCCTCCCCATCGCCGCGCAGCTCTCTGTCGTCGAGCACTTCGCTGCTGGATGTAAATTGCACATCACTGGACACTTCTGGCGAAACCTCCGAGCGCGACTCCAGCATCCCATTCTCTCGGATTGACCCGCACATTGAACTCGTTTTTGTGTCGCTCGCGCTATTGAAGGCAAAAGAGAACATGTTGATAGAGCTCGACCAGCACGAGATTCGCACCTACTTATCCCGGCTTCCTGCAAAGACCATAGGCGTCAGCGACAAGTACAAACAGTACCAGGAGCAGAAGGATAAGGAAAAGGGTGCGCCCCCGGTGGATTACGGCGGTTTCACACACGACTACATGGACCGAATACTCTACGAGGCTGGTGAGCTTTGGCGTAAGTGGTTGTGGCATGAGATGAGCGGTGACAGCTGACGTACATTGACGAAGACATACGAGATCGACGCGAGTGTAGAACATGTAGAGGAGAAAGCTAAGGTGCGGTTCTCAAGAGTGCTATGCTTTGGGTTGAAGTACAATGTAGTGTTGCATTTTGAAGCAGGAGGAGAAAAAAGGTACGGTGCGTATCTAATGAACTTTGCCTGCTAAGGAATGACCTGACACTTGTAACCAAACCAGGGTTCACGAAAATGATTCACAACAGTCATATCGAACCTATAAAAGAGTTGTCTGAGACCAAGCTATCAGAAATGTTACTCACAAACTTTATCAAGGGCTGTCCTTATCTCGATCGCCCAGTTCATTCCGCGCTCGGCGATGTTAGTGCGCACATGACCTATAACAAACTGAGCTTGGGGATTCATAAAAAACTGAGGTTTGAGATTCATGGTACACACGAAAGCCCTATGAGCCTTTATTCGTCATATAAGCCATCGGAAATCATACAAAGTCGATCTAGGGCCTGATGGATCGAACCGAGGCATCCGGGTCCACGATATCAGTGGGCCTCTACCGCAGAAAACTGTGCCTTGCATAGAGCTTGCTTCATTATCGCACTGCACATTTACGCCTACTCCGGACTTCTGCTTTCAGCTTAACCTTCCACCACCGAGCCCTTCATGTCTGTAACAAACACACAGTATGGCGGCCGCAATCTCGCCGCATACAACTTTGCTGGCTTTGCTGCAATTGCTTTCATGGTTTTTCTACTGGCCACGCAGCCATTTTTCCTTACAGACGTGCTTCATCTATCGTCTGAGCGGGTAGGGGCGACCGTTGGGATTCTAGGAGTGGTTGACGAGCTCACTGTGGTTGGTTGCAGTCCTCTCTTAGGTGCTCTTACTGATCAAATCAACACATGGGCCGCCAACTCGCGTTTCTTACCCTCAGGTACTCGGTTGATTGCGTTCGGCGGATTTGTGGTGTTGGGCCTCGCACTTGCGGGCTACAGCACGGCACATGCCGTCTTTCCGGGTCTCTGGTGCTGGCGTGTGATTTTTGCGGTTGGCGCTTCCGCGATTATGGGAAGTATCACTGTGATGCTCCACGAGGCGAACAATTCGGACTTTGGATGGAGCCGTGTGATGTGGCGGCTGGAATCCGAGCCACTTCTTCAAGAGGAGAACGGAAATGCCGCGGAAACCACAGAGGCCACGTCTCCAGCGAAATACAACCGCAAAAACGGCCGTCTTGCTGCCCTTTTAGGCGTCTCCACTGGTCTCGGCGCGGTATTCTCCGTTGCGTTCTTCCTCACCCTTCCGGTGCGCTTGGTGAGCCGACTCCCAAATCTCACACGCGCCGAAAGCTTTCGCATGGCCTATGTTATCATAGGAGCTGTTGCCGCCGTGGCTGGAGCGGTGGTATATTGTTTTGCCTACGACTCCGCGCACCAGCAAAACCGGATACGTGATGCGGTGCCACGTGCCCGTTACTGGAAGTTATTGCTCCAAGGGTTTGACGTGCTGCGCCGAAGCCGTGATGTTCAGTTGGCACACGTGGGAGGCTTCGTTGCACGCTCCACCGGTGTGGCCACCGCGGTGTTCATCCCGGTGATGGTGTACAAGTTCTACTCTGCCATTGGTGCGTGTGGTGACGTCCCGGATCTGGCTCTCAAGGCCGACTGCTACGACGGATACGTCTTCCTGGCCATTTTGACCGGCGTAGCGCAAACCGTGGCTTTGGTTTCCTCTCCGTTGTGGGGCGTGGTGGCCGATATTGGCCGGTGGGGAAGCCGCACCACTTTGGTGGCAGCGCTGGTGTGCGGAATGGCCGGGTGCTTTGGCTTATGCGTCTTGGGTGCGTCAGAGGATCCATACGACCCCCGAAGCATCAGCTGCTTCGTATTGGTGAGTCTTTTAGGCTTGTCGCAAGTGGGCACCATCATCTCCAGCATGTCGCTTTTGAGCGAGGTGGGCACTGCCAGAGAACTTATCGATGAAACCGCAGCTCACGGTGAAGTGACGGATGGACACCGGGTCATTGGCAGTATTAGCGGGATCTACAACCTTTGCGGTGGCGTGGGCATTTTGTTTATCACAGCGATAGGTGGGTGGTGGAGCGACTCGTGGGTGTTTGGACCTTTCCTCCTCCTAGGCACATTCAACGTGTTGTTGGTTGCAGTGGCAGCAAGAAATTTGAACCGGAGCTGAATATGGTTCTGCTCGGCACAAGTTGTAAGAGCGATGCGTAACCCGCATGAAAATACGAGCAGCGATACGGATGGGAATACAACTAGGCGGCGAACGCGCCAACGCAGATGTAGACCAGGTATTCGGCAGATCACCGGTACGAGGTAGTTTTTCTGGTGCCCGTATTGAGCAACAAAATTCGAATACAAAGCGGACCGGCGCAGTTTGAGGTCTCTTTTTAACTATTCCGGTGTTTGAAGCCGCCATAAATTCATCTACCAAGTCCACATGGATAGACTGCTGGGAGTACAGCAACAACAGTGGTACGGGGCTCTAGGTTACCTTCTGCAATACACCCAAACAATCTACTGCGTGAAATAAGCCATGTACGCTAACAACACAACCGGCAAAAGTCATCTTCTCTTATGGCATGATCAAAATGACTTGAGCTAGCTAATGATTGTTTCATTAAAAAGAACGTTCATTTCTTATTCCGAGCCTTCGCGCACCAGCGCCGCGTACTAGAGAAAATAGGTACCCTCCACATAAATACTACAAAAAAAAAAAAAAAAATAACATCGGAAAAATCGCTTGCATACTACGTTTTGGTGAGTTTTACCAAGCACATATACTTGATACTCCTGGTGAGCCTACCAGTCGTTAGCAACGCATTAACGGTGTCATGATCGAAGTGCTACTAACGTTAATACCTTCCATTTGCTGGTTGGTATTTAGGTGCTACCAACTTTTCCAGACCCTGACAGATCAGTTAGCTCGCCAGTTAAACGTGGAGATTCCTCACACACCAGTTGTCTGCATCGATCAGCTCGGCTCCAGCCATACGTATCTCCACTGGGACATTGACGCTTCCCCTGATGAAAATATCTTTTTTGTGCTTTTGGTGAACGGGAAAGATGCCGGCACCTTGGTCAACAATTCCGCTAAATTGAGCAACCTAGCACCCGACACCCTCTACATCATACAAGTTTTGGCAGTGAATGCCATCAATAATTTCCGTTCCCAATCTACAGCTGTGTTCATCCATACTTTACCCGAAAACACAGATGGCAACAAAATATCGTTGGAAATGGATCCCTTGTCGTCCTCAACCAAGGAGGTGGATATTCCATGCTCGGTTAAAGAAAGTGATGTCAGGGAGATTCCTTCCGAGCTCACACCCGGCGAGGTTGATAGTATAAGCAATGAGAAAACATTGGTTCGATATTTAATCTTCTACTTGAACGAACTCAAACGAGTGAGAAGGGAAACCCATCAGGCGTCTTTGCATCAACGCAAGGAAGAAGACGCGCTCAAGTCAACGATAGAGAACTACAAAAAAGAATTCAACGAAGGATTTGACTTTCGAGCGAAGAAAGATGTTGATTTGAAGGGATTGGAAAATCGCAAAAGCACACTTACGTTTCAAAAGCTAAAGCTTTCAAAACAATTGAAAAGTTTCGAGAGCATTCAAAACTTGCATATCACCAATTTGGCAGAGATGCAGAGCAAGGTGGCGAAATTAATAGAGAAACACCACCACATGATCAATACCAATAAAACCGAAAGCATCCGGTGCACTGAGCAAATCGGACAGTTGAGAAAAAACATTGCAGACACAAGAGAATCTATTTCTGCTATTGAGGAGGCTGTGAAGCGTCTGACAAGCGAGCGGAAAATACTCTCTACCACGGCCTCTTCCTTGGAACTCCTTGTCAAGCAATTTATATCTCCACCATCCCCGGCATCTCCGGACGGGCAGTCTTTCACTGGATCTAGTAATTTTGCTGAAATGATTTCTCGTGACGGTATATTGACCAATCTGGGGGCAGAGGTAATCAGCCAAATTTGCGAGCTCAAACCCGAATGGGAGGCCGAGATAAGAAGAGAATTAGACACTTTGGCGTCAATGGAAAACTCGTGGAAAACAGAGTTTAGAAACGCAATCCAGCGATTCTTAGCTTTTCATAATAGTCTCGAGCTCTTCCGGGGAAAGAAAGATCCCGGATATGAGCCAAAATGTCTTACAGAATATAGCGCGAGCGTGGAGTTTGGAGGTTTTGCGAACGCCCTTCCCAAGTTCGGGTCTAAGCGCAAAAACCAGTTTGTGGAAGAAGATTTATCTTTCAGTTCCCCATCGCCAGATGGAAGCATCGATAATGGCTACAATCACTTTGCACAGATTTACGAAAACCAGAATGTGAAAAGTACTGGAAGTTTTTTGCATTCAGGCTATGAGACCAATAAAAACATGCCACAGTTGCAGCCAGTCCTGTTGGGTACGCCGGTAAATCTGCTGTACGATCAATTTCCGCAATTGCCTACAATGGGCCATAGTCAGCTGAATGATTTCGCCACTTCCGATCAGAAGGATATTGGCGTCGGGGTGGCAAGTCTAACTAGTCAAGCCAACTATATGGGCACCGGCTACGCAGAGCAGTTCCAGGATGCGGGACGTTTGGCGCAACAAGAAGGGCTTTTAAACCAACAGTACTACCAGCCGAAATACCAGGCGGAGCACGCGTCAGACTTCCGGATGGAATATCAGCCAGAATACCATACCGAGCACCCAAATAATTATCAAACGGAATATCAGCAAGTGTACTCGCCCGATTACCGTCATGAATTTGCATCTGACTACCAAGAATACCCGAAGGAATATCAAGAGTATCCCGAGAGCTACCAGGAGTACCCTAGAGACTCGGAGTATCCAGACCCACAAATGACTCGTCTCGAAGTTCCCGGATCCATCCCACCTTCGTCAATGCAACAGTACGCCCAAAACATCCGTCAAAGCTTTCCCTGCGAAGACCCGGTGTTTCGCACCAGCTCACCTGAGGGGAATTTCTTGTATCCTTCGGTACAGAACACTCTTTGGCAAAACTCGAGCCAGGCCAGCTTCCGCGATATGCGGCCGTTTCTGGGAATCTCTCTACTGCCCTCGTCGCCTCACATGGATCTTGCCATGCCGGCACTGCAAACCAACACATTGCCCAACACAATGGGCAACACATTGCCTAGCACGTTGCCCAATGATAACGGCTTATTCTCCAGCCTTCTACTTACCACCAGCAATTCGCAGTTATCCAATAACATCTGGCTGGACCGGCCTATGGGAACTGCTGCGAGCCAGAAACACAACCGCAATGTTTCAGGCGGTAGCCTGTTGTGGCGGCAGGACATGAGAAATGACGTGTCGCCGTTGGGGTTGATGTCGGAGTTTTCGCCGTTTGCGCCTGAAAGAACTACTGATGGCGAAGCGGACAAGGTGGTGTAGGAATACGGTACTGCTGTTAGCTAGAGACTAGACAAACGATGACCATATAGCTACAGCTCCACAACCATATAGCTACACATCCACAACCATATAGCTACAGATCCACAACCATATAGCTACCCATCCACTCCCGTAAAAAAAACTTCATCGCAGTGTCTCAGAAGGAAATGACGCAAAACACGGCGAATTAGTCAGGCAACGATCGAGTCACAATGAGGCGAGTTCCATACAGCAGACAGCATCATGCACTATCGTTTGCGCCCTGCAGCGCCAACGGCTTTCTGCCAGAACACCAAACGCCGCGCGGAAGTATTCCCTGCTTCTGAGTCTGAGAGACCGCCGTGTTCTCGGGGGGATATGGGGTCCCAGCCGGATACTGGCCCGGCTCGTGCAATGAAATGAGGGGTCTCATGCGGAAGACCCGGTAATAGCCACGGAATGAGACTTGCACGGGAAAATTGAGAGCAGAGGGTCGCGGAACGGCTAGCAGCGGCCCAGAGGTACGGGTGTATCTTTGCCTTGCAACGGGCACGAAGCGAGTTTTCGGCAATGTCAGAGACAGAACCGGCTGACATTGGCCGGGTCAACTCGTTGGTGGCGAAAACGTTCCGCCAGAACCAAAAGGTGCCAGCGAAGCCCGTGTGAGCCATGTGACATGCGGCAATGTTGCGCGCGCGATGGAAATTGCCCCATGGGCTCGGGTGCATGATTAGTCACGATTAGCCATATATAACGGTGCAGCCCACAGCAGGCGAATGCCGTCATCCATAACCAGACCGAGCGACACTTGCGAGCTGAATAATTCCGTGTCTTTGCGCAATACAGCCCCAACACTTGCTACCGCACTCCACACCACTGCTGCAGCCTAAATTGCCCCAAAGCCCAAAATGACAGTTGAGCAGTATCCCACTCACAATGAGTTCCGATCAGACACTTTCACCGTCCCCACCGCGTCAATGAAAGATGCGGTGGTTCGGGGCCTCGTGTCCGGGTCGCTTCAAGTGGGTGACTCGGTGTACAAAGAAGACGTTGAGACGTTACGGCTCGAGCGCACCATGTGCGACCTCACCGGAAAAGAGGCGGCGCTTTTTTGTGTCTCGGGCACCATGTCGAACCAGATTGGATTGCGCGCCAATTTGGTGCAGCCGCCGTACTCGGTGCTCTGCGACTACCGCGCGCACGTTTTTTTGCATGAGGCGGGCGGCCTCGCGACCCTCTCGCAGGCAATGGTGCACCCGGTGGTTCCAGCCAACGGGCGGTATCTCACGGTGGAGGACATTGAGGAGAATTTCACGCCGGACGACGGCGACATCCACGCCGCACCCACGCGCGTGATCAGTTTGGAGAACACCTTGCACGGAATCGTGATGCCGGTGGAGGAGATTGCTCGCATTGGCGCGTTCGCGCGCGCCCATAACTTGCGGGTCCATTTGGACGGCGCGCGCCTTTTCAATGCCGCGGTGGCCTCCGGCACCGCGGTGCGCGATTTCTGCGCCCACTTTGATCTGGTGTCCATCTGCTTGTCGAAGCTGTTGGGCGCGCCCATCGGGTCGGTGCTCGTGGGGCTGCAGGCGCTTATCAACAAGGCGAACCACTTTAAGAAGCAGGCGGGCGGCGGAATCCGCCAGAACGGGCTCAATGCGCTCATGGCGTCGGTGGCGCTCGAGGAGAACATGGCCCAGATCGCCGTGGGCCACCGCTGGGCTCGTAGCGTGGGCGAGTTTTGCGCGCACCACGACATTGCATTGGAGGCTCCGGTCGACACCAACTTTGTGTTTGTGGACTTGAAGGCGAACCAAATGGACGACGCGTTGTTAGCGGCGTTGGGCGAGAAGCACGGTGTGAAGGTGATGGGCGGCCGACTTGCGTTCCACTTTCAGTTGAGTGCGCAGGCGGTGGACGGATTGAAGGCAGCGTTGTTGGAGTGCAAACAGGCGGCCCAGCGCAATCCATACACTGCGCGGCGCAGCAACAAGCAGATGTACAATGTCGAGGTGGTAAAAATGCTACAGGGTCATACATAATGGGTAATAGGTAACTAGCAAGTATTGCACCCATGTAGACGATTTGGGCGCGGAGCCCGGATACAGGTCCTACTGGTGAGATACCGCATACCGCGAGTGGAAATATGAGGCGATTGCGTCGGCTCAAAAATGTGGTGGTGGGGCTTAGTGCGCGAAAGAAGAGGGGAACCGCAAGCTTAGACTGGCTCGAGGCATGGAAAAATTTTAAGGCATGAAAGAGGAAGTTCCAGGGCGAAAGGACGCAGTTAATCGATGATGGGGTGCGCACGATGGTGTCCTACGCATGAGATGTTTCTCTAGCGATAGTGCTCGCCGCACTGCATCTCATGATCTGATGCCGCCTGATGGCGCAAAACCTATCGAGCCGAATTTGCTGGGTGATTCATCTTGTATTCTTGAAGAGAATGGGGGGAATGCTCTGCCTCGACGCAATTGGTGGTGAGTGCGAATCTGCACCAACTGTTTTTCTGGGTGCCAACTGAGGCGCTCCATACTAAGTGGCAGCATGTAAGGGGTTGGGTGACAGCGCATAAAATCGTGCCTTCGAGCCCGCTGAGTCAAATGGCCGAGAAGTATTCAAACACCCCAACAATGCTCATGCTTTGCTAACCTCCCATTGGTATCGTGACTTTGTCCTGTATCCCCGTCTGATGTCACGCGGACTTATAAATGGACTTATGCGTTTATACACTCATGAGCCAGTTCACAAGCACGTCAGGTTCATTCTTTCGAAGCCGTAAAAAAAGGAAAGGGAATTTGATATAGAGAAATTAATCGTTGTCTCGTCTGACAAGCCATGTGCTGTTTCATGAAAATATCGATAATGCGATGCTCGGCAACCTCCTTCGTCTAAGCGTATAGTATGCTGCATGCCAATACAGAACAAGATATGCACTTCACGCCACCTCGAGCCACTATTGCTTACTTCCTTTCCGAAAACAGTAATTGGATAATTCAGCCAAACTTTTGCAACTCTCAATCTCCATGGCTGCCGCCACGTCTTGATTTTAATAACCTTTAGCACCGCTTTCATCAAGTGGCAATTGCGGTCCGGGGCGGCCTTCCATAGTGCAGGTCACCAGTTACCGTATCGGACCTCGAGGTGATGATGCAACGTAGGCAACAGTAAACCTATCATCCCAAACGCGAGATCCAACCAGGGATTTAATCGAAGATCTACTCATCTGCCCACCTGTTCCTTCCGGATTTTGTTCGTGAGCCTCCCGCTTTTTGCATCGCCAAAGACACCGGGACGCAGATTTTGTACATCAAATTCGGAAAGCCGGAACCGGAGATCAAATCCGAAGGCTATCCGGAATCACGTGCCGTGCTATCGCGAACGCTCTTGGCATTAATGGCGATATGACGAAAGGGGCTGCCACCAGACGTTTGGCTCTTGGTCAGATGCTAGATACCAACCACCCGGATGATTCAGCCCTTTATGGAAAATTCCCTTTCGTTCCGGACTCTCTTCTGGGCGTATCGTCATTATTTCGTTTTCGCACCTCGAGGTTGCCTCCGGATTTTTTCCGCGCATATGTGCAGGTGCATGTGAGATGTGCGGCTGGCGACTTGCGGCTAGTGTTTCCATGGAACGTGAGACGAGGCGTAAGATGATATAAGTAGAGTGAAATCCCCGCGAATATGGGAATAATATTTGATCTCAGCATTCAATAATACTGGCTTCAACGGTATCCTCTATCAGAGCTTACCTTAACATCAGACCTGTTTGGACTTGTTACTGATCCCAATTAACGTCTCCACAAATATCTTTGAACCATGTCTCATCATTCGGATTCCGAGTCCTTGGGGTCCGTCGATTTCGCACCTCAGGAGTTCACCAAGGAAGAGAATGAATCCATTGTCTCTCGGATTAATTCCAGATATTCTGTCGGTTCAACCGCACATTCTGCGAACTTGACCAAAACGAGAACAGAGACTGCCCAGTCTTTATACAACTTGGGTGTGGGTGGTACCGCTCCTATGCCTGATATCACTGCACCCCCAGTGAAAAACCCCGTTTTTCCTGAAGAATACACTCTCGAGACAGAAACTGGTTTAGTCCCAGTCGTGACGTTAGCCTCCTTAGGTAGAGTCAAGACTGCATTGTCTTCCTTGGGAAAAGAGGATGATGTTGCTGAAAAATTAGATAAACTAGATCCCGAAACCGAGTTTGTTACTTTCCAACTCAATGATCCTGAAAACCCTCACAATTGGACCATGAGGCGCAAGTGGTGGTACTCATTCATTTACTCCTGGGCCGTTATTTCTGCCGCCTACGGTTCATCATCTTTGGCTGGTGGCCTTCCACTTATCAATGAGAAATATAACGTGTCTACTGAAGTCTCCACTTTAACTGTTTCTTTGATGGTCGTTGGATTTTTGGTAGGTCCCTTATTATGGGCTCCCTTGTCGGAACAAATCGGTAGACGTCCAGTCTACTTTATCAGTTACTTTTTGTACACGATATTCAACATTCCGGTTGCCTTATCTCCAAATATTGGAGGTGTGTTGGTATGCCGCTTCCTCCTCGGTGTTTTTGCATCCAGTGTTTTAACTAATGTTGGTGCCAGTTTGGTTGATATGCATAATGAAACCCGTGGTTTAGCTATTGCTTTTTTCTCTTTCTGTCCTTATACTGGTCCTGTTCTCGGTGGTATCGTCAATGGCTTTATCAGTGTGGACAGTGGCAGATATGATCTCATGGTTTGGATGAATATGGCATTTGGTGGTGTGATGTGGATTTTAATGGCAACCATCCCCGAAACTTACGCTCCTGTGATCTTGAAAAAGAGAGCTAAGCGTTTGAGAGCAGAAACAGGTAACGACAAGATCATGACTGAGCAGGAGGCAACCCCTTTGTCATTCATGGAATTAGTGAACAATAATTTAGTGAGACCTCTCAAGTTCATTGTGTCGGAGCCGGTTTTGGATCTTATCTGTGGTTTTGTCGCTCTCATTTACGCGTTGTTGTATGCGTTCTTTTTCGCTTACCCATACATTTTCCTGGAGCTTTACGGCTTCCGTGATGATAAAATTGGTTTGATGTATGTACCTATTCTAATTGGTGCCTTTTTTGCCGTTTTGACGACCCCAATTCTTGAAAAAAGGTACCAGCGTATGACGAAAAGAAGAGAACCCACCCCTGAAGACAGACTAGTCGGCGCATTGATTGGCTCACCTTTCCCTTGCATTGCCCTCTTCATTTTAGGTGCGACCAGTTATAAGCACATTATTTGGGTGGGACCTGCGCTGTCTGGTATCGCATTTGGATACGGTATGGTGTTGATTTACTACTCATTGAACAACTATATTATCGATACTTACGCCAAATATGCTGCTTCTGCGTTGGCCACCAAAGTGTTTTTGAGAAGTGCTGGTGGTGCTGCGTTTCCATTGTTCGTCACACAAATGTACGAGGGGTTGGGTCTTCAATGGGCCAGTTGGTTATTGGCTTTTGTTTCTTTAGCCATGATCCTTGTTCCATTCAGTTTTTACAAGTACGGTTCTGCATTGCGTGGTCGTCTTTGTAAAGAAGATTACACTGCACGCCATGATTGAGTCAGAAACGCTGGTAGAACTCACTGACAATGAATACAGAGAAAATGACTCTTGGTTCTGATTCCTACAATCTATTTCATTATTCAGTTTATTCAATCTGTTGGGTCAGGTATCTTGCTATACTTATTTAATTCATTTGCATTAATTTTAGACATCCTGTAAGTGGTGTACACCTTCAGTCTCAAACACTGTAGATACAGCGGCTGGTGAGTGCTTGACATGCTTTATCATGTCTGTAACCTTTTGTAAATCCACTTCAGTAAGTCTTTCCAAAAAGGACCCAATTTCAATATTTTCGTGATTTCCAAGAAGACCCGAGTAAGCTTCACGCTGGTAAAGCAAGCTATTGATTCTCTTCGAATTAGAGTAGGCATAGATGTTAACATCAACAGCAGAATGGCCATGAGTGGTCCAGCCAGTTCTGGAACGGATGGAAATCATATTGTTGAGGAAATACAAGACTTGTTCGGTGCTTTCAGCCAATTTGCATAAAGTTTCAATTTCCTTTTCGGTGTAATCCAGGATTCCCATGTCCTTTTCTACAATTGTCTTTGTCACATATTCGGAGAAAGAAGATTGATCATAGGAGTCAGCGGTTCTGGCCAGGACTAACTTGCGTGCCAAATACTCGCCCGAATGGGAGCTATCCAATAAGACTTGAGGGTACCACAAATAATCGGGATAAGCGGCGGAAACCTGTCTTGAAGTGACTAACCCACCAGTTTCATGATCAGAGGTAGAAATCGCCACAGTGTCAACATCAGACGCGTCAATAAACTTGGTAACCTCTTTCAAAGCTTCATCGTATGCCAAAACTTCTCTTACTTGCGCAGCGGGATCGTTGTGGTGGCCCGCGTGGTCAATTCGAGATCCTTCAATGAGCAAGAAGAATCCGTGCTCGGAGTCTTCTGTGGCCTTGCTCAATGCAGTCAATGCCGTCTTGACTTGTTCAGCTAACGAGGGATATTTCTTGGGATCCCTGTCAATGTCGTAGGGGATGTCAGTAGACGCCAAAAGTCCCAAAAGAGGTAATTGAACGTTTTCGCCACCCTCTAATGCATCGAATTCAGATCTCTCTCCAACATAAGTCCAGTTGTCTCTCTTTGCTTGCTCAATCAAATTCCGAGTGTCTGCTCTGCAACCTCCGGCGGAAGTAGGCAAAAAGTGGCATCTGCCACCACCCAAAATCAAGTCCACCTGGCGGCCCAACACGTATTCCCCAAGTTGAAACTCGGCGATCTGGTCTTCTTGACTACGGTCGTCAACATGGGCGCTGAAAGCGGCTGGAGTGGCATCAGTTATCCGTGTGGTTACCACAAGACCGGTGTGCCATCCCTGCAACTTCAACGCCTCCAAAATCGTGCCACAAGGCCTTTTTTCGGGGTCCACACCTATAGCACCATTGTAGGCCTTGATGCCACAGCTGAATGCAGTGGCACCTGCAGCAGAATCGGTAACCAAGCTGCTATTAGACCGTGTCCGGGAAGAACCGATAAAAAGCTTGTCGAGAGCCAAAATATCATCGATAGGCAAATTATCTCTGTGTTGCTTGAAAGAACGCGCAAGGGATAATGAGGCGGGACCCATTCCATCGGTGACCATGAAGATAACGTTTTGCTTCTTGGGAGTCAGATTCAGAGAGAAGTTGAAGCTGAAGTGGGACACAATGATGTACAAAAGCACCACGTAGAGCACAGTGGCATGACTCAAAAATGCCCACGGACGCTGAGGTCTCTTATTGTACACGGAAAACGGGTCGTTCTTCTCCATGGCAGGAAAGAAATTGATGGTGTGAGACGTGCGACCGTGATGCTAGAGAAGAATGGTTAGCGTACCCTCATAACCGCACCAGGACATCCATGTCTTTCGCCACAAGCTTTATACGGGGAGATGCCTCTCATATTGGTCAAATATATGACTATTCTACATGGAATTTTTTCTTTTTACTCTCACTGACTTTGAATCCGGAATAAATTGTTCGCTTCCAAATTTATCAAGGCGACGACGTCTGTATATAAGTGGGTACTGACGCCGTGCGTCGCCTTATCGCCCATATGACTACGCCGCCGCATCAATTGGCCCCCACTGAGACTTTCCAGAACACCTTGATTTTCGATTGTTTTCACTGAATTTGTATTCACTAATATACTCGAAGGCCGTTGACGTGGCAAGTCGCTTGGGTACTGAAGGTTATGCTTACAAGAAAAGTTTTGCGGCGTTGTATATTATGAAAAGTCACATCTTTTATGTAGTCACAACAACATCGGGAAATGCCATTCCATTTGTCTCATGCGAGACCGAGAGCTGTCACCTGGTATTTTGAAGGGAACTGATCGTTCTATCCATCTCTATAGTGAACAAGAAATGAAACCGAGGCCAGCGCATCTACAGCTCTCAATAATGCTTATCATTTTTCAGATCACTACATACCATTGGAAAACTTCTCTAGCAATAAGCCTCGAGATTCGGTCAAAACTAGCATAGCTGAAGCTTAACCCTCAGAAAACCTGTTTGCCCTAAGCGAGACGTCTTATTCACCAGGTTAACTTTTATAAAACAACTGCAATTTTCATTGTGATTCCTGATTACAATTCTTCTAAACAAAATCGACATGTGTTCCCTCAGGAGTGCTCATTATGTGCTTGGCAATGGAAATGTCCATCACCAGGAGACCCACCAATTTTTGGCAGACCACACCTGTAGCACAAGCGAGACTCTTCGGTGCGTAATTTCCCGAGTATAATTGGGTCAAACTCACCAATTGGCCCATCTGAATTTCTCCCTGTATCAATTCGCCCGCTTCTGCAAGAGCATGTGACTTGGAGTCGACCAAAATTGGCGCTTTCTGACCAGTGTAGTTCTCTTTGATGAAACTGAGGTTAAGCTCGATCATATGTGGTTTGTATGAGCCAATGACCGACACAAACTTGAGCAAAGTGGGGTCTTGGTTGATGTAATCACCGTGGATTATTCCTTCCTCTGATGGGGTACATCCGAACACAATAGCCGAGTTAGATACATGGGATTTGACCTTTTCTTCATCGCCAACGTCAATGGCCACGATCTGCACAGGCAACACAGCTTCCAATTGTTCCGCTAACTTGAAAGCACTTGAACGACTGATAACATTTACGCGCTTGATACGGTCGCCATATAATTTTACCGCAAGGTATACGTGCCAGAATGCCTGGGGACCAGAACCGAAAACCAGCAACTCAGGGAGCATTTCTTGCTCCGAGTTATTGACGTCAAAAACTTTCACGAGACCCAATGTACTGGCTAGTCCAGTCCGGAACGCCGTAAGCGATTTTCCGTCCAAAACAGCCTCGAGTGATCCGGTGTACTCGTTCAAAATCATGACCGAACCTTGAAAGCCCAACCCTGCCTTGGAGTTCGAGGGGCCACCTGAGATGACTTTAACGCCCACGCTATTTGGAGCGATACATGGCATGAACAAATGGGTTGCATCGGATCCAGGGGTATTGGTGGTCCGAACAGTGCGCTCAGGTGCAATGTCCGGGTTTTGTTCATACTGGGAAAGAGCGTTCAAAAGAGCAGGTTGGTATTCATTGAGAATGGATTCCTTGTCAAGAGTAGCATAGAGATGCTTGACCACCTGGGAATCTGAGACAACTTTCATAGTGATATGCTAGGACGGCTCGGAGCGAGAGTTAATCTGTTTGAAGTGAATGTTCGAACGTCAACATCTTTGAGTTGGACGAGTTCAGAGCGAGCGCGAATGCGCTTATAGCCTAAACGGGCCACCGAATATCGGCTACAAGCACCGTCTCAAAAAATTCGCGGAACCTGCATCCGTGCTTTTCAACTTGTATTAACACTAGACTCTAGGTTATGTATTCGTGTCACACGTACTTGATAGCTCTTTAAGTATAAACTTCTGCCCCCGTCGGAACTGAAACGCCGACTCGCATCATTTGCGTGCGGTACGTGGTCAAATCAGACACGATCCGCACCAACATCTCATCGCTTTTCCAGTGGGGTATATGATTCCAGATTACGTTTTCTATTGAGTGGATCAACGAATAGGTAAAAGCCCTATCGCTCACACTTTCTGATACAGAATCTGTAATCCCGTAAAGCTTGTACTTCACAGATATCTTCTTGAGCGCAGACAAGAGGGTCGACCTGCCCTCCGCTAACTCTACCCTCACAACTTTTTCAACCGTATTGCTCGAGCTCAAAAGAAAAAATAGTTTTTGAAGCCGTGTGAGCTCGTGGTGCAGCAAAATCGAACCTGCGACCTCGCCACTGTTGATGGAGGACCCTTCCCAGATCAAAAACGAGCTACGGGTACTGTTAAGGGCCTTGATAACGGTGTGCTCTTGACCCATCTGAACATAATCAAAATAAAACTTCCACACAATGCGCTCGTAGAACGGCGACAACTTCTTCTCCTCGATAAGGGGCAAGAACTCGCCATCAAAGTGGTCTTTTAGAAGTCGCACGATCAAGAGCGGTTTGTTGAGGTCATGATACTTTTTCATGAGCAAAACCTTGAACTCTGAGTAGTTAAGCTCTGTCCATCCATTTTTAGTGAATTCCGCATGATCAAGATTGTTAACATCGAAGGGAAGACGCGAAAGCTGCTTAAGGTGCTTATTCAAGATGAACCGGGTCATGAGCGGAAGAGACAATCGATTCTGGTAAAAAGATAATTTTGCCAACTCTAAAAGCTCTTCTTCGCTCTGTAGTGTTCGCACATGGTTCAACAAATTCTTTTGCAGATGTCTTTTGGGTGGAATCTCACCCACGGCCTGGAGGTCCAGCAAGAGAGTGTTCATCAGTTTAGCATGATCCACGGTTGGCACGCTGTATTGATTTAATATCTGACCTTCGATTTCCTTGTAGTGCTCTGTGACCGAGCCCTTTTGCAAGTTGGTAAAGATCAGCGGCTTGTAGTTTGTATAATTTGTGCTTCGTTTGGGGGACAAAAGGCCTAACGCGTTAGCCAAAAAATCTGTTTCACTTTTCTTCAGAGAATACTGGCGGGAAAGCCGCAAAAGGAGTTTTACGTTCAGCACCTTCATGCTAACGTTTGCCGTAGGGAAAAGGCAAGTCAGTTAAGTGGGTGCGATTAGTGTCATCTGTCTTGTGTGCAGTTTTATTTTTGTTACGATAGAATTTACGTCACATCTAAAAGAACATTCGACTTGACTTTATCTTCTTGATACTCGGCAACAATTACCTCTAATTATTTAAAATGGGAATCGTTTCCTCTTATCTATCTCCCGCTCACATAAATTTGTAGTCGCCTCCATTTTTTTAGTCCTACGAAGACATTAGATACAACATCGTCGACAAAATCTTAACTCTGAGTATAAACATCTTTTATGAATCCGCCTTCCAGTCTAGGCAAAAAACCTGGAATAGCTGCCGAGTGACTGGTTTTTCGTTTGTAGACGCTGCTCTGGATCTACTCACACTTTAAGATAGTGCCGTGTTCTTGATACACCGTACAATCTAAGGTGTGACTAATTCAATCAGTAGACCGGAATTATCAGGGTTGCGCCTCTCTCAATTCACGCAAAACAAGCATGTCCACAACCTAGAAAGCTACGCTTTAAAGTTATACCTTGCTATCATTTATTAATTTTTGTATGCCGTAAACCATCACCACTCTTGGGCCTTGAGACCGTACTTCGATTTCTTCGAACCCTTGATTGGCTTAATCAATTTGGAGCCTCCCTCCAAGAAAGAGAAAACATCTCTTCTTCTTTCCTCAAACTTAGTGATGTACTCTTCCTTTTGCAAAGTCAATCCGATGTCGTCCAAACCGTTGATCAAACAGTGCTTTCTGAATTCCTCAATCTCAAAGTGGTCAACCAAAACCTCGCCGGTCTCGCCGTTCAAAATTTTTTGGTTTGGCAAATCAATTGTGAGCTTTTTGCCCGCAGTAGCCACTGGGTACAACTTAGAGATAATCACGTCTTGGGAGATACGGATAGGTAACAATCCATTCTTGCACGAGTTATTGTAGAAAATGTCACCGAAAGATGGGGCAATCATACACTTGATGCCGAAATCCTTCAACGCCCAAGGGGCGTGCTCACGAGAAGAGCCACAGCCAAAGTTGTCACCAGTGACCAACAAAATCTCGGCATCTCTGTAAGGAGCCACATTCAATGCGAAATCGGTTTCCACATCTTTGCCGGAGCTGTCCTTGGTGAATCTCAACTCATAAAACAAACCCTTCTTCAAACCAGTTCTTTTAATCGTCTTCAAAAACTGTTTAGGAATGATGGCGTCAGTGTCAACATTCGCCTTGTCCAAAGGTGCAGTGATACCAGTCAATATGGTGAACTTGTCCATTCCTGCTCCACCGGCGACAGGAGCAGCAGCAGCAGCCGAGCTTTGGGGAATGTCCTTGAGGCGGTCATCGGCCAAGGACTCAGCGTACTCCAATGGCTGCTTCTCGTGCTCGTAAACTGCATCTTGCAAATCTTGGTCTTCCCCGGAGTCGATTTGTACAGAGGGCTCATCGCTAGTGTTGTACTGCCACTCTCTGATGTCAGTAAAGTGACCCTTGATGGCGGCAGCAGCTGCCATAGCAGGGGACATCAAGTGAGTTCTAGATTTGGCACCTTGACGACCTTCGAAGTTTCTGTTGGAGGTAGAAGCACATCTTTCTTCTGGGTCCAAGATATCAGGGTTCATACCCAAACACATGGAACAGCCTGCTTCTCTCCAAGAGAAACCAGCAGCCTCAAACACTTTGTCCAAACCTTCGCGCTCGGCCTGCTTCTTGACCAAACCGGAGCCGGGCACCACCAACACCAACTTAACGTTGTCAGCCTTCTTGTGGCCCTTAGCAACGCGAGCCGCCTCACGCAAGTCCTCGATACGAGAGTTGGTACACGAACCGATGAATGCTTTGTCGATGGGAATCTTCTGCAAAGGAGTGTTGGGGATCAAACCTTGGTACTCAAGCGCACGCTCCATGCCGGCCTTTTTGATAGGGTCGGAGACGGTGGTTGGGTCGGGAACGCTAGCGGTGATTGGCAAGGCGTCTTGTGGAGAGTTACCCCAGGTGATAGTAGGAACGATGTCCAGAGCGGCAATGTTGATGTCGTAGTCGAAGAACGCACCCTCGTCTGAGCTCAAGGAAGACCAGTACTTGACTGCCTTTTCCCACTCTGCACCCTTGGGGGTCAAAGGTCTGCCCTTCAAGTAGTTGAAGGTGATTTCGTCCGGACGGATCATACCGGCACGGGCACCAGCCTCGATAGCCATGTTACAGATGGACATTCTTGCTTCCATAGACAAAGCCTCGATGGCAGAGCCGGCAAACTCAATCACGCACCCGGTACCACCGGCGGTACCAATGACACCAATCACGTGCAAGACAAGGTCCTTAGAGGTGATTCCTGGGGCCAAGTCACCGTTAACGCTGATGCGCATGTTCTTCGACTTGGCCTGGATGATGGTTTGGGTGGCCAAAACGTGCTCGACCTCGGAAGTTCCGATACCAAATGCCAAGGAGCCAAAAGCACCATGGGTAGAGGTGTGGGAGTCACCGCACACCACAGTGGTGCCGGGAAGAGTAAAGCCCTGCTCCGGGCCAATCACGTGGACAATACCCTGGCGGGAGTCCTCCATGCCGAAATAGGTGACGTTGAAGTCCTTGACATTCTGCTCAAGGGTCATCACTTGCAACTTGGAGTCTTCTTGCTCCACAAATGTCTCGACATCAACGTACGCCGCCCGCGACGCGGTGGGGATGTTGTGGTCCACTGTTGCCAAGGTACAGTCTGTTCTTCTGACTGTTCTGCCAGCGTTCTTCAAACCCTCAAATGCTTGGGGAGAAGTGACCTCGTGCACCAAGTGCCGGTCAATGTAAAGGAGGTAGGAGCCGGAATCGTCCTTGTGGACGACGTGGTCCTCAAAGACTTTGTCGTACAAAGTTCTGGGCTTGGAAGGAGTCGGCATTGCGATGGGGTGAAAAGAAGCTGCGGCTGGCGTGAGAGGTTATATACCCTTGGGCGCCGGTGACGCATTTTTCGCTTCGCCGGTTTCGCGCCGGAACCGGCGGCCGCCTGTCCCCGCGGGCAGAGCCAATCACTGCACCACAATTATTCACCCCCATATGCAGGATTGCGTGGGGTCCGGTACCGGGATTTCTCTGGGCGGGCGCCTCTGCTAAATGCCGGTGGCACTTTTCGCATCCGATGTGGGACGCTGTGCGGTGATATTACCTTTGTAGTGCAGTGGTGAGGGTGGCCAAGCTTTTCCGCGCGCATATGGTCCGGTAGACTGGGGGCCGCACGGCTTTTTGGCGCGGCTTTGATTCTCGGGTTTTGGTGGATATAGGAGATGGTCGCGTTCAGCACCCGCCAGCAGTGATGACTGTGTGATTTCTTTGCTCTTCATCTCTACTCGTACCGCTGGGGCTTTCGCTGAATCTGTGACCTGGCCAATGAGGCACCTACATGCCGCAACTACACCCTCTTTCGCATACACTGCTACTCTTCCCATGCACTCTTTCTCCATCGTTGATTGAGTTTCCTGGTTGTTCACTGCTGATTCTTCTGACCCGAAATTCCTGTATTATGACCCCGTGAACTTCTCCTGGAAGCACTTTAGTGGCCTCATCCGAACCTAGTGTGAATAGGAATGTACGGGTGTTTTCTCGCCTACCGTATCAACTCTTCACCACCGTTTGTATCGTTGCACATGATTCCAGCAGGAAGTAGGCGGTCCAAAATAAGACCCCCTAGAAAATCCATCGGAACACCTGACTCAAAAGCCGATGACCCCCTTAATTATGATTCCGCTTGGGCCGTGCTAGAACATGCCATCATTCAAATTCAAAACAAAAACGTCTCTAACTTGCTGTATGAACAACTATACAGAAAGGCATACACCTTGGTCTTGCGCAAATACGGAGGCCGTCTCTATGAAGACGTTTCTCTCCTAATTGGAAAACATCTACGATCCAGAAGAGATGCGGTGTTAAGAGTGTACGATAGTGCTTTGACCTCTAATGATGAAGAATTCCTTCAACTCTCTATGCGGGAATGGGCGGAACATTTGCAACTGATGAAGTTTATCAGCGATGTTTTGATGTACCTAAACCGTGTGTACGTCAAGGAAAATAAGCGTTTGTTGATCTATGATCTAGGCATTGTTTTATTTGATTTGCACTTTGTGCGACACAACAACTCGGACATTGGCGAAAAATTGGTGAAAATTATCTTGCATGAAATATCTAAGAGCAGAAAGGGTCATGTCATTACCACGAAGCTGTACATTTCGCAGGTGATTGCTATGTTGGAGACTCTCCTGCAAGAACATATCGGTTTAGCGAATTCCTTACCCTTCGAGTTCACCAACTCTCACCAATTCTTATACCTGCAGTTGTTTGAACCGGCATTTTTGCGCAGCTCGGAATCCTTTTTCAATAATTTGGCGGACGAGTACCTATCGTATGGTCAAGGTTCAAAGTATTTGCATGATGTATCACGATTTGTTCGCGGCGAAGAGGACAGGTTGAGGCACATTGTCTCAGAAGCCACCTATCTGAAGGTGATTACGTTAATGAACAACATTCTCATCACAGACAAAGTTGACCGCGTTATGTGTTACCCAATGGAGCAGCAAGGTCTCCTGTACTGGTTAGAGCCAATCGTCATGAAAACAACCACTATCGCCGGTCAGCCTGGCGCTGGAATTATTCGTGATCACACCCAAGAGTTACATATACTATACGACATTCTAGGTCGTGTTGACCCGGAAAGAAATCTTCTTAAGTTACGTTTGAGAGACGCAGTTGTGGCTCAAGGTACAGCATTGCCCAATATGATCACCAAGTTATTGGAGCAGCAAGCCTCTTTGTCGGGAAATAATAAAAAGGCTTCTTCGAGTGCAAACTCGACAGCATTTGCTACACGCTGGGTCGATACTGTTTTAGAGTACCAAAGGCACCTTGTGCAGCTCATAAAAGATGCCTTCGGTGGTGACTTGTCCATGGAACACACTGTTTTTTCTGCAATACGAGATTTTGTCAACGTATCCGGCACTGTGAAGAAGAGAAGCTCTATAATTCCTACTACGAATGCGCCCGAATTACTTTCGATTTATATGGACTCCAATATCAAGCAGTTCTCGAAGGCAAACAATTCCAATCGGTTGGCTTCCGATTCAAACACAAGTGTGGACGAAACAGAGGTATTCTTGCGTAACGCTATTTCGTTTCTCAAGTTCATCAAGGACAAAGATGCTTTCGAGGCGCATTATGCTGCACATTTTGCGAAGAGATTTCTCAATTCGAAAGTTTCTGTTTCCTCCTCGGCCCTTTCCGGCTATTCTGATTTAGAGGAGCTCGCGATTGCTAAATTGTCTGATGAATTAGGGAGTGCGTCACTCGAGAAGATCACCAGAATGAAGAAAGACGTCAACCAGTCTTCTGAATTGACATTGGACTGGAAAACGCATGCAAGCGGAATCGACCTGAAGTTGATAGAGCTTGATTTGAAAATTTGTCATGTCTCGGATTGGCCTAACCTGATGACGAAAGACTACAAAAGCTTCTCCAAGCTTGATGGAAGCGTGGGTTTCGTATGGCCAAGTCAATTCAGAGAAACAATGAAGACATTTGAAGAGTTTTGGCTGACGGGTAAAAAGAACGATAATAAAACATTGTTTTGGAGTCCAAAATTTGGTCTGATGGACCTTCGCATCACCTACCCAAGTAAAACATACGAAATCAATCTTTCGACATACGCTGGAGTTATCATGATGCTTTTTGCACCGCAGTCGACGGATTCAGATGGCATCCCTGTGCTGGCGTTTTCTGAGAAACGAGAGTTGACTTATCAGGAGATATTTGAGCTAACAAATATCCCCGAGCAAGATTTAAGGCGTCAACTACAGTCGATCGCGGTTGCCCCTCGGCTGCGTCTTTTAGTGAAAATCCCAATGACCAAAGAGGTTAATCCTGAGGACAGATTCCGATTGAACGAGAAATTCAAGGCGCCGACCAATAAGGTGAAGGTTCTCACGGTTTCTTCGTCGTCGTCGGCATCGAAGACGGAAGCGAGCAAAGTATCGGTGAAGCAAGAAGAATCCGACGAGGTGAAGGCGAATATTGAAGAAGGAAGAAAGCATTTGGTCAATGCGGCAATTGTGCGGATCATGAAGTCGCGTCAAACAGTGGACCACAATCTGTTGATGGCAGAAATCATCAAGCAGCTACAAAATCACTTTCAGCCGCTGACGCTTCTAATCAAGCAGCGCATCGAAGATCTCATAGAGAAGGAGTACTTGGTGCGCGACAGTGATTCTGGTGGTATATACCATTACGTGGCGTAACAATGATCTGCGAATCATCACAGTTGCTGGGGCTGACGTCGCAATGCCATACTTCAATACTTCACTGCAGCTAGCAGAACTCTGTTTCTAGAAGTTGGGAAATACGCAGTATTACAATAGTTTGAGAAGTATCGTTTGGAAGGGACCAATGAGGCAACAACCTGGCCAGAAGCAGTTGGTCGGATATGTAGTCCTGCACACCCTATTAATAGGAGCGTCTCGCTCCGCGCGCCATGCGGGTACCCTTGAAATAGCCTTCTTACTTCAAGCGCGACTGGCAATTCATAACAACACAAAAGGCAAACATAGTCGCCACCTGCACCACCAGCAAAGAATCGTGCGAGTCTGAGTTGCGTTCCACCACACATGTAGCTAAAGAAATTCGGTAGAGCCGCCTTCCACTGGCACGCACCAGAAATCGACGTTTACCAGATTTGGGAACAAGCAACTTCTCAGCAGAGCAATCTCCGCGTAAACTTTCTGCAGGCAGAAACGCCTTTGTTCGGCCTCTGGGTGGACCTTTTGTGGCTGTACCTGCAGGTTTTGACCGGTTATGATAAGTTTGTTTTCTTGATCAACTTTTCTCCCCATCATCCACATCACACTGTTGCAGCTCGTGGTTTGGAACGGAACATCCGGCTGATCCTCAATTTTCACTCGCTTACCCTCACTTGCATCAGGCTTCTATTTGCTGTCTCTTGCCTCTCCTCCCCTGCTCGTACTCGCAAACAGTGGTGCCTGGCCTTCCACCTTACTCCTCCGCTCGCTTTACCTAACAACGCCATGCGACATCAGAATGTGCACCATGTTGCCAGTCAAAATCTCTTCGAAATATCCATTGGCAATGACCCGTCTGGGAAAAAGACGAAGTCACATGTTCGCCGAGTGGGTCTGGCCTCATCTCTCAGCATCTCAGACAAGAAACGGCCCGGCGAATACTACCTTCTGAAACTCAGCCAAAGCGCGGTTAACTTGCCCGCAAAGAATTCCTGTCGACCCCTCAGTGCCTCCTCTGTGGTATCCGACCACTCCAAGGACTCAGATGATGTGCTGCTGGTT
The DNA here is from genome assembly GCA_030581635.1 of Clavispora carvajalis. Classification (NCBI taxonomy): domain Eukaryota; kingdom Fungi; phylum Ascomycota; class Pichiomycetes; order Serinales; family Metschnikowiaceae; genus Clavispora; species Clavispora carvajalis. Next base: position 14,701 of record JAKTTV010000003.1, on the reverse strand, counting down.
GGCCTGTCGCATTTCGACTGCCCAGACTCTCGCTTGAGCTCCATGACCAACTACTCTGTATGCTCCGGAAAGCCATGCGTGAATTCGCCTTTACACACCGATGCTGCATGTGCTCTGTCGAAGTCCTCTGGTGATCTTGACTGCATGAACTCCTCCATATCAACACTAACATTACAAAGCGATGCTTCTGAAACTGGGCTGCTGGCTGACCGGTTTCGTCCGCCCATCAAAGGTGCCTCCACCACCAGCATTCTAGACTCGAAGGCCAAAGCTCCTGCCCTTTTGCGTAATCGTACTGCATCATCCTCGTTCTTGTTGGGACGCACAAAGTCCAAATTCTTTAGCCCGAAGGAGACGAGGGAGAGGCAGCAGCTTCGAAAAAAGCTTTATGACGACAATGAGGACGACGATGATATTTTGACCAATGATTTGGACTTAGTTTTTAACGTGCCAGTGATCAAGAACCAAGGGGAAATACACCGCTACCGTAAAAACTCCTCTTCTTCTGTCCTTTCCCGCTATGACCTTGCGATGGATGATGACAAGTACGGAACTCTCAACGCTCCTGTCTCTAAGAAACCCTTTCCATTGCCCGGAAAGCTAAATTCCGGAACGAATTCTGATTTGGCGCTCGCTTCGATGCCCGAAGACTCGGCTCTCGACACAAGTGCCCTGTTTGCAGTCAGTGATACATCAAGCTCAAATAATATGGATGAAGATTCCGAGATTTCTGAAAGCATATCCCAATTTTACAGCCAGCGTTCTCTTTCATACTCCAAATTCATCAAAGTTTCTCGTGAGAACCAGATGATTTATAAGCTTCCGGGCTATGTCCGGTCTCAAAGCAGCATTGATGACCTCACCTTAATGTCGCTTGAAAAATTAGAGGCTGTTGACCAATCTCGTCCTATAAATTTGCCCCCAAAGTCTAGTGATGATAAAGCTAGGCATAGCAAGGAACTTCACGTTGCTCTCGCCGGATACGAGTCAACTCTCAAATCCCAAAGTGATGCACGAAGACGGCTGGCAGAGCTGTATGTTGCTAATCAAAAATTGTGGATAAAACTTATGGCTTCAGATTCAAAGAAAGATTTCATTAAAAGGTTGAATCATGATAAGGAAAAATACAGAAAGTTGAATTGGGAAGCTACAATCGATGAAACCTACAGATTCGATTATTTTATGAAGGTTTTGACTCATCATTTAGGCGACGACACTCCTTCCGAAATTCATGGTAAACTTTTGCATCTTGAAACTAAATTCCAATCGTTATCTGAAAAAATGTGTGCCACGAAGGATGCTGAATTCGAAAAAGTCGTTGATTCCGTCCTTAAACGACCATTGTATTTCAACTTTCTCATTGGACTTGCTGAGTTGGAAAGAAACGATGCGTTTGATATCGACGATTTTAAGCGAAATTTCAAGCATATGCTATATATCAAATCTTTGTCTGACGAAGGCCTTAAACCACATCACGAAATCTTCATCATACCTATGTTTTTGATTTTATTCCAGCTGAGTGAGTCGTTCACGGAAATTTGTGTCTTAGCTGAAATGTTCGATAGATGTATCTTCACTACTGAGTTCTTTAACGATTTAAATGAAAACTTGAGTTGCTGGAAAAATTTGTCTCTGATGTCACATCTGACTTTTCAATACAAGATACTCAAAAAGTTTAATGACTTGAAAGAATTTGAAAGTTTGAACTCGATTCATTTCTTCGAGATCATTGCTCAATTCAATGATAGACTTCCCTTGAGTATGAGTGCCCCATCTACTCCATCCATACCTTACGCCCCTCGTCCCCTCCTGCAATCATCGAGTCAATTACCGAATATTGGAGAAACTCTCGCCAACGAATCTCAATCTGTGAAGCCTACAAATTCAGTCATCACGTCCGTTCTCTCCGGATCTTCCTCGATAAGCTTAATGGGATCGTTTCTACAGTTACTTGTTACTTATTCTTTATCTTCAAGAAACAAAAAACGGAACTTTCTCAACTTATTTGAAAGCTTCTTGCTCACAGTCTTTCAATATTACCACATTAATTGGAACACCTCCAGCGAGCTTGTCAAAGGCAATCAATCCATCAAACTCAATAAGTGCAGCGATCAAATGATCAATTTGGAATCCTTCGTAGACAAGTGGAAGGACATTTTTAAGAAGATGTGAGTTTCTCCGCTCAAGTGTTTACGTCGCATTGTTCTTTGATTATCCTACATATCTATATCTAATTCTATAATATCCGGGTTTGATTCGTCTGAAATTTTAGGGTTCTCCTTGACCGCACTTATCGTCTCGCTCTTCACGAATCCCATTGGGTTTGCTTCGCGTTTTTCCGTTTCCAGCACATTGGACTCGTGGATAGCCTTTCGTTTGAACCTAAGCATATCCTTGTATGTCTCTTCCGTTCCGTGCCCCAACTCAAATTTTTGCCATTGTGACCATACTTGGGCAACAACAGAGGAATTTGGGTTCTTGAGTCTAACAAGATGCTTGAATAATGCTCTCGCTCTCGAAAGCTCTTTGCAAGTGATTTCGAAAGAGATGAACGCCAACCCAAGTTGCATAATTTGAGGTAAAGTCAAATGCTTATCTTGAACAGACTCGGAATAGGCTTCTCTCTTCCAGTCATTGTCGCCAATATTTTCAATACTTTTTAAAAGCAATTGATAGAGTTCAAACTTATCATCTGCAATTTTGTTGAGCTGCGATTTCGAGTATCTTGAGATATTCGAATCATATGAATAAGTGAGGTAATTTATTGCTTGATGGGTGATTTTTATCGTCTTCATAGTGGATCCAATTCTCCTTTCGAATTCAATATATTTCAAGTAAATCGATTTGGCAAGATAACCTGGAAGGCATCTTTGAGCAATACAATGGTCAAATAGCTCACGCACATCTTCAATACTAGAATCATCGCGAGTCAAGAGTCTGGATATGTACTCTTTGTAAATCTCGTATCTCGCTTCAGGAGAGACAAAAGCTTTTAGTCCTTTCTCGTATATGGACAATGAACGAGCCCATAAGCCATGCTTTTGTAAAAAATTTGCTGAGTCTAGTAGAAACTTGATGGAAATAATTTTGATTGAGGACATGGCTTCAAACGCTTTACTCCATTTCTGTAGTACAGCATCCCTTAATTCGTCTTCATAGATGGATTTGAGTAGATCCATGTAAAAAATCCATAGTTTATGGCATTTGACCAAATTAGCTTGGGCGGGCTCTTCAGTGTTCTCGCCGTTGCCTTCAAAAGTGAGCAAAATATTCTCAAGATGACTTACCGCAACTTCGTCATTGGTACTTTGTAAGAGGGCTTCTGTCCATGCAATGTGTATATCAGCCAACTCGTCCAATGATTTAAACTGAGATTTGACTGCTTTAGAAAAGATGATATTAGAAGTTTCGAAGTCTCCTTGCGAAATATAGATATCAGAGTAGTGTATCCATAAGTCTGCTAATGTTTTTCCAGAATTGGACAGGGCAGCGAGAGGATTGATCGTGATAATTGCCTTAACTAAAGTTTGAAGTATCCCACTTTCGTCATTTCTATTTTCGAATATTTTGGCTCTATCAAGCCAGAAATCCACATTATTCGTATTTTGCCTGAGTTGCACATCATTGACGTAACGGGCTTGTTCATTAAGAAACTTTTCATAAATGTCCATCCGCAAAGTTATCATATCTTCATCTTCGAAGGCAATTAATTGAGAGATTTCCCGCTCTTGGAAATTTGCATATTTGTCGAAAACCGTGGTCATTTGCTTGATAGTCATGGACGAACTCAAGCCAAGCTGAAAATATCTATGTGCTTTCTGGTAAGATTCTCTCAGGGCAAGATATAGTGCACCCTTCAAATAAAGCTCGCTTTTCATTTCCGGAAAGCGGACAGATGCAGCTGATATAAGAGCTTCGAAATAAGAGAAGTCTCTGAATGATGGTATTGAGGTGAGAATATCGCAGTAATCCATCACGACTGAACTAAGAGGTTGAGACAATTGTAGTTTATGTTCTTGAATAAATAAGAATATTCTCTTCGCAATGACAATTTCGCCAAAGTTTGCAATTTGAAGTAGACATTGGTCAGGCTTTATTTTGGGCCCATCCTCAAACTGACCACAGACGGCGAAAAAACGTGAATATATCAATGCGCCTTCCTTGCCTTTAATGCTGTCCGCAAAAGTGAGAAATTTTTTCCATAAAATTCCATGATACTTTATCTCCAAGCTCATTAAAGCCTTATTGAATGCGGAAATAATGAACTGTGTCGAGGAGGTGTCCATCGCAAGTGTGACATACCTCAAGTAAAGTGACGGAGTGGGATTTAGAACCAGTAGCGCAACTTCAATTAAGGAGAGAAGTTTCTTGTGGTCAGAGTCTTTCCAAGGAAGCAGAAGATAAGCATTCCATAGGAGGGTAGATCCAGGGAGTTGGGTAACCGCTCGATGAAGAACAAATTGCGATCTCCGAAAGTCTCCTTGGAGCAGTTCAAGGTAGTCGAGCCAAACCGATTCATTGTCTGGATCTTTAAGTAATACTTCTTCATATCGAAAACTCTGTGGAGCAATAAGTGATTCTATATCCATTCTTGATTCGGATCAGCGCTCGATGATGTCCAAGTAGAACACTTCAAAGTTGTATACCTGCATGGCGCTTCCCTAATGCGGAGAAGGGCACATCGGAAAGACATTAAACGCCGTATTCCAGGTCTAAAAAGTAAAGGCGAAATTACATTGAGGCCTCATCCTGGTCATGAACTCACCAATTCTCGATATGATATTCCTACCTTTCCCCGTAATAAGACTTTAGGTCAAAAAGCACGCATTCGCTGTGCCATATTGTTTCGCACTCAGTACTGTAACATATAGAAATTCAAACTGTTCGCATGTATCAACCACCAAGCCACTTCCTCGAAACTCCTCCATATTAAGCAGCTACCATACCCGCTTTTTCCGGAGAACTGTTTTCCCTAAACTCTGCTTTACGGCATATATTGACGTGCAAAGAGACGGCACGAATTACAGATTTTTTTAGCACTCCTATTAGTAACTCCTATACGTGCTCAGACTAGCACGCAGCCCGAAACAAAATCGATCCGGCTTATTGTTTCTTGAAAAATCGTGATAATATCTTGCCTGTTTTACACAAGGTCAAGCTCCCTGGAATACCTCAAAATGGTAAACTTATATTCTTCGTTTTTCCATCTCAATAAGACTACAGAAAAGCCTACTGATGTGGATGACGACAATATCTGGAAACCCCCAATCGTGGTGGATGAAAAGAAAGGTGGCGGTAGTACCCGATCCCGATCCATATCCATGACCAGGTTTTTTCTAAAAGATACTGAGAGAGACAAATTCGGTGAAACTGAAAAGGAACAAGATAAATCGAAGGAACATGATAAATCTAAGGAGAACGAAAAAATGAAATTGAATGAAAGTATTACGAAAGATACTAGAGATAGGGGCAATCATGCAATTGTTCCGAACATCAAAGAAGAAAATGGCCCGGCGTCCATGCCGGTTGCGTCTAAAGTTGATGATTCCGATGATAAGAGACAAGGTGGCTTGGTCAAGCTCAAGTCTTTTTTGCGTTTCTCAGCCCTTCCGGAAATTAAACCCGATCTCAAGATAGATATCAAGCACAACGATGAAGAAGCGAAAAATTCAGAATTCTCCACCATACCTGAAACGCGTGTAATTAAGGAATCGTCTTCCAGCATGCTTCGGGTATTTTCTTTAAGTCGAAAGCGGCTGGTATCCACTCCCCCATCCCAATCACGGTCCTCTAAACTTTCGGAACCACAAAGTTCACAAAAGAGCAGTCCCGTTGTTCAACAGAACCTTTATTTTGCCCACCAAGGATTTCCTCCTCATATGGAATCACATAGACTGTCATTTGATGGTCAAATAGGAAGTAAAGCGAATTTAGCCGTCTCTCTCCGTCATAATGATTCAGTTATCTTCCCCAGTGAACCCATCTCGCGCGATTCAGCCCATGAAGGTGACTACATAAAACAAGAGGCATCATTAAATGACCTTATCAAAGAAGAAAGAGAGTTTCTTGAGCCAAGAGCGGGTGCAGTATCAAGCGCAGGGTCTCGGCTATCTGTTCCTGTAACACCCACCCAAAACTCAGTTTTAAACACCTCTAAACCCTTGCGGAAAACACTTCGAAGGGTTGCATCTGCACCTCTTGTTCACTTATTGCTCAATGACAAACAGGAAATGCTGGAGAAAGTTAAAGAGTTCAATCTCAATGATCACATAGGAGAGCTCAAAACGAAAGGTCGGCCCCGAACAGGCACTCAAGGTCGCATGTATTCGCATCTGGCAACGAAAATAACAGATGTCCAGGTAAATCCTGATTGCTTCGAGAAAATACGCTTATTAGGAAAGGGTGACGTGGGTAAGGTATTTTTGGTAAAAGAGAAGGTTTCTTCTCGTCTCTACGCCATGAAAATACTCAACAAAAAAGAGATGATCGAACGGAACAAAATCAAAAGAGCTTTAGCAGAACAGGAAATTTTGGCGACTAGCAATCACCCTTTCATTGTCACACTTTACCATTCTTTTCAACTGAAAGATTCCCTCTATTTATGCATGGAATATTGCATGGGTGGTGAATTCTTCCGAGCGCTTCAAACGAGGGATTCCAAGACTATTACTGAAGAAGATGCCAGATTTTACGCTGCAGAAGTCACCGCGGCTTTAGAGTACTTGCATTTGATGGGATTTATCTACAGAGACCTTAAGCCTGAAAACATTTTATTACATCAACTGGGTCATATAATGCTCAGTGACTTCGATTTATCTAAGCAATCAGCAAATGCCAAGAATCCAGAAATTCAATTCAGTAAAGCAAGTCATCTGGTCAACCCCACCATTGATACCAAAGCTTGTATCGATGGTTTCCGAACTAATTCCTTTGTTGGCACTGAAGAATATATTGCACCGGAGGTTATCAGAGGGAAAGGGCATACAAGCGCAGTAGATTGGTGGACTTTGGGAATTTTCATCTATGAAATGCTATACGGCACAACCCCCTTCAAGGGCCGGGACCGTAAGGCAACGTTCAGTAACATCTTAAAAAGAGAAGTACGTTTTGCGGAGGCTCACTCGGTCTCGTCACCTTGTAAAGGTCTTATAAAAAAATTGTTGATCAAGGATGAGACGAAGAGACTTGGATCGAAAACGGGTGCATCTGACATCAAATCACATGCATTTTTCAAAAATACCCAATGGGCGTTGTTACGTAATCAAAAGCCCCCCATGATACCTGTTCTCACCAGAACGAAAAAATCAGAGAAGAGAACTCAACATGACAACATTAAAAGCGATGAACTAGCATCTGATAAAGTCATTCATTCGGAGATCGAGAAACAGGACCCCTTTGCGAATTTCAGTTCGGTTACACTTCACTATGATGAGGAGGGTGTTGATAATTCCTTCATGCTAAGCAGCGATAGTTCCATGTATACTAGTGTTGCGTACACAATGACTAATACAGTGGAATCAGGTTCAAGGCGTCAAAGGGGGTTTTTGAGGCGATAGTCAAAAGATCACTATCCACAATCAATGGGGGTTCAGCATATTCAAATCTTTGATCTACAACTCCGATTCTTAAAACATTTATATCCAATTATACCCGTACTTCATTTCTTTCCATTCTTTCTTAACATTCGACCAAGTCGATGACGCTGAGATAAACAGCTTCACATTGAGTAGCAACGTTTTCGTCGTACAAGTTGTAGAAGTCACCGGACTTGCACTGGTAGAAAACGTCGGAATCACCCAAAGCCAAATTGCCATCGTTCGTAATAGACCAACCGGCGGCGTAGATGGAACCAGCTTGTGGTGGAGGACCGTCGAATTGAAATTGTCTGTTGGCAACGATAGCACCAATTCTGCCGTGCAGGTCGGTCAAGACCGATTTGTTCAAAGTCATGGCTAAAGAGTCAGAAGTAAGACAAGCTTCTGGGATACCATCATCGCTAGCAGCGGCAGTAGCAGTAGCTTGCACTTGACCGTCGCTGATCTGTTGGACTCCAGTTGCAGTAGTTGCAGTGGTAGTCTCACTTTGGTGTTGGATTTGACCGTCAGTAATTTGATTGACAACAGCGGCAGTGGTGGTAGTTTGGCTTTGGTGTTGGATTTGACCGTCACCGATTTGGTTCACCACAGCGGCAGTGGTGGTAGTTTGGCTTTGGTGTTGGATTTGGCCGTCACCAATTTGGTTCACCACAGCGGCAGTGGTTGTTTCGCTCTGGTGTTGGATTTGTCCATCACCAATTTGGTTCACCACGGCAGCCGTAGAGGTAGCTTTTACCGTGGAAAGAGTTTCAGATGTTTGCTTTTGGATTTGTCCGTCGCCGATTTGGTTGACAACATCTCTCTTAGCAACGGAGGTGGAGGATGCCTCAGCAGATCCAGTCAAAGTGACAATTTGAATGCCAAAGCTTTGAGTGTAATCAGTGGTTGCGTCAGAAATAGTGGCAGTTGGGGTCAAAGTAGTCCATGGTTCAGATGGGATTGTGGCAGCCAAAGAGCCAGCGATAATAGACAAAGTGGTAAGAGCGTATCTCATGGTTGTAAGATGATTTGATTAGTAAAGAAAATATCAAAGCTGGAAATCACATCCCTTTATATATTTCTTGCCTCACAGATTATGCTGGATCATCTAAAAGTGTCAATGACCACATCCGTCCGGATCATAGATCTGTGCTGGCTGTGGTGCCCATTAATTAGAAAATGCTGGTTGACGTGTAGATCACTAACAAACTTCGATTGTATAAAGGATCGTGATTATATATTGGTTCCAATGTACTGTACATAATTGCGATCAAAAAGTTCTCAGTAAACAAACCAGCCACCAGATCATGATTTTGTGATACTGGTCACGTGAGTCGCAGTGTCTTGAGCGCTGATGTATGGGCATTTTAATTTTTTAGGTCGCACGGGGTTAGGAATGTTGCTGGGTTTTTGTTTTGTAATGCCATTTTCACCAGCACGTTGATTACATGGTACATTTCCAATAAAAAACTCGATCCATAATCAGCTGTATTTGAGCGCGGTTTTAAAAAGCCCTCATTTTTGGATAACGTTTTATATTTCTGGGATTGTAATTTTTGAGAATGATCAAAATCCACTGTAAGTAGACAAATAAGATTCGTTTTTGGAAATAAGAGAAGAAAAAAAGTGTTTATTGATCGGATGATATCCAAAACAACTGTTAATGTCTTATTGAAGTTTTTCACTGTCTTATCAACTTTTTGGCAATACGTCTTTTATTTGCTGGACACTATACGGTCGTTTCAACGTACTTGTAGACCTTATCACCTCCGCGCAGTAGTACAATTGGAGTGTTTGAAGCTAAAATTTGTAAAGGTGGCGGAACCCTGTTCAATAATGAGTCGGTCTACAACAACATCTCCCTAAAGTGATGGTGTCAGTTATTTCTAGATGATAAGGAGCTTCATGAATGATTAAATTTTGACCAAAGCAATTACCCTTGCTGATATTTGTTATATACCTTCCTGTATACCACAGTTTGAATGTACTTGTGATCACATATTCCATTTTATACACCATGAAGAGAAAACCTTCGTCTCAAGGAGCCGTTTTGTGCTAGTGACCACGCTAGTGGATTTGGACCGCGACCGTAGAGCATGCCTCTGATTGTCAATTCATTCTTTGCAACGTTGCAAAAGCCGAAGGAATCCTTGCTAAACTCTGTCGTATATCATAGCTTCTAAGCTAGCATACGATAAGCCGTCATCTTTGGTGGAGTTATGGAATTTGAGACTCGAGTGTAATCTACAGTGCGGAATCATGGCACATTTGCTATTAGTTAGCAGTTCAAAACTTAAATTTAGCATTCGAGAGAGTTTGCAAAACTTTAAATTAGACGTGCAAAAAAATAACATCGGAAGTCTCCTGCTTTGAAAAATTCATAGAAAAGCAGCTGTCTCTTCGTGAATATTTCCAATGCGGTAGCCGGTCTAGGCTGAATTTTTAGTGCAAAGTCTATTTTTACATGACGATGACTGCAATAGATGCGGATCTGCATGTCCTCTCCTTACGTTCGCACGTTCGCACGCAGGTCTAAGTATAACCTTCAGCCCGTGAGCGTCACAGATTAGGAGCCCAATTTCGAGCACGAGGAAATTCTTACCATCCACATGTCAGCCCTGACAGTCCTTTCAACCAACGAAAAGGGCACCATTTTTCACTAGCAAGTAAAAGAGGATATCGCTGAGGAACACGGATCGTTCTGCCAATCGAATTGGATCTTTCGAAAAATTGCTCAACGTATTCTGCCCCCACATTACCCCGTTGCCAGTGTCCGACTGCAGGCATAGATGTCACACTTATTTTTATGCGGTGGTTTGAAATATCAGGAAACAAAATTGGCCATAAAAAATCCGTCCATCCCGAAAACCCAGGATAACAATCCTGCATATAACATCCACCAACCACAAGTGCGACAAAAAAACTACCACCAACTTCAAGCCCATTGATATCACTACCATGGCTGCCCACCACATTGCCAAGTACATACGTCATGCTCCTGTGAGCAAGCCACACGTGGATCCTAAGGTCAAATGGGGAGCCAAGTTCCTTGGCGCCACCATGTGGTTTTACATTTTTTACAGAGTCAAAGAAGACTTCATTGGCGGTCACCACTAAATGCATTTATCATCTTCAGATACACGTTACATAATCAATTTTCACCATTCCGCATTTGACTGGAATTCAATACAAGCTATTCACTACTTCTAAACCGCTGCGCAAGTGACATATTGATGCGTTATCACTCACTGTAATATACAATGTAATAATCACGGATATATCATTTCCATGAAAAAGTGGAGGCTCCTCAAAAATGCCCGCATAATTAAATTGCACCTAAACGCTAGGGCGGCCCCTCTTCCTCCCTTGACCACCGCGAAGACGGCCGCGACTCCTTACCCTGGAGCGGTTGTAAGGGCTGTTGATGAGACCCTTTGATTCCTTTATGGAGTCATCGCCCGCGCTCCAATTTTGACTGGTATTTGTGCTAAAGGGGCTACCATTCGCCCTTTGGGGATCCTCGGGCTTGCTGCCCTCATCAGACCCTCCTTCGTCGTTCCGCGTACGTAGACCAGAGTCGGGTAAAGCGCCCAGCACCTTGAAGTTGAAACCTTGACTGTTGCAATGCTCAAGACGGAATTTTCCCTTTCTGTTGAGACAAAATACCATAACATTGTAAGCCGGAGACTCATTTTCCTCTTCGCTATCTTCTTCATCAGAGTCAATCAAATAATCGCAAAGATTGAAGTGCCAAAGATTATAATAGGCTGAAAAATACATGTCATTGATTTTCTTCACACTTAACTTGCTTATTTCAAGTTCATCGGCATCATCTTCATTCGTGTTGGCCAACGTGAGCCGCAAAATTTTTTCGGTAGAATCGTTGACGGTTACAGGAATTTTGTCGAAAAGACTAAGCCCCAATTCTATAAGGTTCCGCATCTCCGGGTCGTCTGCAAGCATGCGATTGACGTCGTTTTTGATCACAAGCCAGAGCTCTCCCAAAATCATTCGCAACCGGGAAAATTTAGATCTGTAATTCTCGATATATCCAGCCGAGCCGCCCATGCTATCTACAAAACTCATGCCATTGCCCAGCACAGGATACTTGAAGTGCAAACCCTGACTTACGGTTATATCGGCGCCTGTGATGATAGCTAAGTGTTCGAGCAAAGGAGTCTTAATGACTGGAGAGTGTGAAATAAAAATTTTAACCGCATTGAGTTCTAGATTGAGTTTCTGATGCTGAAGAAAGAATTCAGCCACTTGGGCCAATGTGATCCACAAATCTCCAGGCTTGCCGACTACGTTCCCTTTTAAAGAACCATTATCAAACAAACTGTGCACTTTTAAATTGCCGCCCAAACCATAAAGGTGTATGGCAGGCCCGTCGACCAGCACTTTCAAAGTGTAGGCTCTGTCGTGAGATATTAGGTGCAAATTAGGGACATTTGCTGTTCCAGACATGAAACGCTCAACGATTTCTGGATCATCTAAAGGTCCCACGATAGTATAAACTGGGCATGGTAGTTGCTTATCTCCGCTGATGTACTTGTCCATATGCGATATAATACTCCTCTCCAATAAAGCTTCGCGGAAATCGGTGACTGTCGGTGATATCTTGTCACCTCCATCAGACGGTTCAATCTTTTGAGAAGAGGAGATGGTGGAAAAATCGTTAAGCACCATTACCTCTGCCCGAGGCAACACATGCAGAAATGCAACAATTTGCTTTAGGTAGCTCACATCCACTGCTCTTTTCACAGTGCCAGAATCCCAGAAGCCGAAGTTTCCTGTGTGAATGATAGCCAGCGGCTTATGCACAGCTGCAATATCATCTAGTGCATCCCAATTACCATGGATATCGCTCACAGTTACCAAACGTAGTGGGTGGACAGGCATCCTGATATCGCGATACATTATTATATGGGGGTCTAACACAGCTGCCGTCCGTCGCACTGCGCACACGTGACTATAAACTATACCCAAAACTCGCCTAAAGCCGCGGATCGCGGATCTGAATTGTTTCTGCTATGAATGTTGTAACGTGATTTATTCTGTATGTCAGCACCGAAAACGGTAGTCACAGGCAATAGGTGCAAAAATACAATAAAGCCACTGATCAAAAAATAGCAACAATATATTTCTTGCCTTTAATCATGCAGCGCTTTCGGGTTGCTTTGTCGATTGACTTGCAGTCAATTGGGAAAAGACCATTCAGATTTTACCCGTCAAGCTGGAAGCTTTGTAAAGGGTGGCACGACACCGACCAGTAAATTAGACGTTTGAGCGCGAACTTACCTGGCTTGATTAGCGGCAATTTTTTTAACCGGCGTTCACATGTACGCACCAAAATTTAAATTTCTTAGCACTGTGCGTTTCGTGTACTAATACGCCTCACTACTTCTCAAACGCGGGCATGAAAACCCACATTTACGACTAATCTTTAAACCCTGCATAGGCCAAATGCACTCAATAACCGCGAAATCCTGTACATTATAGTGTACTGATTATGAGAATCTTCATCGTGCAATATCCACACGCCTAATTGACAGGAATGCATCCTTTCATGAGTTCTCCTTTAATTTGCATGAGAAGTGCGGGTAATGTGCGAGTATCAAGGGAGCTTCTTTCAACTAAAGTTAGCTTCCCTTTCGGCAGCAAATATTTAAAATTAAAATCAGTTGCTTATTTCAAGCCCAACTAAGTCGATTAGGCTTAATTTATATTCTTTAATTTACAACTACTCCCATGGAAAACAGGAATTGCTGGCCTTTGACGAAGTATAGGAAAAGAGCTTAACGAGCTCGGCAAAAACCTAGACTCATGCTACACTTGCATATAATATTAAGTAGTTTCTCTTGCGTCATGCAATATGGGCTACTTTGCATGAAATGTAATACTCATGAATACATGTTTACATGAGATTGTTGTATTGATAGCTTTTGGAAGCGCTAATCTTGCTCGTGTTTTGATTTCCCAAACCAAAACTTATATATAAGGCTTGCCACATTTCGGTATTTTTGGATTTCTTTAGATATCACCCTCCGTAAATTGTCACTCGATGCAGCATTTACAGGTTATATCTGTGACCTTAGTTTGGGTACTTGCCTTAGTGCATGCTCAACCCATTGACAACAAGAAGCACATTGAGTTGACCAATTCGAAAAGAACTTTCGGTTATAAGGTGCCCAACGCAGGCTTCTCCGTTTCCAAAACTGAATATGTGGGGGACGGAAATTACAGGGTGGCTTGTGAATTCCAAGCGGATCACTACCTGCAATTATCCAATGTTCAAAAAAATATTGACAATCTCTATTTCAGTGGAACTGGCTGCGAGCAAGACAAGTACTGGTTGATTAAGAATGGTGACTGTCTGGTTGAAAATTGGGCGAAATGGTCAACTTCAATTGTGGTGAAACCTACCAAAAATAAAGGTAAATGTTGTTTGCCTTCTTCTTTAAAGCTCGCCTGTGATGTGGGTTCGGGATCCCTGGAATTTTATAGCGCCTTCAGCTCTGTATTCAGTCTGCTGTTCTCTTGGAATTTTGCCAACACTGGCTCTGTTCCGCAGAATGGAGGCAGCTCGTTTTCCAATTTTGAAGAAACCGCTTCTCTCGATTTGTCACTGTCCTCCTCCCTTTCATCTTTTTTTGAAGGAATTTCCAACAATAATTGCATATTGCCAGGCCATTGTTGGGACTGCAATCACGAAACTTCTTCCAGCTCCACCTCATCGTGTACCACTTCTTCAAGCACTCACCCGGTTCCACCAACTACACCATGTGAGTCGTCATCTGTTCCACCAGCCACGGACTCTTCGGTTCCACCAACCACTCCATGTGAGTCCTCATCTGTTCCACCAACCACTGAGTCCTCATCGGTCCCACCAACTACTCCATGTGAGTCCTCTTCGGTTCCACCAGCCACGGACTCATCTTCGGTTCCACCAACCACTCCATGTGAGTCCTCTTCGGTTCCACCAACTACTGAGTCCTCATCTGTTCCACCAGCCACGGACTCATCTTCGGCTCCACCAACTACTCCATGTGAGTCCTCATCTGTTCCACCAACCACTGAGTCCTCATCGGTCCCACCAACTACTCCATGTGAGTCCTCTTCGGTTC